>OU342740.1:139549009-139860115 GCA_910589775.1 Avena eriantha | reverse complement strand
CAAGAGTGTCATCGGATGTGTGTTCCTCTCACAGACCACACATGGATCGACTAGTGTCCTTGCATGTGTGTTCTTCTCATGAACCACAGCTAGAGTCATTAGATGTCTGTTCTTTTCATGAACCACAGCTAGAGTCCTTGCATGTGTGTTCTTCTCGCAAACCACATAAGGATACACCGGTGTCATTGCATGTGTGTTCTTCTCATCAACCACATCTAGAGTCATTGCATGTTTGTTATTCCCACAGACCACACAGGGATCCACCAGTGTCATTGCATGTGTGTTCTTCTCAAAAAACACATCAGGATCCACCAGTGTTATTGGATGTGTGTTCGTTTCATGAACCACACTCTCATTGTCATTGCATGTTTGTTCCTCTAACAGACCACACATGGATCCACCAGTGTCATTGCATGTGTGTTCTTCTTATGAACCATATCTAGAGTGATTGGATGTGTGGTCTTTTCATGAACCGCAGCTAGAGTCATTGCATGTGTGTTCTTCTCACAAACCACATAAGGATACACTAGTGTCATTGCATGTGTGTTCTTCTCATGGACCATAGCTAGAGTCATTGCATGTATGTTCTTCTCACAAACCATATCATGAACCAAACCTAGTGTCATTGGATGTGTGTTCCTCTCACAGACCACACATGGATCCACCAGTGTCATTGCATGTGTGTTCTTCTCATGAACCACGACTAGAGTCATTGGATGTGTGTTCTTTTCACAAACCACATATCACCAGTGTCATTGCACGTGTGTTCTTCTCATGAACCACACATGGATCCACCCAGTGTGGTTGCATGTCTACTGTTTTCACAAACCACATATGGATCCATCAGTGTAATTCCATGTGTGTTCTTTTCACAAACCACATTTCACCAGTGTCATTGCAGGTGTGTTCTTCTCACAAACCACATAAGGATCCAAGAGTGTCATTGGATGTGTGTTCCTCTCATAAACCACACATGGATCGACCAGTGTCATTGCATGTCTTCTCTTTTCATGATCTACATCTAGAGTCATTGCATGTATGTTATTCCCACGGACCACACATGGATCCACCAGTGTCATTGCATGTGTGTTCTTCTCACAAACCACATAAGGTTCGACCAGTGTCATTGGATGTGTGTTCTTTTCATGAACCACACCCAGTGTTATTGCATGTCTATTCCTCTCACATACCACACATGGATCCATTAGTGTCATTGCATGTGTGTTCTTCTCATGAACCACAACTGGAGTCATTGGATGTGTGTTCTTTTCATGAGTCACAGCTAGAGTCATTGCATGTGTGTTGTTCTCACAAACCACATAAGGATACACCAATGTCATTGCATGTCTGGTCTTCTCATGGACCACATCTAGAGTCATTGCATGTGTGTTCTTCTCACAAACCATATCATGAACCACACTCAGTGTGATTTGATGTGTGTTCCTCTCACAGACCACACATGGATCCAGTAGTGTCATTGGATGTGTGTTATTGTCATGAACCACGGATAGAGTCATTGGATGTCTATTATTTTCACAAACCACATATCACTAGTGTCATTGCATGTGTGTTCTTCTCATGAACCACACATGGATCCACCCAGTGTGATTGCATGTCTGTTCTTTTCACAAACCACATATGGATCCACCAGTGTCATTGCATGTGTGTTCTTTCCACAGACCACATATCACCAGTGGCATTGCATGCGTGTTCTTCTCACAAACCACATAAGGATCCAAGAGTGTCATTGGATGTGTGATCCTCTCATAAATCACACATGGATCCACCGGTGTCATTGCATGTCTGCTCTTTTCCTGAACCACATCTAGAGTCATTGCATGTCTATTATTCCCACAGACCACACAGGGATCCACCCAGTGTGATTGCATGTGTGTTCTTTTCACAAACCCCATATGGATCCACCAGTGTCATTGCATGTCTGCTCTTTTCACAAACCACATATCACCAGTGTCATTGCATGCGTGCTCTTCTCACAAACCACATAAGGATCCAAGAGTGTCATCAGAATGGTGTTCCTCTCACAGACCACACATGGATCCACCAATGTCATTGCATGTGTGTTCTTCTCATGAACCACAGCTAGAGTCATTAGATGTGTGTTCCTTTCATGAACCACAACTTGAGTCCCTGCATGTGTGTTCTTCTTGCAAACCACATAAGGATACACCGGTGTCATTGCATGTGTGTTCTTCTCATGAACCACATCTAGAGTCATTGCATGTATGTTATTCCCATAGACCACACATGGATCCACCAGTGTTATTGCATGTGTGTTCTTCTCACAAACCACATAAGGATCCACCAGTGTCATTGGATGTGTGTTCTTTTCATTAACCACACCCAGTGTAATTGCATGTCTGTTCATCTCACAGACCACACATGGATCCACCAGTGTCATTGCATGTGTGTTTTTCTTATGAACCACAACTAGACTCATTGGATGTGTGTTCTTTTCATGAACCACTGCTAGAGCCATTGCATGTGTGTTCTTCTCACAAACCACATAAGGATACACTAGTGTCATTGCATGTGTGTTCTTCTCATGGACCACAGCTAGAGTCATTGCATGTGTGTTCTTCTGACAAACCATATCATGAACCAAACCCAGTGTCATTGGATGTGTGTTCCACTCATAGACCACACATGGATCCACCAGTGTCATTGCATGTGTGTTCTTCTCATGAACCATGGCTAGAGTCATTGGATGTGTGTTCCTTTCACAAACGACATATCACTAGTGTCATTGCATGTGTGGTCTTCTCATGAACCACACATGGATCCACCCAGTGTGATTGCAAGTCTGTTCTTTTCACAAACCACATATGGATCCATCAGTGTCATTGCATGTGTGTTATTTTCACAGACCACATTTCACCAGTGTCATTGATTGTGTGTTCCTCTCATAAACCACACATGGATCGACCAGTGTCATTGCAAGTCTTCTCTTTTCATGATCCACATCTAGAGTCATTGCATGTCTGTTATTCCCACAGACCACACATGGATCCCCCAGTGTCATTGCATGTCTGTTCTTGTCACAAACCACATAAGGATCCACTAGTGTCATTGGATGTGTGTTCTTTTCATGAACCACACCCAATGTCATTGCATGTCTGTTCCTCTCACAGACCACACATGGATCCACCAGTGTCATTGCATGTGTGTTCTTGTCATGAACAACACCTAGACTCATTGGATGTGTGTTCTTTTCATGAACCACAGCTAGAGTCATTGCATGTGTGTTCTTCTCACAAACCACATAAGGATACACTAGTGTCATTGCATGTGTGGTCTTCTCATGGACCACAGCTAGAGTGATTGCATGTGTGTTCTACTCACAAACCATATCATGAACCACACCCAGTGTCATTGGATGTGTGTTCCTCTGACATACCACACATGGATCCACCAGTGTCTTTGCACGTGTGTTCTTCTCATGAACCACGGCTAGAGTCATTCGATGTGTGTTCTTTTCACAAACCACATATCACTAGTGTAATTGCATGTGTGTTCTTCTCATGAACCACACATGGATCCACCGAGTGTGATTGTATGTCTGTTCTTTTCACAAACCACATATGGATCCACCAGTGTCATTGCATGTGTGTTCTTTCCACAGACCACATATCACCAGTGTCATTGCATGCGAGTTCTTCTCACAAACCACATAAGGATCCAAGAGTGTCATTGGATGTGTGTTCCTCTCATAAACCACACATGGATCCCCTAGTGTCATTGCATGTCTGCTCTTTTCATGAACCACATCTAGAGTCATTGCTTGTCTATTATTCCAAGAGACCACACATGGATCCAGCCAGTGTGATTGCATGTCTGTTCCTTTCACAGACCACATATGGATCCACTAGTGTCATTGCATGTCTGCTCTTTTCACAAACCACATATCACTAGTGTCATTGCATGTGTGTTCTTCTCACAAACCACAAAAGGATCCAAGAGTGTCATCGGATGTGTGTTCCTCTCACAGACCACACATGGATCCACCAGTGTCATTGCATGTGTGTTCTTCTCCTGAACCATAGCTAGAGTCATTGATGTGTGTTCTTTTCATGAACCACAGCTAGAGTCATTGCATGTGTGTTCTTCTCACAAACCACATAAGGATACACCGGTGTCATTGCATGTGTGTTCTTCTCATGAACCACATCTAGAATCATTGCATATCTGTTATTCCCACAGACCACTCATGGATCCACCAGTGTCATTGCATGTGTGTTCTCCTCACAAACCACATAAGGATCCACCAGTGTCATTGGATGTGTGTTCTTTTCTTGAACCACACCCAGTGTCATTGCATGTATGTTCCTCTCATAGACCACACATGGATCCACCAGTGTCATTGCATGTGTGTTCTTCTCATGAACCACAGCTAGAGTCATTGGATGTGTGTTCTTCTCACAAACCACATAAGGATACACTAGTGTCATTGCATGTGTGGTCTTCTCATGGACCACAGCTATAGTGGTTGCATGTGTGTTCTACTCACAAACCAAATCATGAACCACACCCAGTGTCATTGGATGTGTGTTCCTCTCACATACCACACATGGATCCACCAGTGTCTTTGCACGTGTGTTCTTCTCATGAACCACGGCTAGAGTCATTGGATGTGTGTTCTTTTCACAAACCACATATCACTAGTGTAATTGCATGTGTGTTCTTCTCATGAACCACACATGGATCCACCCAGTGTGATTGTATGTCTGTTCTTTTCACAAACCACATATGGATACACCAGTGTCATTGCATGTGTGTTCTTTCCACAGACCACATATCACCAGTGTCATTGCATGCGAGTTCTTCTCACAAACCACATAAGGATCCAAGAGTGTCATTGGATGTGTGTTCCTCTCATAAACCACACATGGATCCACTAGTGTCATTGCATGTGTGTTCTTGTCACAAACCACATAAGGATCCACTAGTGTCATTGGATGTGTGTTATTTTCATGAACCAAACCCAGTTTCATTGCATGTCTATTCCTCTCACAGACCACACATGGATCCACCAGTGTTATTGCATGTGTGTTCTTCTCATGAACCACAACTAGAGTCATTGGATGTGTGTTCTTTTCATGAACCACAGCTAGAGTCATTGCATGTGTGTTCTTCTCACAAACGACATAAGGATACACCAGTGTCATTGCATGTGTGGTATTCTCATGGACCACAGCTAGAGTCATTGCATGTGTGTTCTTATCACAAACCATATCATGAACCACACCTAGTGTCACCGGATGTGTGTTCCTCTCACAGACCACACATGGATCCACCAGTATCATTGCATGTGTGTTCTTCTCATGAACCACGGCTAGAGTCATTGGATGTGTGTTCTTTTCACAAAACACATATCACTAGTGTCATTGCATGTGTGTTCTTCTCATGAACCACACATGGATCCATCCAGTGTGATTGCATGTCTGTTCTTTTCACAAACCACATATGGATCCACCAGTGTCATTGCATGTGTGTTCTTTCCATAGACCACATATCACCAGTGTCATTGCATGTGTGTTCTTCTCACAAACCACATAAGGATCCAAGAGTGTCATTGGATGCGTTTTAACATCCCGAATTTTTGCAATTACAAATGTTACTAGAAGCATGCATCATATCCTTACATCATGGCATCGCATAAAAAAAATTCATAGATATTTCTTCCTAAATCCCATAGTCATATATAGACTAAAAGGGGTAAAACCTTTTTGAACCACCAAAACCCTTGCAAAAGTGTTATTTTATAATACGACGCTAACCCTCTTCTTTTTATAAAATTTTAGAGACCGATTTCGTTTAAATCGGAGTCCGTTTGCAAAAGTTATGCGACTTTTAGTAAAACGGATAAAAAAAGTAAAAAAAACTAGCCTAACCGGGCCGGCCGAGCCAGCCCGGGACTTACCTACCGCCCGCCTGGCCGGGTGGGCATCGCGCAGCGCGTGGGCTGGCCCAGCAAGCCGCGCCATCTGCCAGCCCGCCTCCAGCCGCAGCCACCGACATGTCGGACCCACCCGTCATCCGCCTCCTTTGTTCGAGTTCGGCTCGAGCACGTCGTCGTCGCCGCGTCGGCACAACCGACTCCGGCCGAATCAGAGCGGATTCCTTAGTCCCCGCGCCAAGAAATCTCACCTTTTTAAAGCCCTGGCATGCCTCCCACGAAACCCTAGATTTTTTCTACCCCACCGCCACCGAGCCGCCGCCAATCGCTCGCCGGAGCTCCGCCGGACTGCGCCGCCTCCGGCCGCCGCCCGCCGCCACCTCGGGAGGGAGGAGCCGACGCCGCCCCCGGGAACGGAACCGCAGCGAGGAGCCGGTCGCCGTCGTCTACTTCACCAGGCCGGGGGAGCACCGCCTCGCCGCTGTCGACCGTCGCCGACCGCCGCCACCCACCGTCGCCACCGCCGGTAAGCCACCACCCCCCCCCTCTCCGACCGTTAGATCGAGATCCAACGGCACAAAACGGTCAAACCGCCCCCGGCCAATCGCGTCGCGCCGCGTGGCACTCGCCGCGTCATCACCGCGTCGGCGTCACGCGCGCCCCGCTGGCCAATCCCGAGCCGCCACTTGTCGCCGCGTAGCTGGCCACCTTTTTATTTTCTTTTAAATAGGCAGAAAATACTTTAATCTTGTAAAATCCATAGTAATTCGAGTATTAGTCCAAAAATTGCGTATAATATACCGTTGGATTCATATTTTTGAGTAGAACACAGATCTAAAATAATATTTCTGTTTTACCACAGCAATCTTGCAGTAGGATTTAAAGTTTAGATTAGAGTATTTTAATTCTAGAAAATTATCCGTAGCTCCGTTTTAGTTGATTCTTATTGCGTTGGCTTTGTATCGACGAGACCTTCTGTAGAAAATTGTCATATATTGATTAGGGTGTTCAGATCTGTCTCGAGGTAGATTGGAGTTGTAGATCTAGTTTTGAGCTTGGTTATTTAGGGTTTAACCCAAAATACTTAAAATCTATGGGGAATCGATTCTAATGACATCCCCAACTCAACAACACCCCTGAATAAAACCCTTGGTCGAAATCGAATCCATCCTTGCATATTACCATGTTGCATGCATGCATATTCGACTTCGTGACTTTGTTTTGTGCAAATTGTGATTGGATCCATGTTTGTTTCGTTAGATTGCTCGGAGTGCGTTGAGGAGTACTGTTGTGTAGAGTGCTGCTCGGATCAAGGCAAGTTACACCACTTGTTCATGTTTATGTCCCAATTTTGACTATGCATGTTTTACTCTTCAAATTCTGTAGTATGCATGTGTAGGATTTTGGTAGATTTTCTTAGTACTATTTTTCGCAAGTGCGGTTTTGTAGTACGCCATGAGTAGCTCTATGCTTAGGATTTTCCATCCCAATAGGTTATCCTGTTTTTCTAAGTTATGCTTGCTATGCTATATACTTGTATATATCAAGTACCGTTGGGAGGGTTCGAAAGACTCAAACATTTTCTAAGTACGAGAGCTCTCTCGAGCGAACTTTTCCTCTCTAAACCCCCTTCAAAACAAAACTAAGTTTTCTTCTAGGCGGAATGGTTGTCGGGTCAACGAGTGGATATTTGGTGGAGGACGGCCGCCCAGGAATCAAAGAAGCCTTCCATGTTTCAGAATTCAGAAGCTTCCCGTGCAACCACAATACATATGGGCTCTGTCTTGGCTTAGTACTTAGTGGGAAACCTCACCGGGGTACCAACATTTGGAGGTTCTTGGCACGGTTGGATCTAGCTGGTAGAGGGGCTACTAAGGGAAGGCTTCGCCATGGTCTTGTCTGTAAAAGGACTTGATCGTGGATTGTGGGGAAAGTGCATAACCTCTCGAGAGTATTGCAATCTGATCGATCAGCCGTGTTCACGGAAACAGAACAACTTTGAGCATCTGAAGGATGGAGCCTCTGAAAGATCTTCCTCTCTCTTTTCCAAACCTAACGTTTTTTAAACCCCAAGGCGTGAGTAGTATCGCCGTTGGGCAGGATTTTGGGAACTTGGTGTGTAATATCCAAGTGCTAGGTTGATTGGGCACTTGGTGAGTAATATCCATGTGTTCCATTCGACCCTATACTATTTATCAAAGTTTACAAAGTAGGGAAAACTTTCTTCCTCTTTTCTTATTACATTGATAAAATTGGCTTTACGCAAATGACCCCAGAGCCTACTCTTAGCCTTGCATATAGAGATAGTCTTACTCTTTCCTTGGTATAATTTGCCAATACATTCAAAGTATTGACCCAACTTGTTGGCTGCACGTCTTATGTGCAGAATCCGAAGATTGAAAGGTGCGTAGGGATCGCGGGTCTTCACGCAACTAGCTTGAGGCGTTGATGGACTCAAGTTCTTCTTAGTTTCCGCTGTTTTATTTGAGCTAGCTATAAGCTATGCAAGTTGTAATAATTATACTCTGGATTATTCATGTAATAATGACTTGTGTTTTACATGATATTCATCGACTGTGAAGTGCTAGCTAATGATCCAGGGACTAGCATGTTTATCACAGGGACTTAGGATCCTAAACGATCCGAGGTCACAACAGATGGTATCAAAGCACAAAGTTGCCTGTAGGACGTGACCCCTAGGATTGGAAACCACATTTACCATGTGTGTTTTTGCTTTCTATATTCTTCTAAGTTATTTGTACTCTTCTAGTATTTCTCTTCCTTATCACCTTGTGCCTAATTTTCTTTCTCCTCACCTAAAGATGACGAACTTCTACTATGACACCGCCGAAGACATCAAGTGTCTGAGCTTTGGAGAATGCCTTCTGGACATCATCAAGACGTTGCAGTTACCCATGCCATCAATCAAGGGAAGCGATTTGAGGAAGATGCACAAGGAAGGATGCTGGGCGATTGAAGTCATCCAACCGGGCCGCAGCAAGTCAGAACCCAAGACAGAGGCCATTGTACAAAACGTCACCAGCGACTCCAAGGAGAAAGGACTTAGCATCAGCTTGCAGGAGCTCATTGGACGCCTTTGCGGACGCCACCATGAAGAGATTGAAGGCCACTACATGAAACTCTTTGGAAGATGTGATGAGAAGGGAGTTCCAATCAAGTTAACCCCGGAGGAAAGGAAGACATGCAAGCATCGAAGGATCCAATATCAAGACTTGGAGTCCCACATCAATGACCTTCAGAAGGGGAGCTGCCTTGAGATCGTGAGGAATGACGAGCTTTGTGCCCTAGTCAAGGAGAAGGACGAGAAGATGGAGGAGCTGGAAGAGAAGATCAAGTCCCTAGGAGGGGAGCTCACCGCCCAAGACAAGAGGTTCGCTAATCAAGAGAAGAGGGTGCAAGATAAGAACAAGAGGATTAGGGAGCAAAGTCTCGTGCTCGCAAAGAACGAGATGGAGTTCAAGAACTTTGTCACCATGTTGAAGGACCTACGAGCAGCTAAGAGGAGCTTGGAGGATAAGATCACGCCCGTGACTATGGGGCCAAGTTTGATCAAGAAGCTACAGAAGGAGAAGAAGGAACTCCAAAAAAGGCTGGAATCTGCTACCCAGGAGCTATAGGAGGTGAAGGAACTTCAAGAGAGGCTCGAAGCTGCTACACCGGAGCCACAGGAGGTGAAGGAACTTCAAGAGAAGCTTGAAGCCACGACGAAGGACATGGAGTTATACAGGTCACTACTGGATAAGGAAGGCTTCATCATTTAGGAAGAGGAAGTGGATGATGAGTAGAGTAGTTGGACCACCTTTAGTTCTATAGTCAAACGTTGTTCGTGATTGTAATGAGTACCAAAAATTATATTGGTTTAGTTAAACTTGGTTGAGTGTGTTGAACTATGTGCCTTGTGTGCCTTGCTTTTCTCGTGTGTTTTTTCTCTTGTTTACATAAGGGTAGGAGTTTATTCCTTAGGCTTTCTATCTATTTCTTAACTTGTCTCCCGAACCCCACAAATGGCGAGACGTGGAAACAATAACAACATGCCCCCAGAGATAGCACAACTTCTGAACTCCCAAAATCAGCTGATCCAACTCCTCACTCAAAACATGCAAAACAACAACAACAACAACAACCCGCCGCCTCCACCACCTCCACCGCCCCAACAAGATCGCTTGACTCGATTCTTGAGGTTGAACCCTCCAATTTTCTCAAGTAGTTCTGAGCCAATTGTGGCAGATGACTGGCTCCGCACCACCAACAAGAAGTTAGACACCGTCCAAGTTGTTGGAGCTGATAGGGTGCGCTTTGCCGCGCACCAACTTGAGGGACCAGCTGCTGAATGGTGGGATAATTACCAGGTCACCCACCCCGATATTGAACCTATCACCTGGAACCAGTTCGAGGCAGCCTTTCGTACTCATCACGTAGCCGTGGAGTCATGCCACTTAAGAGACGTGAGTTCCGCGACTTGAAACAACTGCACCGCTCTGTCTCCGACTATGGGGACCTTTTCAACAAGCTGGCACGTTATGCACCTGATGATGTATCCACTGATGCCAAGAGACAAGAGGAGTTCTTAAGGGGACTTAATGATGAAATATCTATTTAGCTCGTGGCTCTGAAGTTTGATAACTACCAGGAACTCCTGGACAGGGCAGTGGTGGTTGAAGCAAAGCAAAGGAGTATAGAGAACTGAAAGAGAAAGTCCACCTCACACAAGCACAACTCTGCCCCATATCAGAAGAAACGCACTTCGTCACCACCACCCCACAACCATAATGGCCACAACCACAATGGCCATCGTCATGGAGGACATAACCACAATGGCCATAAACACCGTAATGGAAATGGCAATGGGAAGGATCTGAGTGAAGTGACATGCTTCAAGTGTAACAAGACAGGGCACTATGCAACTACCTGCCCCGAAAAGATGAAGAATGGGAATGGTAATGGAAACGGCAACGGACACAACCATGGCAATGGTAATGGAAATGGGAAGAAGCCGAATCCGTTCGTCAAAGCCACAGTGAATCATGTCTCCGTGGAGGATGCTCGTGAGGCACCTGACTCCGTGATTGGTAAGTTCAAGCTTAACTCCACCCCTGCAGTTGTTCTTTTTGATACTGGTGCATCGCATTCATTCATATCAAGGGTATTTGTGGATAGAGGCAAGATACCTACGGAGACTATTAGTACTCCCCTAAGGGTAAGTTCTCCTGGAGGAGAAATAGTGGCAAACTCTGGATGTCGTGGGTTAGAACTAAGGATTGGGGCCCACACCTTTCCCACCAGCCTAGTCGTTCTGGAATCACAAGGCTTAGACATAATTTTGGGCATGAATTGGATGACCAAATATGAGGGAGTCATAGATTGTGCCAAAAGGACTATTGCACTCACGACTGCGGATAAGAAAAGGATCCGCTTTAAGTCAGCTTTCGCACTTAAAAGAAGTATGGTGAACTCTCTTAAGGGGGTTAGCTTGGAGGATGTGCCAATTGTGAAGGAGTATCCAGATGTGTTTCCGGAAGAATTTCCAGGGATGCCTCCCGACCGAGACATCGAGTTTCTCATTGACTTGATGCCAGGTACTGGACCAATAGCAAAAAGACCGTACAAGATGGATGTGGATGAGTTGAAGGAACTTAAGAAACAGCTTAGAGAGCAATTGGACAAAGGCTTCATTCAACCAAGTGCGTCATCTTGGGGAGCACCTGTCTTATTCTTGGAGAAGAAGGATAAAACCAAGAGACTAGTCGTGGACTACCGGTCGTTGAATGAAGTGACAATCAAGAACAAGTACCCTCTACCCAATATTAACGACCTGTTTGACCAATTAAAGGGAGCTAGTGTGTTCTCTAAGATTGATCTCCGATCAGGTTATTTTCAGTTAAAGATCCGAGAACAGGATGTACCCAAGACAGCCTTCACCACAAGATACGGATTGTATGAGTACATCGTGATGTCGTTTGGCTTAACCAATGCCCCAGCGTACTTCATGACTATGATGAACAAGGTGTTCATGGAGTACTTGGATAAGTTTATTGTGGTATTAATTGATGACATACTCATATACTCCAAGGACGAGAAGGAACATGAGAGGCACCTGCGCCTAATCATGGAAAAGTTAAGGGAACACAAGTTGTATGCCAAATTTAGCAAATGTGAGTTCTGGTTGAAAGAAGTGGGATTCCTTGGTCATATTGTATCAGCTAAAGGTGTTGCCGTGGACCCAAGTAAGGTAGCTTCCGTGACAGAATGGGAGTCTGCTAGGAATGTGCGTGATATTAGGAGTTTCCTGGGCCTTGCGGGATATTACCGAAGATTCATTGAAAACTTTTCAAAGATAGCAAAGCCTATGACAGAGTTGCTGAAGAAAGAGAAGAAGTTCCAATGGACCGAGGCATGTGAAGCAAGTTTTCAAGAGTTGAAGAAGCGCCTAGTAACAGCACCAGTTTTGTGCCTCCCTGACATCCAAAAGGACTTCCAGGTCTATTGCGACGCTTCCCGGCAAGGACTTGGTAGTGTACTGATGCAAGATGGAAAAGTATTGTCTTACGCCTCTCGGCAACTTAAGCACCATGAGAATAACTACCCCACGCACGATTTGGAACTAGCATCAGTTGTGCATGCGCTCAAGGTATGGATACATTACCTAATGGGCAAACATTGTGATGTGTTCACGGATCACAAAAGCCTTAAATACATCTTCACTCAAAAGGAATTAAATATGAGGCAAAGGAGATGCCTTGAGCTCATCAAGGACTATGACTTGGACCTGCAGTACCATCCTGGAAAGGCCAACGTTGTGGCTGACGCCTTAAGCCGGAAAGTCTATGTAAATGGACTTACCGTGGGAGAGCTTCCAAATGATTTGTGTGAACAATTCAAGGACCACGGGTTGGAAATAGTTCCGGAGGGATACTTAGCAACTATGGAGATAGTGCCAACTCTTCTGGACCAAATCAAAGAGGCCCAGAAGGGGGACAAAGAGTTGGAAGAGATAAGAGCTAATATAAGCAAGGGCAAAGCAAAAGGGTTTCATACGGATGAACAGGGAACACTTTGGTATGAGAAGCGTATGTGCGTTCCCGATGACCCTGATATCAGGAAGTTAATCCTTCAGGAAGCTCACAATTCGCCTTACTCAATTCATCCCGGTAATACAGAGATGTACATGGATGTGAAAGATAGGTTCTGGTGGAACAACATGAAAAGAGAAATTGCTGAATATATCTCCTTGTGTGACGTGTGCAACAGAGTCAAGGCTGAACATCAAAAACCTGCAGGACTGCTACAGCCATTACATGTGCCCAATTGGAAGTGGGACAAGGTAGGCATGGATTTTATCACAGGACTACCGCGGACTCGTTCTGGGTATGACTCCATCTGGGTAGTGGTCGACCACTTCACAAAGGTGGCCCACTTTATTCCCGTAAAGACCACCTATACGAGTGTTAAACTTGCCAAGATTTATATGTCAAGGATCGTAAGTCTTCATGGTGTACCCAAGGGGATTGTCTCTGATAGAGGTACCCAATTCACCTCTAAGTTTTGGCGACAGCTACACGAGTCTCTAGGGACACGACTGGAGTTTAGTACTGCCTTCCACCCACAAACAGATGGGCAAATGGAAAGAGTTAATCAGATCTTGGAGGACATGTTAAGAGCCTGTGCGCTAGACTATGGGTCTAGTTGGGATAATAACTTGCCATATGCGGAATTCTCATACAATAACAGCTACCAAACTAGTATCAAGATGGCTCCATTTGAAGTTCTATATGGCAGAAAGTGTAGAACCCCGCTGCTATGGAATGGAGTTGGAGAACGGAGTTTGTTTGGACCTGAACTGATCAAGGATGCCGAAGAAAAAGTGAGACAGATCCAAGACAGGTTAAAAATATCCCAATCCAGACAAAAGAGTTATGCTGATTCCAAGCGCAGAGATGTGTCTTATGAAGTGGGAGACCATGCGTATCTCCGAGTTTCACCGCTACGAGGAGTTAAGAGATTTGGAATCAAGGGTAAGTTAGCACCCCGATTCATAGGGCCCTACAAGATCTTGGGTCGTAGAGGGGAAGTTGCCTATCAGTTGGAATTACCCGAAGTGTTAACTGTTCATGATGTTTTCCATGTGTCGCAACTAAAGAAGTGTCAACCGGAAATGGCTGAAACCCCACTAAAGGATACGGTTCCGCTGAACGAGGTCCAACTGGAAAACGATCTCACCTATGAAGAAAAACCCACCCGGATTTTGGAAACAGCCGAGAGAATTACTCGTACCAAGACTATCAGGTTTTGCAAAGTTCAATGGAATCACCATTCCGAGGAAGAGGCCACGTGGGAATGTGAAGAAGACCTGAAGAAAGAACACCCACACCTATTTGCTAACCAACCTGAATCTCGGGGACGAGATTCTTCTTAAGGGGGGTAGGTTTGTAACATCCCAATTTTTTGCAATTACAGATGTTACTAGAAGCATGCATCATATCCTTACATCATGGCATCGCATAATAAAAACTGCATAGATATTTCTTCCTAAATCCCATAGTCATATATAGATTAAAAGGGGTAAAACCTTTTTGAACCACCAACACCCTTGCAAAAGTGTTATTTTATAATCCTACCCTAACCCTCTTCTTTTTATAAAATTTTAAAGACCGATTTCGTTTAAATCGGAGTCTGTTTGCAAAAGTTATGCGACTTTTAGTAAAAAATAAAAAAATAAAAAAGTAAAAAAAACCTAGCCTAACCGGGTCGGCCGAGCCAGCCCGGGACTTACCTACCGCCCGCCTGGCCCGGTGGGCGTCGCGCAGCGCGTGGGCCGGCCCAGCAAGCCGCGCCATCCGCCAGCCCGCCACCAGCCGCAGCCACCGATAGGCCGGACCCACCCATCATCCGCCTCCTCCATTCAAGTCCGACTCGAGCACGTCGTCGTTGCCGCGTCGGCACAACCGACTCCGGCCGAATCGGAGCGGATTCCGTAGTCCCCGCGCCAAGAAAACCCGCCTTTGTAAAGCCCCAGCACGCCTCCCGCGAAACCCTAGATTTTTTCTACCCCACCGACACCGAGCCACCGCCAATCGCTCGCCGGAGCTCCGCCGGACTCCGCCGCCTCCAGCCGCCGCCCGCCGCCACCTCGGGAGGGAGGAGCTGACGCCACCCCCGGGAACAGAACCGCGGCGAGGAGCCGGTCGCCGTCGTCTACTTCACCGGGCCGGGGGAGCACCGCCTCGCCTCTGTCGACCGTTGCCGACCGCCGCCGACGCTCTGCCGCCACCCACAGTCGCCACCGCCGGTAAGCCACCACCCCCCCTCTCTGACCGTTAGATCGAGATCCAACGGTCAAACCGCCCCCGGCCAATCGCGTCGTGCCGCTTGGCACTCGCCACGTCATCACCGCGTCGGCGTCACGCGCGCCCCGCTGGCCAATCCCGAGCCGCCACTTGTCGCCGCGTAGTTGGCCACCTTTTTATTTTCTTTTAAATAGGCAGAAAATACTTTAATCTTGTAAAATCCATAGTAATTCGAGTATTAGTCCAAAAATTGCGTATAATATACCGTTGGATTCATATTTTTGAGTAGAAAACAGATCTAAAATAATATTGCTGTTTTACCACAGAAATATTGAAGTAGGATTTAAAGTTTAGATTAGAGTATTTTAATTCTAGAAAATTACCCGTAGCTCCGTTTTAGTTGATTCTTGTTGCGTTGGCTTTGTATCGACGAGACTTTCTGTAGAAAATTGTCATATCATGCTTAGGGTGTTCAGATCTGTCTCGATGTAGATTGGAGTTGTAGATCTAGTTTTGAGCTTGGTTATTTAGGGTTTAACCCAAAATACTTAAAATCTATGGGGAATCGATTCTAATGACATCCCCAACTCAACAACATCCCTGAATAAAACCCTTGGTCGAAATCTAATCCATCCTTGCATATTACCATGTTGCATGCATGCATATTCGACTTCGTGACTTTGTTTTGTGCAAATTGTGATTGGATCCATGTTTGTTTCGTTAGATTGCTCGGAGTGTGCTGAGGAGTACTGTTGTGTAGAGTGCTGCTCGGATCAAGGTAAGTTACACCACTTGTTCATGTTTATGTCCCAATTTTGACTATGCATGTTTTACTCTTCAAATTCTGTAGTATGCATGTGTAGGATTTTGGTAGATTTTCTTAGTACTATTTTTCGCAAGTGCGTTTTTGTAGTATGCCATGAGTAGCTCTATGCTTAGGATTTTCCATCCCAATAGGTTATCCTGTTTTTCTAAGTTATGCTTGCTATGCTATATACTTGTATATATCAAGTACCGTTGGGAGGGTTCGAAAGACTCAAACATTTTCTAAGTACGAGAGCTCTCTCGAGCGAACTTTTCCTCTCTAAACCCCCTTCAAAACAAAACTAAGTTTTCTTCTGGGCGGAATGGTTGTCGGGTCAACGAGTGGATATTTGGTGGAGGAAGGCCTCCCAGGAATCAAAGAAGCCTACCATGTTTTCGAATTCAGAAGCTTCCCGTGCAACCACAATACATATGGACTCTGTCTTGGCTTAGTACTTAGTGGGAAACCTCACCGCGGTACCAACATTTGGAGGTTCTTGGCACGGTTGGATCTATCTGGTAGAGGGGCTACTAAGGGAAGGCTTCGCCATGGTCTTGTCTGTAAAAGGACTTGATCATGGATTGTGGGGAAAGTGCACAACCTCTCGAGAGTATTGCAATCTGATCGATTAGCCGTGTTCACGGAAACAGAACAACTTTGAGCATCTGAAGGATGGAGCCTCTGAAAGATCTTCCTCTCTCTTTTCCAAACCTAACGTTTTATAAACCCCAAGGCGTGAGTAATATCGCTGTTGGGCAGGATTTTGGGAACTTGGTCTGTAATATCCAAGTGCTAGGTTGATTGGTCACTTGGTGAGTAATATCCACGTGTTCCATTCGACCCTATACTATTTATCAAAGTTTACAAATTAGGGAAAACTTTCTTCCTCTTTTCTTATTACATTTATAAAATTGGTTTTACGCAAATGACCCCAGAGCCTACTCTTAGCCTTGCATATAGAGATAGTCTTACTCTTTCCTTGGTATAATTTGCCAATACATTCAAAGTATTGACCCAACTTGTTGGTTGCATGTCTTATGTGCAGAATCCGAAGATTGAAAGGTGCGTAGGGATCGCGGGTCTTCACGCAACTAGCTTGAGGCGTTGATGGACTCAAGTTCTTCTTAGTTTCCGCTGTTTTATTTGAGCTAGCTATAAGCTATGCAAGTTGTAATAATTATACTCTGGATTATTCATGTAATAATGACTTGTGTTTTACATGATATTCATCGACTGTGAAGTGCTAGCTAATGATCCAGGGACTAGCATGTTTATCACAGGGACTTAGGATCCTAAACGATCCGAGGTCACAACAGATGGTATCAAAGCACAAAGTTGCCTGTAGGACGTGACCCCTAGGATTGGAAACCACATTTACCATGTGTGTTTTTGCTTTCTATATTCTTCTAAGTTATTTGTACTCTTCTAGTATTTCTCTTCCTTATCACCTTGTGCCTAATTTTATCACAGGGACTTAGGATCCTAAACGATCCGAGGTCACAACATGTGTGTTCCTCTCATAAAGCACACATGGATGCACTGGTGTCATTGCATGTCTGCACTTCTCATGAACCACATCTAGAGTCATTGCATGTCTATTATCCCCATAGACCACACATGGATCCACCCAGTGTGATTGCATGTCTGATCTTTTCACATACCACATATGGATCCACCAGTGTCATTGCATGTCTGCTCTTTTCACAAACCACATATCACCAGTGGCATTGCTTGTGTGTTCTTCTCACAAACCACAAAAGGATCCAAGAGTATCATCGGATGTGTGTTCCTCTCACAGACCACACATGGATCCACCAGTGTCATTGCATGTGTGTTCTTCTCATGAACCACATCTAGAGTTATTAGATGTGTGTTCCTTTCATGAACCATAGCTAGAGTCCTTGCATGTGTGTTCTTCTCGCAAACCACATAAGGATACACCGGTGTCATTGCATGTGTGTTCTTCTCATGAACCACATCTAGAGTCATTGCATGTCTGTTATTCCCACAAACCACACATGGATCCACCAGTGTCATTGCATGTGTGTTCTTGTCACAAACCACATAAGGATCGACCAGTGTCATTGGATGTGTGTTCTTTTCATGAACCACACCCAGTGTCATTGCATGTCTGTTCCTCTCACACACCACACATGGATCCACCAGTATAATTGCATGTGTGTTCTTCTCATGAACCGCAGCTAGAGTCATTGGATGTGTGTTCTTTTCATGAACCACAGCTAGAGTCATTGCATGTGTATTCTTCTCATAAACCACATAAGGATACACCAGTGTCATTGCATGTGTGTTCTTCTCATGGACCACAGCTAGAGTCATTGCATGTGTGTTCTTCTCACAAACCATATCATGAACCAAACCCAGTGTCATTGGATGTGTGTTCCTCTCACAGACCACACATGGATCCACCAGTGTCATTGCATGTGTGTTCTTCTCATGAACCACGGCTAGAGTCATTGGATGTGTGTTCTTTTCACAAACCACATATCACCAGTGTCATTGCATGTGTGTTCTTCTCATGAAGCACACATGGATCCACCTAGTGTGATTGCATGTCTTTTCTTTTCACAAACCACATATGGATCCACCATTGTCATTGCATGTCTACTCTTTTCACAAACCACATATCACCAGTGTCATTGCATGTGTGTTCTTCTCACAAACCGCATAAGGATCCAAGAGTGTCAGTGGATGTGTGTTCCTCTCACAGACCACACATGGATCCACTAGTGTCATTGCATGTGTGTTCATCTCATGAACCACGTCTAGAGTCATTGCATGTGTGTTCTTTTCATGAACCTCAACCAGTGTCATTGGATGTGTGTTCCTCTCATAGACCACACATGGATAACCCGGTGTCATTGCATGTCTGTTTTTCTCATGAACCACATCTAGAGTCATTGCATGTCTGTTATTCCCACAGACCACACATGGACACACCCAGTGTCATTGCATGTGTGTTCCTCTCACGAACTACACATGGATCCACCAGAGTCATTGCATGTGTGTTCCTCTCATGAACCACATCTAGAGTCATTGCATGTGTGTTCTTCTAACAAACCACATAAGGATACACCAGTGTCATTGCATGTGTGTTCTTATCATGGACCACAGCTAGAGTCATTGCATGTCGGTTCTTCTCACAGACCACACAAGGATCCACTGGTGTCATTGGATTTGTGTTCCTCTCATAGACCACACATGGATCCAGCGGTGTCATTGCATGTCTGCTCTTTTCATGAACCACACCTAGAGTCATTGCATGTGTGTTCTTCCCATAGACCACACATGGATCCACCAGTGTTATTGCATGTTAGTTCTTCTAACAAACCACATATGGATCCACCAGAGTCATTGGATGTGTGTTCCTCCCACATACGACACATGGATCCACCAGTGTCATTGCATGTCTGCTCTTTTCATGAACCACAGTTAGAGTCATTGCATGTGTGTTCTTTTCACAAACCACATATGGATCCACTATGTCATTGCATGTGTGTTCTTCTCATGAACCACATAAGGATCCACCAGTGTCATTGGATGTGTGTTCTTCTCACAAACCACATAAGGATCCAGCAGTGTCATTGGATGTGTTTTCTTTTCATGAACCACACCTAGTGTCATTGGATGTGTGTTCCTCTCACAGACCACACATGGATCCACCAGTGCCATTGCATGTGTGTTCTCATGAACCACGGCTAGAGTCATTGCATGTGTGTTCTTTTCATGAACAACACCCAGTGTCATTGCATGTCTGCTCTTTTCATTAACCACTTCTAGAGTCATCATGTGTGTTCTTCCCAAAGACCACACTTGGATCCACCAGTGTCATTGCATGTGTGTTCTTCTGACAAACCACATAAGGATCCACCAGTGTCATTGGATGTGTGTTCTTTTCATAAACCACACCCGGTGTCATTGCATGTATGTTCCTCTCACATGGCACACATGGATCCACTAGTGTCATTGCATGTGTGTTCTTCTCATGAACCACATCTAGAGTCATTGGATGTGTGTTCTTTTCATGAACCAAAACTAGAGTCCTTGCATATGTGTTCTTCTCGCAAACCACATAAGGATACACCCGTTTCATTGCGTGTGTGTTCTTCTCATGAACCACATCTAGAGTAATTGCATGTCTGTTCTTCTCACAAACCACATAAGGATCCACCAGTGTCATTGGATGTGTGTTCTTTTCATGAACCACACCCAGTGTCATTGGATGTGTGATCCTCTCACAGACCACACATGGATCCACCAGTGTCATTGCATGTGTGTTCTTCTCATGAACCACACATGGATCCACCAAGTGTGATTGCATGTCTGTTCTTCTCACAAACCACACATAGATCCACCAGTGTCATTGCATGTCTGTTCGTTTCATTAACCACACCTAGTGTCATTGCATGTCTGTTCCTCTCATAAACCGCACATGGATCCACTAGTGTCATTGCATGTGTGTTCTTCTCATGAACCATAGCTAGAGTCATTGCATGTCTGTTATTTTCACAAACCACACAAGGATACACCAGTGTCATTGCATATGCATTCTTCTCATGAACCACACCCAGTGTCATTGCATGTGTGTTCTTTTAACAAACCACATATCACCAGTGTCATTGCATGTGTATTTCTCTCATAAACCACATATGGATCCACCTAGTGTGATTGCATGTGTGTTCTTCTCATAAACCACATAAGGATCCACCAGTGTCATTGGATGTGTGTTCTTTTCATAAACCACATATGGATCCTAATTAACCTTAGGAGAGCCCTAACCTTAGTGTTAGACCTAGTCTTCTAGAAGGCACACCCTAACACAGTTGTTCTGCTTGACGATTGTTACATACCGTTCCATCGGGGCGCTTGGACGATTGGGATGGTCTTCGTGAGATCGATCCGCGAGTACTCTGTTCTGCGGCATGATTGGCCACGCTTACTCTGGACAAACTGGCAACACCGGGGGCTCCCCTGTGGAGAGTGTCACGACTCACAAGTTCAGTGGGCCATATCCCAGTGTCACGTCCCCATTACTTTTCTTCCTCCCTGTACTTCTCTTCCTTCCCCTCGAAGCCACTTTCCCCACTTCACTCCCATCCTGCCATAGCCGCAAGCCGACGACGCCTCCATCCCAATCCCCTCTCTGGCAGCCACCCCCCTCCCCTCTCGCCATGGGTTCAAGGGGAGATGGCGAGGAAACGCGTCGTGATGACTGGGACGATATTTTCGATGTGAGTTGTTTCATATCTATTTCTATCATTTGTGGCCAGTTATCTATTTTTTGAGCTAGATCTACGCTATTTACTCATGCGCGTATGATGTGTTAGGCCAACCAGACGATGTATGACTCGGACTATCACGGTTTAGCGGATGAAGACAGTCCTCTGCTATGTAAACATGGATATGTGCCTGCTAAATTTGTAGCGTTCCAAGGACGAAACGCAGGCATGAGGTTTCTATGGTGTCAAGAACATCGTGCAATGATGCGAGGCGGAAGTTGCGGTGTTGTCAAATGGGTAGATCCAGAGTGGCCCAAATCGATGCAGAAAACGCTGGACAAACTATGGGAAATGAATGTTGAGTTGAAAGAATCCATATTCAGCTCACTTCTTGACAGTGTTGAGATGAAGCTATGGGAACCAGTTGACACGACCAAGCATAAGCGAGATCTCAGGTGGGTGGAAGACAAGGTTAGCAAAGTCGACAAGGAGAGGGACGCGGTGTTGGCCCTGAAGGCTAAAGCAGAGCACGAACTGACTCAAGCAAGGAAGGATCTTCACCAGGCCAAAGTCCTGCAGTTCACAACTAGGAGTATTGACAAGTGCATGAGGAAAAATGCAGAGAAACAATTGAAGCTGTGCAAGGAAGATGCTAAAAGGAAGGAGCAGACGATTCGATCCTTGCTCTCGCAGGAAGATGCTCATCGTGCTAAGATTAGGAAGATCAAGGAGATGTGTGATAACTAGTTCTATTTAGCTTGAGCTCCATGCCTTTTTAAGTTGTAATAGTTGTACTTGTTAACCCAGCGGTCTGAACTATTGGCCCCAGAGTCCTGGGAGGAAAAAATTGGTTGCCCGTTAATCTGTCTTAACCCTGCATTACTTCCTTTTATCTGACCAATGCCCCTTGGATATTCCGCCCGTCGCTTCGTCGTCCTCGTGTACAAATAGGAGGCACCACAGCGTGTCGCGTCGTCCATCCCCTCGCCCTCTCCAATCTCCACCGCGTCGTCGCTTCGTCGTCCATCCCCTCGCTCCATCTCCAATCTCCACCGCGCCGCCATGTAGATGCCCTCGCTGAACTTCTACAAGGAGGTGATGTTCGCGCACTTCGACATCCTCGCGCCACCGGCCGCGACGGTGCCCCACGGATGGCGCATCAGCTATGCGGGGGTGCCGGTGGCTCCGCTCCTTGTCCCCGGCGGAGCCATGATGGAGAGCAAAATCGTGGCGCGCCGCCGCCAGATGCCCGCGTGGAAGAGGGCGCTGCCCCGGTACGCGGCGGCCAGCCCGTACTAGCCGGCGCTGTTCAAGAAGGAGCGGAAGGCCAAGATTGGCAACCGCATCGTTTACGGGAGCATGGTGCACCGGGATCTCCGCAACCGAGAAGGGCGGGAGAGGTTCTCGTCCGTCCCTAGACGGACCAAGTACACCGTCATCGCCAACGCTCGCCGCGAAGAGGTGCTCTGTCGCAAACAATGCGTAAATCGTGGAGGTTCCATCCGCCGATGACGAGGAAGCCGGCGGTTCGGAGGACAGCGGCAGCGGAAGTGAACTTGTTGACTAGTGGTTGAATTAATGTAGGATGTGAAATCGCACCTTTTTTAGAAGAATTTGTGGTTAAATTAATGAAATGCCTCGATTTAGATCTCTATCTCGATTAATTTGTGGAAGAATTTGTGATTTAGATCAGTTTCTGCCTCGATTTAGATCTCTGTCCCGGATTGGGAATGTGACCGTGGACCAAAGACCCATTTTCTACTAGTGTATTCTAACACTGGTGGTTTGTTTAAACGTAATCTACGTGAATTTGGCCGCATGCAAAATGGCACAACCACAATTTATAAAGTGGAAGCACGTACACCTGGTTACTGGAGATCCAGGAGCTTCACCAGATGCAGGGGATGCAGGAGGAGAGAGGAGGTGAGATAGACGGGCTCAAGATTAGGCCAGAAAGTGGTACCGATTTCCTTCTCATCTGGGCATTCTCAGTTGCCATTACTGTTTCTGTTGCCATGTCGTTGTGTGAAGCAGCTTAAATAATTTATTTTTGTGCCACTTATATTCCGTCGTATTTGGAGACCTCCTGCCCCTCAGCAATCGTGGAACTGGTGCTGCGTGTTTTCAGATAACAGTGGCACAATCAAAATTTCGGATTCAACTACTGACTCAGACGTTTCCAAACCCTAAGTCGTGGTACATTTTACTTAGAAAACGTGGGTAGATTGTTTCACCCAGCAAAATACCACACACAGAGCTCCAGAATTTAACCGAATTACATATATAGATTCAAGTTCAACACATTACTATGCATCTTCATTGCCAGCAGCCTTCTTCCGCAGCCTGGGTGCCAAGCCTTCACGTCCACTGGCTTCTTCATTTCCTGCCTTCTTCCTCTTCCTTGGTGTCAATTTTCTTAGCTTCACGTACTCTGCATCGTCGGGACAATGGGCACCAGAATCGTGTCCAGCATCATCTTTCCACTCGTTTTTAATTTCTTCGGGCAGCAAAATGACTGACCCGGCAGTCATGTTTTTAACCTTGCGGTGCTTCCTGTCAAAGAAACAAGAATGTTGCATAACTGCCCAATATCTACAGAGTAAATAAAACAAAAATTACAATTCAGCACAAACATGCGAACCCCAAGCGACCTTTGCTTACCAGGAGCTAATTGGGTTCGAGCAACCACCCTGTCCAAGAATAGAAGGGTGACTCCTAGTTGCAGCAGCTTCTATATCTAGTACATGACAATTAAGCTCAAACATGCAAGCCGAAGCATACCTTTTCATCAACCCAATTAGCTGATTGTCACACGTTAGAGGAACCATGATGCCACGTTCATCCATGAAGCTAAACTTTGCAGTCTGCTTCAGCCATAATTCATCATGATTACGCAGAGCAGCAACCGTACCAGATATAGTGCAGATCTCCGCAGGCGCTTCTTCCATCATGATACAATGGTGTCCATACCACTTACCCTTAGAGTCGTACCTGAAGAGGACTACCATAACCAGGTAAGGGGGGGTCCACGGAGATCCCACTTGACAAAAAACTGTGGACAAAATATGTTTGTCAGCGTTGGGCTAATAAACAATTTGAGGTTCAGTAGCCAGCTAGCAGTTATAATTAGTGCGAATAGCAAAGAGAAGGGTAGCTCACCCGCTTGTAGCCAGAACTTCTTCTTCCTTGGTAGTAGGATCTGCCATCCTCTGAGCTGCTCGGCTCATCGGCGGCGGAGGCGGGCTAGAGCCTCGCAACGGTGGCTACGGCGTGCGCCATTGGAGCTCGGGATCAGCGACTAGGCGCAGCAACTGGGTGTCGGAAGTCAAATGCCAGAAGGGATCGTCCTGCCTGGAGGGTGGATTCCGACGCTGTCGGTGCTAGGGGAAAGGTGGGAATGGATTTGTGAAATTGGTCAATGAATCCAATCCACTTAGCTACTCGATTTGCCTAAGAGGTTTCCGCGTTGGTGCTCACGTCACGGACATATGACCGACATGAGGGTCCCGACCGTCTACTTCACGGGGCAGTTTAACGGAATGTTTGAATTTGGCAAGGGTGAGATGAGTTTGCCTCGAAATGGCCCCTCTCAGTAGTTGGCGGCCCAACTTTTTGAAACGCGGCAATTTCAGACAACTTATGTACCGCCATGCGCTGGCCTGCGAACTTTGGTACCATAGATGACCAGGCCTAGCGCTCTGGACGTAGGTCGGCGCTCAACTGGAAATAATCCACCTGCACCATTGATGGCTGTGATATACAACACCTTTTAGCAATATAAATTGTGTCATTTTCTTATCATATCATGCTCCATCTAACTATTGATATGCCTGATATGCATGATTACTTGTTTTTATTAAATTGAATATGAGCTTTGGACATTTAGTAGTTTAGGTACAATTTTATCCCTCTTCCTTGTCTTTGACATGTGTGTAGGTGTTGATCATGATTATGGATGAAACAAAGGCAAAAGGAACAAAGAGAGCATAGTATGGAGGAGCTGTAGGGACCAGACTTAGCCATTTGAGGTGTTAGAAAAGTGAATTTTTCCAACTTCACAAAATAAATATTAAGGACCACAGGGTTGTATCCCTCGACGATACAAACTCAACGAGCCCAAGAAAACCCAAAACATAGTTCGTATGAAGAAATGGCTACGAAAATACTAAATGGGGCAGACAATTTAACGAGCAACTATACGACCGGAGCAATATTTCCGGCCGTATAGTTGTGACCGTATAGTTGTGAAAAGGGTCGAAAACGATGGGATTTTGCCCTAAAAAGCTCTAGAACCTTCCCTAAGTCATATGACAATATTGGGGGAACCCTAGGGCAACCCCAAGGCCTATATAAAGGAGGGAGAACCCAAGGAAGCCACCACATATACACAATACACCATATACAAGATCTAGATCCAATCTACCGCCTCCACGGCGGCGCCCTGCCGCCTCCATAGCCTCTACACCTCCACCAAGATCTAGATTTCCATCAACACTATCAAGCCATCCAAGAAAGAAGAGGAGGAGAAGCAAGACGCCGCCATCACCACGCCGACGCCACCATCACCGCGCTGTCATCACCATCTCCATCACCGCTACTCCTTCATCCTTCCCCATCATGATCTCCATGATGGGTTGTAACATGGCTTGAACCCCATTTTATTAATGTTATGATGATTTGAGTAATTGAAGTGTGGTGTGTTCTTATTAATTAATATGTTTGTGTTTTCTCTTTACATTATTCTATTCATGATATAATTCTAGTGATTGGAGACGTCCAATCCATTATTGAGGAGTTTTACTAGGGTTTCAGGGAGTGTCACAAAATTTATCATTAGTCTCTACTCGTTCCATGGGCCTGACAAGTCCGTGGGTAGAACTAATAGGCTATTTGCTATAAGTGATTTGCGGAGGCAATAGCAGCTTAGGATGCACCGCCCATTAAAATTGAATTTCCTCAAGATCACTCATGATATAGATAGGTATAGTGTTGTGAATTTCTTGACCCCAAAAGTGACATATGGGATATCTTGTGACTAGCACACTTGCTTAGGAGTACGGTTGTCCATACAACTTAATGCCTTTGCTCTGGTTTACCTTGATTGGTCTTGTTACCTTAATACACTATTCTCTTACGGATGACCCATGTCCGGAGAGGGTGTGGACAATTGAGTTGTCTAGTTGCCACTTACCAATGGTGGAAGACAATGATATATGAGGGACCGCCACAATTATAGTTAACAGCTATTCCATAAGCACTTATCATGCACACCGTTATACAAACCATTACTTGAGGAATCATAGCATTCATATTTCATCTCATTGCATTCACCTCTTTTCAGTTTTACTTTTTTTCTAGTTTTCTTCCAGTCTTAGTAGTAGTTAAAAACATCTTAAATTCATTTATCCTAGCAACTTATAGAATAGGATATTTCCAAACCATGGTTTGGGTGCATACGTGGTCGCATTGACAACGTGGCTGCGAAGGTCGTGTTTGCCGAGCTCTCATCGAGACAAACTCTTAAATATTTGCTGCTGCAAGTACTGCAATAACCCTGTTTTGGTGCAGGAACTCAGCTCCATCAAATTGGCGTTGTTGCCGGGGAGCAAAGTGTTCAGTTATCTACTTGCACATAGTTTGTTTCCATTTGTTGCTATTATCTTACTGCTTTCTTTTATATTGAAAACAATAAAAAAATTACAAAACCAAAAATTTATAAAAACTGTTGCTACTAATCATGTCTTCCGAGATAAATTTTGTTCAGGAGATAATACAAGCATTGGAGGAGATAAAGGATTCAAGTTCATCAAGCCTGGTTGCTAGACATGAGGTGATAAAGAAATTACTGGACCAATTCAAAAGGCATTCATTATGGTTGCGTGCTAATGATGGATCTTATTACACAATTTGTATAACAGATGACCACCTTAATTTTCAATGTAAGTATTCCAACAATCCTACTCTAGCAAATTATAATATAGATAAATCCTATGCTAGTTTGGAAGTACTAGAATACGTTCTTTTCAAAGGTGCATCTGAAATGGTATTTAGACTAGGAAGTATTGATGTTGAAAGTGAAGCGCTTGATGGAGTTTTTAATTTAGTATACCTCATATTCCTCTTTTGTGAAAATAATTTAAGTGGAGAGGACAAGGAGCACAAGGAGGAAGAATGGATTGATCACCCACTCACACCTTCGACTCCTACTTTTGATTCTATCATTGCTATTAAAACACTAGTCGATGAAAAGGAGGAACAAAAAGGTGAGGTTGACAAAGAGAGTCACACTACAACTTTTGTTTGTGATGCCTCTCACTCCAGTAGTGATTTTTATGATGCTAAAACTATTGATAATTGTTCTACGGAGGCCTTTTTCCTAGACACTCATATGGAGAGCATTAATAATAATGAACTAGAGATAGAACCTTGCTATACTAACATGCAGGGTCCTGAACTCCCTGCTATGAAGGAAGAATACTATGAAGTGTTTCCCTACACAGGTAACCAAGGTAAAGATTTAAGAATTTTATATGAATCTCACATCCTCTCATTGCAGCTATACATGGAGGCATGTTCACCAAGCTTGGTGCATCAACACTCACTTAAAAGCGAGAACTTGTTCATCTACATGATGTCGATGCACCGTAAGCGGGTATGACTCCGACCGAACTCTACTTCAAGATGCTCCAAGCTGGTATGTACAACCTCACCTCGATTCGATATCCCTTGGGATCCACGTGGGTAATGTATGGAGCATTCTAGCTTGGCTTTATGGCTTTAAAGAGAGTGCTTCCCGGGAGGCAGCCCGGAAGCCATTAGGCATCTTTCTTAGTTTTGTGTCTTGAGTCTAGTTGCATTCATGTTGCATTGGCACTTTTATTCTTCGCATGTCTTGCTATTAGAGTAATCTTGTGGTAGTTTTCAGAAGGTAGAATTTATTATCACTATATTATGTGTTGCATAAACTCGGTAAAAAGGAAGAGAAAATCAGTTTCAGGTAAATCCTTCAATTATATGTATTTGTTGGTCGCAAATTTAATCTGTCATTTTTCTATCAAAACATGGTATTTCACTAAGTTACAAGATAAGAAAGAATTCACTAAGAAATAGAAATTTTCTGATGTATACAGAAGGTTTAACGACCAACTATATGGTGGGAATAAAAATTTTGGCCCTATAGTTCCGGTCATATAGTATTTTTGCCATCGATTTTTTTTCATATGCACTAAGAGTTTAACGACCAACTATATGGTGGGAATAAAAAAATTGGCTGTATAGCTCCAGTCATATAGATATCGGTGCCTCTGTACAAATTCTTGTCTAATATACTGAGAGTTTTATGACCAACTATACAACGGGAATAAAAATTTCGGTCATATAGTTCCGGTCGTATAGTTACGGTCATATAGATATCTATGACTTTGTATATTTTCATTCCTAGAGACAGACAGTTTGACGACCAACTATACGGTGGGAACTTTTTGTTCCGGTCATATAGTTGCGCCCGTATAGCTACACCGCTAGGTGGAAACCCTAAATTTTTGATAGCATGCCAACTATTAGGCCGGAACACATTGTTCCGGTCGTATAGTTATGCCTGTATAGTTGGGAAAGCCCTCAAACGCCAACTGGAAGGTAACCATTGCACAAAATTTCATTCTTTCCTTTTCCTTCTTCTTCTAAAAACCTCGAAGCACCACCTGGGAGCTTCTCCCATGTTTTAGAGAAGCCGAGCGTATGTAAACAATAAAGTGCTATCTTAAATTCCTTAAGTTGTAATTCTCTTTAGTAGTTCATGTTTTCGTTTTCTTTCATTAGCTAGGTGAACGAACTTCATTCGTACACCAAACTGTTGTCTTTTATTTTGTGTGTTATTTTTGCAGGGGCTTGAACCTTGTGTGGCGACATGTACAGTAGTGCCAACCGTGCAAACACTCGCATGAGCCACTTGGTTGCTTCAATTCAACGTTCAACAATCAGTGTCTGGTAAAACCTTCCAACTCGAACCTCTTTTAAATAAGCACATAGGGGATGTACACTCGTGTCTTGTATTCTGTTTCACGTGCACCTCATCACAATCTAGGAGATGCCACTTCTAGAACTAGTTTTACTTAAGTGTGGTGCTTAGGTTGATGAATCGACTCAATGGGAATTGTATTTTTATCAGTTGTGAGCTAAACCCGTGTCTTCAAAAACACAAAAATATTTTGTCTTGTTTCTAGTCTTGTTCCTACTAGGTTCTTAAGGAAGGCATACACCGTATCACGAAACATTCATTAAAGCAAAGGTTCTTTGTCCATCAAAGAAGAGGTTAAAAGCACCTCAACGGTAAAGTGTGTCACCCTTGCTTTAACTTAAGCTTGGGCAGGTAACCACTTCTTATACTCTCTTTTGATAACTACATTTTCTCTTTTGTGTTCATGATCTTCTCAAAGTTATTAGCTTAGGGAGGTTGTTTTGCATGTGTAGAGACTTGTGCAAAGTTCTTTACCTTACAAAGTTTTCATGCTATTGTGTATCTCTCTGTTTTTGAATGCTTGCTTAGGAGAGATTTTGTTCATATTTATATAAGGGATATACTTGCTCATCTTAGGACCCATAGGAGACAAGCCATAGCTTTGATGCACCTTGTTCAACTTTTATCTAGCTTGTGAAAAATATTGTGGTCCTCTAAATATACATTGCCATGTTCTCTACATTTTGAAAAAAAGAAAAATATATATAATAAAGAAGTTCTTCGAAACTTGCTAGTTGTCACTGTTCAGAATTGTCTTAAGTGAATGGTTATGGAGTAGCACGATCCCATATTGCTGGAAATGATGGTCTTAATAGATGCTTACTGAGTGAGTTGTCAAATAAGAAATGATGTTTCAAAGTTTCAAGATTACATATGCCAAAATTTTGTCTTCGAAATCAAAGTGAGATATTGCTTTATGTGTGTCTTGCACCACTGTCGCAAAAAAGGGATGCTAACAATTCTGCTGGCCTTTAAACAATCCAAAAAGAGGAAACTCTTGGAGTTTGGCTATGAGTTGCCCAACATATGTAGCAAAAAAATGCTATATTTGGGTATGCATTGGTATTCTCATGGGCCTGCATTAAAAGCAAAAGTTGGAATACTCCTCTGACTGTTATGAAAAATCATTATACCGAAAAGGGAAACCTTGGTAATGGTCACGAGTGTCCTTCCTAGCCTGCATAGTCTCGATTGAACATATACCACTCTTTGGCATGGTCTCGTTACTAAGAAATATATTTTCTATGAGCTCAACAATCGAAGTTTGCACTTGAGAGACTTTAATTGATAGCATGAGTGGGCAGCATTGGAAAACTCTATTTCTATTTATGGTTGACAACTAACCGTCTTCAACTTTGCCTTATACAAATAAAAATACAAAAATATAATAAAGTGCATATAGAAGGATCAAAAGTTTACTTGCAAGATAGATTTAACTTTGACATAGGGCATAGAAGTTTTTGACTAATATCTAGTGGTTTGGAATAATATAACTAAGCTTATATTGCGTTGTATGATTATGTGCTCTCTTACTTTGAGCTTGCAGGAAAAACAATGATATGGTGCATTGATTTCCAATGATAAGCAAGATCACATCCATTAAGTTATCGATCCCTTTTCCTCAAGGACGAGCAAGATCTAGCTTCGGGAAGTTGATGGATATAATATACAACACTTTTTGAGCAATATAAATTGTGTCATTTGCTTATCATATCATGCTCCATCTAACTATTGCTATGCCTGATATGCATGATTGCTTGCTTTTATTAAATTCAATATGAGCTTTGGACATTTAGTAGTTTAGGTAGAATATTATCCCTCTTCCTTGTCTTCGACATGTGTGTAGGTGTTGATGATGATTATGGATGAAACAAAGGCAAAAGGAACAAAGAGAGCATAGTATGGAGGAGTTGCAGGGACCAGACTTAGCCATTTGAGGTGTTGGAAAAGTGAATTTTTCAAATTCTCAAAATAAAGATCCAATATCATAGGGATGTATCCCTCGACGATACGAACTGAACGAGCCCAAGAACACCCAAAACGGAGTTCGTATGAAGAAATGGTGACCAATATACTAAAGGGGACAAACAATTTAACGAGCAACTATACGACGAGAGCAATATTTCCAGCCTTATAGTTGCGCCCGTATAATTGTTAAAAGGGTCGGAAATGACGGGATTTCGCCCCAGAAAAGCTTCAGAACCTTCCCTAAGTCATATGACGGTACTGGGGGAACCCTAGGGCACCATCAAGGCCTATATAAAGGAGGGAGGACCCAAGGAAGCCACCACATATACACAATACACCATATACCAGATCTAGATCCCATCGACCGCCTCCATGGCGGCGCCCTGCCACCATGCCACCTCCATTGCCTCTATAGCTCCACCAAGATCTATATCTCGATCAACACTATCAAGCCATCCAAGCAAGAAGAGGAGGAGAAGGAAGATGCCGCCATCACCATGCCAACGCCACCATCACCGCGCCGTCATCACCATCTCCATCGCCGCTACTCCTTCATCCTTCCCCATCATGATCTCTGTGATGGGTTGTAACATGGCTTGAACCCCCTTTTATTAATGTTATGATGATTTGAGTAATTGAAGTGTGGCGTGTTCTTGTTAATTAATATGTTTGTGCTTTGTCTTTACATTTTTCTATTCATGATATTATTCTAGTGATTGGAGATGTACAATCCATTGTTGAGGAGTTTTACTAGGGATTCAGGGAGTGTCACAAAATGTATCGTCAGTCTCCACTCGTTCCATGGGCCTGACAAGTCCGTGGGTAGAACTAATAGGCTATTTTCTATAATAGATTTGCGGAGGCAATAGCAGCTTAGGATGCACCGCCCATTAAGATTAAACTTCCTCAAGATCACTCATGATATAGATAGGTATAGTGTTGTGAATTGCTTGACCCCAAAAGTGACATATGGGATATCTTGTGAATAGCACGCTTGCTTAGGAGTACGGTTGTACATAGAACTTAATGCCTTTGCTCTGGTTTACCTTGATAGGTCTTGTTACCTTAATACACTATTCTCTTAAGGATGACCCATTTTTGAAGAGGGTGTGGACAATTGAGTTGTCTAGTTGCCACTTACCAATGGTGGGAGACAATGATACATGAGGGATCGCCAATTATAGTTAACAGCTATTCCATAAGCACTTATCATGCACACCGGTATACACAACATTACTTGAGGAATGATAGCATTAATATTTCATCTCATTGCATTTACCTCTTTTCAGTTTTACTTTTGTTCTAGTTTTCTTCTAGTCTTAGTTATAGTTACAAAACATCATAAATTCATTTATCCTAGCAACTTATAGAATAGGATATTTCCAAACCACGGTTTGGGTGCGTACGTGGTCGCATTGACAACGCGGTTGCGAAGGTCGTGTTCGCCGAGCTCCCATCGAGACAAACTCTTAAATATTTGTTGCTGCAAGTACTGCAATAAACCTGTTTGGCAAAGGAACTCAGCTCCATCAACCACCCTCTCCACCAAGTAGCCATCATAGCAGTTCTCGAGGGAACCATGGATGGCGTCGTGGCGGAGGAGGTGGTGGAAGAAGTAGAAGTCTGGCTCCAAGGCACAGCAGCGGCAGCGAACAACCACGAGGGTGTTCTCTATCACTACGTCACGCGAGGCACCGGATCAACTCTAACATAGAGGCACGACGCTATGAGTCGGACAATATTTATGTGGGTCCAAAATGCTTCGGACCGCTCATTCGAGAGACAAACTTTCCGGAATGGTTTGCTATCTCAAGGCACATCCAACCCTACGACGGTGTAGTTCAGCCAGACACTTGGCTCCAAGATTTTTTCCAGGCTTGCTGCATCACCAAAGGCGGAAACAACCTGGTCAGGACCCGGTATCTCCCTCTTATGCAGAGGAAGATGGCACGATCATGGCTCAATTAACTTCCGTAAAACACCATCCACAACTGGTATGACATGTAGAGCATGTTCTTTTAGAATTTCAAACGAACATATCAGAGGCCCTGTACGGTAGGAGACCTACAACGTTGCTCCCAAAAGGTCGGAGAAACTTGCCGAGATTATCTCGGATGATGGATCAACACCAAGAACTCCTGTGAAGGAGTAAACAATTAAACTGCGATTGAAGCTTTCATTGCAGGACTCCCAATTGGTTTACTACGTCACCGCTTGAAGTGCGACAAGGTCATCGATCTGGGAGAGATGATAGAGATGGCAAGCAAGTATGCAGATGTCGATGATGACACAGAGGGACTACTAAATGTCCTGGTTGTGCCACAATCAGCAAAAACAGCCAAAGCAACAAACTTAGAAGCATAAGAACACCTCGGAAGAAAAACCCACTGCGGAAAAAGGAGTAGTCAATGCTACTTTCTGTTCTAGAGGACGAGGAGGGCGCGGAGGCGGCCGCGGAAGCGGTCGTGGGACATCTAGAGTCCAAGGTAGAGGAGACCAGCAACCTGGCAAAACCTACTCTTGGCCCGACATTTCCAACAATCTGTGTGTGCATCACTTAGATGCCAACGGGGGGCTCGTCCGACACAAATGTCGAGTGTCGTTTCAATGACGCGACATCAAGAAATACGAATCTGCTAGTTACAGGGCCAAGCAAAGAAAAGTAAAGAAAAAAACCGACAAAGAAAAGGAGACCAAGAAAGATTCCGACATGGAGAAAGCACAGCCTTCAAATCCTAAGTTGGATGGAAAAAGACCTTCTCAACAAAGAAAGACACTTATGTCACTTTCCTTGGGTCTCAACCAGCTAAGGTTAAGAAGGCAGTAATGCATGAGCTCAACGCAACTGTTCCGGTTGTTCGCCAATTTTTGGACTGGTTGGAAGTGACAATCACCTTTGACTGTGCTGATCATCCTCCTAAGTTGCACAGGCGAGGAAAGTACGCTATAGTTGTCAATCCACTTATTGACGGCTATGCTTTCTCCAAGACCATCATGGACGGCGACAACGACATTAACATCCTTTACGTTAAAGCGCTGCGTCAGATGACATGCAAATTCTCTGGAAGAGATCACTTTGGACGTTACCTTCGGAACCCCAAAGAACTATCGGATGGAAGCACTTTCCTTCGAAGTGGTCCCGTTCAAGAGTGCATACCACGCTATCTTCAGACAACCAGCTTACTGGGCCTTTATGGCTTGTCCGTGTTATATTTACAATATGATAAAAATTCCAGCTCCCAAGGGCATGATCACTATAAGGGGAGACCCGAAGAAAGCACGAGAATGCAAGGATGGAAATGTCGCCTTTGCTGAAGCCATACTGCACGCCCAGGAGTACCAGGAGATCAAGAAGACCATCAACCCGTCCGAGATGCCCGCGACGAAGGAGGTGACAAAGCCGACTCTAGAGTTCAAGGCATCAGAAGAGATGAAGACGACACCATTGAAGGATGATGACCCCTCCAAGGTGACAAAGATAGGTGTAGGTTTAGACCGCTCATAGGAAAGCACGCTTGTCAAGTTCCTCCAAGCCAATCAAGATATCTTCGCATGGCATCCATCTGACATGACCGGAGTACCTAGGGAACTTGCCGTGCACTCTCTAAATGTACACCCAAACGCTAAACCCGTCAAACAGTCCTGACGATGTTTTGGCGATGAAAAGCGAAAAGCGATAACTAAAGAACTAGCCTGGCTTGAGTTAGCTGGATTCATAGAAGAGGTCATCCATACTAATTGGTCAGCCAATCCTGTAATAGTCCCTAAAAAGGACACCCCTGAGTTAAGGATGTGTGTTGATTATACCGCCTTGAACAAGGCTTGTCCAAAGATCTGTTTGCTCTGCCTAGAATTGAACAAGTAATCGATTCTACGGCAGGCTCGGAACTCCTATTTTTTCTCGACGCATATTTCGGTTATCACCAAATCTAGATGAAGGAATTAGACAAAGTAAAAACTGCATTCATAACCCCCTTTGGAACCTTCTGTTTCGTTATGATGCCTTTTGGGCTCAAGAACGCATGAGCTACGTATCAGCGCACTATGCAGCATTGCCTCGACGATCAAATCGGACGCAATGTATATGCATATGTGGATGACATAGCGGTGATGTCCAAAAAGAAGGAAACACTAATTTTTGACTTGGAGGAAACATTTGCCAATCTACACAAATACATCATAATGCTTAATCCGAAGAAGTGTTTATTTGGAATATCAGCCAGAAAATTGTTAGGTTTCATCGTGTCCCAAAGGGGCATTGAGGTGAACCGGGACAAGATTAAGGCTATACTCAACATTTCCAGGCCGACTCGCCTGAAGGACGTTTAAAGACTAACTGGTTGCATTGCTGCAGTCAGTCGGTTTGTAAGCTAGCTCGGTGAAAGAGCCGCACCACTCTACAATCTCCTGAAAAAGACAAAAAAATTGTCTAGACTGATGCAGCTGAAAATGCATTACAAGACCTAAAAGCAGTACTCTCGTCTGCTCCTATCCCATAAGCGCCGGAACCTCAGGAAGCAATGTTGCTCTATCTAGCTTCGACAAATAGGGTCGTTAGTGTCATCATGGTGGTGGAAAGGCCAGAGGAAACATAGGAACACCTGGTGCAGCGTCTGACTTACTACCTCTGTGAAGTCCTAACTTAATCTAAACAACAGTATCCACACTATAAAAAGCTGGCCTATGGTGTGTTCTTTGCATCTAAGAATCTACTACATTACTTTCAGGAGCACCAAATTACCGTGGTGAGCACAGCTCTCATGAGAGATATAATTAACAATAGCGATGCTACAGGACGTGTCGCAAAATGGGGAATAGAGCTTTCAGCTTTCGACATTGAGTACAAACCTCGTATGGCAATCAAATCTGAAATCATCGCTGACTTTGTCACTAATTGGACAAAGACAACGAACAATATGACCCTAACAGAGTCAGAATACTGGACCTTACATTTTGACGGGTCTAAGGCGCTTGGGGCTCGGGGGATGGCGTGGTGCTCAAATCACCCCAAGAAGATAAGCTTTTCTATGTGTTGTAGATACAATTCACGAAAACAAATAACATTAACGAATATAAAGCGATGATGCATGGAATCCGGATTGCTAAGGATATCAGCATCCGACAACTTATGTGTTATGGAGACTCAGATCTTGTTGCTCAGCAAGTGTCGTATCACTTTAATGCAAACAAACACATGGCAGCATATAGGGCTGTCGTGGATGAACTATCTAAATCGTTCGAAGGGTTTGAGGTTCAACACATCCCTCGAACAGAAATTGAGGAAGTAGATGCATTATCTCGAATAGGCTCTGCACGGAAAAAGGTCCAGGATGGTGCTTTTCTAGAGTACCTTAAAGTTCTCTCTATCACAGGAGTTGATGAGGAGTATCCGACAAAATCCGACTAACCTTTAATAATAGTTCTGCTTGTGATTCCCAGCTAGACAAAACCCTACCTTGATTTCTTGGTAGACGGAAAATTACCCGAAGACGAAGTCCTGAGACGGCAGATAGTCTGACGAGCAAAAACCTATACAATAATAAATGGTGAGCTCTATAAGCGGAGTGTATCTGGGGTCTTTCAGCGATGTGTATCTTCAGAAGAAGGAGTGGAAATCTTAAGAGAGATCCATGAAGGCGAATGCGGCCATCATGTTGCAGCCAAATCTTTCGTGGCAAAAGCTTTTAGACACATATTTTTATGGCTTACAGCCAAGGCTGATGCCAAACGGCTGGTCAAGACGTGCAAAGGCTACCAAAAATATGCCAAACAAACTCATGTTCTGGTTGATCAGCTGCGAACAATCCCGATAACATGGCCTATCATGGTCTGGGGGCTTGACATGGTAGGACAGTTCAAACTGGCTCCAACTGGATTTACTCACCTCTTAGTGATGGTGGATAAGTTCACAAAATGGATTGAGGCTAAACTCGTCACAAATTGTGATGGAGCAACATCCAAAAGATTTATCGAGGATGTTATAATCCGATACGGTTATCCGCATAGTATTATTACAGACAACGGGAGAAATTTTCCATGGGAGAGCTTGCCGAATTCTGCAACGATCAAAAAATCCGGCTTGACATTGCGTCAGTCGCACATCCACAAGCCAACGGACTAGTCGAAAGAGCAAATAGTTTAATCCTTCAAGGCCTCAAACTAAGACTCGAAGCACCACTTCGTCGTATTGCGAGGGCTTGGGCGGACGCATTGGCGTCTGTCATATGGAGCTTGAGAACAACTCTAAACAGGTCAACATGATACACACCTTTCTTCTTGGTCTATGGCGCAGAAGTAGTTCTTCCTAGTGATTTGATTCGTACTTTTCCCCGAGTTGTTGCGTATATCTAAGAGGATGCCAAAATTTCTCGACAGGATGATCTCGATTTAATCGAAGAAGTTCGTGTCGTTGCTGAGCAGAGATCAACATCCTATCAGCAGAAGTTACAAAAGTATAATACCCAAAGAGTTAGGAACCGGTCTTTCAATAAGGGCGACTTGGTTCTCCGGCTTGTGTAGAAAAGAAAGCACAAACTTTCCCCAGATTGGAAAGGGCCCTTTTTGGTTAGCCGAGTATTGCACAATGATTCTTACTATCTAACCGACATGCGGCCAGTCAAAGAAAGACCTGCTACTAAGAAGAGAAAGAGAGCTGGAGGCAGTACAAAACTCAAAGAAATTAGACAGACCGTGGAATATTGCTCAGCTACGTCCCTTTTATCTTAAAAAATTTCTTTCTTTGTAATCATATATGTGTACATGTTCAAAGTAAAATAAAGTATTGGTTGTCTCAATATTTTCTGAGAAGTTTTATTACCATCCTATTTCTGAATGATCATGTCACAGTCAAAAATCCCAGAATATGTGAAAGTACTTTATGCTCATGTTTGTTCTGGTTAGATTTCCGATTCTAAAAATGCTACCTTCGGGTATAAATCTAAAAAAAATCTAGGTTACACTTTGGTTTTTTGTCTAATTGCTAGATGCGGGTATTTTTTGAGTAGTGAATTATTGGTACTGGAAGCCAGCTTTATTTCTGAGTTTAAACTGCTTTACCAATTCAGCTCCGTTGCTCGACAAAGTTTCCGTGTTGAAGGTTTGTCGGCTCATGAAAGGGACGAGGCGAAAAGCCAAATAAACGATAAGTGTAGACAAAAACAAAAGTGCTTATGTAAATTCTCAGGCACGTCAAAATAAAGCCAAAAGTGCTAAAAGGAAGTAAAAAAGCATCAGTTCTTACAAGCTTAGCACTAGCAAAATAATATACTACTTATTACAATCAGACTGTTTCAGGATAACACATTGTTTTCTGGTATACTATGATGCAGGAGAAGAGGCATGAGCTGCCGGATCACTGGACACATCACCCAAATCATCCTGATATCTTTCCGAGACGGGTAAGTCAGACTTGGTCTGCTCATCGTCTTCGGAAATTTCAGCAGTTACTTCCTTGGGGGTGGTGGTACTTCAACCGGAGTGAAGAACGGAGTATCGTAACTGGTCAGCTCAGCTACATAACATCCATAACCGGAAAAAGCGTCCATGATATCCTTGATGTTTTGCTCTTTGCTGTCTTCATCAATAGTTGAATAACCCCTGGTTACTTGCCATATTTCCATAATTCCATGGTGGCTCATAACCATTCTTAGGGCATTCTGTGCCACGGTCCGTGTATAAGACATGTTCAAATCTTGTATAAGCTGGGGCATATCCGTTGCCTTGTCCCGCACCTCAAAGGCAGGCATTCTGTTCATGTTGGAAATCCTTAAGGCTTCACCAATATCCTCAAGTGACTGGCGGAAATCGTGAAGCACATCTCCGACTGAAGTAAGCTGGCTGGTGTGAGACTCGGAAGAGGAAGAATCTAGAATATTCAAAGGACCTACATATATAAAGCAAAGTCAGAAACATATCCGAACTCCTAGAGTCGGAAGAAAGAAAGGTCAGAGACAGAAAAGCCTACCAAGGATGGCATCGTCAACTTTGGTTTTCTCTGCTCGAAGACTCTGGAGTTCATACCGGAGAGCTTGGGTGATGTCCTTCTCCCTGGCCAACTCATCTACTAGATTCGAGATTTTCTTGTCCTGGATAGCGATCTTACGATCACGTTCCTCGGTGGCCCTATTGGAGGATTCAAGAACGTTGTTGATACTGCGCTCATGATCTACCTTAAGCTCATTCAGCTCTCTCCTTAAGTCGGCATTCTCCACCTCCATGGTTTTGAAATTTTCGGCTTCTTCAATCATTTGGCATGATTATTGGACCAGTTCTGTAAAAACAAGACAACAATCGAATAAACATTCAGCTATGAAAACGACGAGCAAGTATGAGGACTAAAATGATTACCTTCAGCTTCATCCTTTGAAACTTTCAATTGAGCATTCTCTAGACGGAAATCTCTGATGTCTCTCCGTTTATTGTAGATATTCTTCAGCAATTCCTAGTTATAAGCATTAACTTTCTATAAGTCAGAATAATACCCAGAGTCAGAAGTCTACTAAAAGACTCGGGCTAATATTTTAACTAAGTTAAATATTAGCACAAGCCTTGGGGGATATACTAGTCCATTCTTTGGCATCCTATGAAAGCACAAATTCGGATTTTCTATCCAACTTCGTGCTTAGGGGCTAGGGGATATGATATGAAATAAAGTAAAAGAGAGAGTCAAATTCCGACTTACATAATGTTCATGGGTTAGCTTGTTTAGACTCATGTACACCTCAGAAGAAACCTTCTCGGCGAGAATCAGAGGGATCACTGGTAGTGGCAGAGTCACACCGGCCTTCAACTTGTTGTCACGAAGACGAACTTGGTCAAGAAGCTCGGAGAGTTTTACGTCCTCAGCTTCTTGCGCCTCTTCTTCAGCAGTGATGTTCCGGCTCTCCAAGCATTGTTGAGCGAACTTCTTGATTTCTTCTGCAGTTTTCTGAGTAATGCCAAGCTTGGCGATACCCGGATTGCTCAGTAGATTATCCGTGAAAACCTCTACTGAGGGATCATTACCCTTTGAGGGTTCATCCATATCAGTTACCGAATCACCCGTGGGTGCGCCGGTTTGCGAGCCAAGGTTCGCTAGCTCGGAGTGCTGAGCCGGATCTTCTGCAGCACGAGGAGAGGAAGTAATCTCTGGTGCTGTAGAAGGCATTGGGGTAGAAGTCAGAGGCGGAGCAGCAGGCGAAGTCAAAACTAACTTTGACTGGCGCATGGGCTTCGTCGTAATTACATTCCCTTTGCCCTTGACGAGCTATTTATCTCTGAAGGAGTGAGAGTTCAAGATCGTTACACTTCAGAAAGAATATGAGATAAAATGTAAAACCTTGTGAGGAAAGTTACCTCTTCACAATGGGCACTTCTTTCGTGTCGATGGAAATATTCGGAGTTTTGCATTTCCGGGTAAACGCCTTCGGTAGCAGTACAAGTTCTCCTTCCTCCTAAGAAGCCAGTTTCTCAAGTGGATATCCCTTAAGAGGAGCAAGCTCCGACTCGGGGAGGTCAGCAAGCTGAAAGAAGTATCATCTCAGTGTTGCGAGAAAATTATAGCAATGTAAGGATGAGCACATAATTCGAGTATAAGAATAACAGCTGGCAAACTTACTGGTGTCACGAGATCATTAGTCGTATACATGTCCAGAGAAAGATTTGGAATCTTCCTCTCGACCCGCTCTTTGATCAACCATTTAATCTGGGACTCATATTATTTGTCCGGGATTGATCGCGAGCAGATCCTGAGAGGTTCCGTCTTGCTATTGGTGATTGAGTGCATGAGCTGATCACCATGGTGTTGGAGGGGTTGAATTCGGCGCGCCAGCCAGCAGTGAATCAAATCGGATCCTTTCAGACCCTTGTGCTTCATCAGGTGCTCGATCCGCCTCTTGGTGAGAAGCAAATCGTCGGTGAGAGCCGGAGCTTCCATATCCCAGGACTCTTGGGGCGTGGCGGTGCCATCGACGAAAGCCGGCAAATCAGTTTCTTTGCCGGGAGCCGGTCTATCCTTATGGTAAAAGAACGTGGACAGCCATTTCTTCACGGACTCACTAGCCTTAATTTTAGGATAGACTCGGTCTCTCCTAACATTCAGGCTAAGAGTTCCGGTAATGTAGGGATTACCGGAAGTGATAGAGTTTCTCCGGGTACCAAAGTAGTACCGGAATAAAATAAGACTCGGCCTAATTCCGAGATAACCCTCACACAAAGATGCATAAGCGCTCATTTCTAAGATTGTGTTCGGGGGGAAATTGTGGAGTTGAACTCCATACTATTCTATGACCTCAGAAAAGAAATATGAGGGAGGAAAGATCAAACCTCTATCGAGGTGAGTGTCGAAGTGCACCCGCTAGTCGGCACGAGGGGTGGGGACGGTTTGATTGAAGCCACTCTGCCAGTCGCCGGCGCGGAGGAGGCCTTCCTTCTCAATGAGGCGGAGCTTCTTGTCATCGAGGACGCACGGGATCCATACCCCGCGGAAGTTTTCTTTCTCCGCTGCTGCAGAGGTCGCCGCCATGGTCGCCGCCGTGCCGGAAGAAGAGGCCTCAGCCATTTTGTGGGCTGTGATGACCTTAGATGAGCGGCGCTATGCGTTTGGAGGAGGAAGCAGGGGAACTTGCGCGTTGTGGCGTTGGGAGGAAGGAGAAGGCAATGGCTCTAGTACGGAAGAAAAAGGAGATCTTGACCCCTTACATCCCTCACCTGCGCCAAGATTTGTGCAAAGTGAACAGTAACCGTGCCACACGTCGTGGAAAGAGCCAGGTAACCTCCTCGCGAGGATTACGCGGCCTCGATCTCCGCGCAGGCATTAAAACGACGCCTCAGTTCCGCGAAAGGCGGGCCCACCAACAGTCGTGCTGTCAGGAATGTCTGTGAGTGACGTGACTTGACCTTGACTGACGTCAGGTTACGTTAGAGACCAAGTTCTGGCCTAGTTTGAGTTTCAGGATAGAAATCGAAATGAAGTACTCATAGGTCCGACTTGATTTAAGACTCGGATCCTACCCTTTCTTTTGAGTTTCAGGAACCCTTCAAGATACTGCAAGCCGAAGATAAATCAAGCTAGATGATGAAATCCGACTCTAGATCTTGGAGGCTTCCGGGGGCTGTTGTTGGGGATATACTTTCCGGGTATCCTCACTGTGCCTCGGGAAAGATTGACCAGGGTGGCCCACTTCGGGTAAGAGCTTTGCTTCATGGGCGGCCCAGTCAGAGAGAAGAGACGGAGTCCGGTCCGGCTACGGGAAGGTCCAGAAGACTTATCGACATAGGCCTGTATAGTTACTTGTAGTCTAAGATGTACTCTGTAATCAACTCTTAGTCGTAGTCGGATAGGTCTCTCCTGTAAATCTTAGGACGGATATCTATATAAGCCGTCCTAGGGACCAGCCTTTAGGGCACCCCACAATAGTCTACAATCTCAACTTGCACAGGCGAAACCTTGTAACCCATATTCCGGCTCTGCCGTATTACTGGATTGCTAGCAGGAGTAGGATCTGTCCACCGTCGGCAGATTCGAACCTGGGTAAACTTGTGTGCTCACTCTCCCGGAACACTGTACGACTCACACCCCTCTCTTCCACATGCCTCGAGGACCCCCCCATGGCGTACCCGTCCTCAATCTGACGATACCTTTGTCTTTTAATCGAAATACATGTCATGTATGTTCTTTAGGATTTTCCTAGCTTGCCCATAACTGCATCATGTTTAAGATTTTTTTGCTTAGTTGATAATAATAGCTTGACTCTCTGAATATTTTCTAACAATAGCATGCCATACTCCGATTTTTTTTCATGAACATGTGTCCTCGGGCTGAAACCTAAAATAAGCAAATTCTGCTTTCATGTAGCATGCTGTTGAAATAATTAGCACGGTGGTATTTCCTGAAAACCCATTTTCTTTCTTGATTGATGTGGTATAATCATCCACATGGTGGTTGCAGTTGTGAACGAGTTGGTAGACTGAAAAAATTCATGGTCTTGCTCATATCAATCTCGATTCTGCTATTATAGTATGTACAATCCTTCCGAAGTTCCCAGTATATATAAGGCATGTTATTGATCGATGCCAACTGGTGGATCACACCTACAACTTTCTGGCTTATGAGATCTGCTATCAGTGCTTTGAGTATCGTGTGATTGCCTAGCTATGAGTCCAGTTTAGGACCGGATCAGCTTGGGAAGCTATAATTTATATGTGTTATGTTCTGCTTGTATCTTTCAGTTATAAGACACACTGGGAAATCGTTTTAAGCAAGGGCCAACACAAGTCATCTTATTTCTTTTTTGGATATGGACATGAATCGAATGGAAATATTGGTATTAGTCTCTACTATTACCATGTCATTACGAGTAGAACAGATGTACCCTTGCCCATTGATGATTGCTTTTCCTTATTAAAAACTCATGAATTCTGATCTGCCTGGTATGAAATAGTTAGTTTGAGATGTAATCTCATATTTCCGTAGATACACCACAAACAGCTTTTTTCCATTCATACTTCCATGCACATTGTTGCTCATTCTCTCTAACCAATGTATATGAAGTTTTATTGCATCTCTGGAAGACCAAGAAAAATAACACCAGAAATTCCTAAGGAGGTGGAGGTGTTTGGATTGAAATGTAAGAACACTTGTGGGATTGTGATGCGTCCAGTTTAGAAGAAAACCTATATATTTCAGTACCAGCTTTGATCCATTTTTTGTTAAACTTTTGCATCAACTACTCAAACAGTAACTACCAAAAAATACTCACTCTTTTCTTCGTCAAAGGTAGTATCTAGGTAAGATATTATTGGTTTGATCTGCTTTCATTTATTGACAGCTTCCTATATTTCATTGGTTCTGTTAGGATATGGTTTGTGTTGCATCTCTGTTAAGTTTTAATGGACAATAATTCTATACGTCTGTTTGGTCCATTTTTCCCTTGCAATTACATCACAATAGCTGAAAGAATAATGAAAATTGTATATTTATTTTTCCAAAAATAAAAAAGATCACACCACTGTTTCCACGCTTATAGAGTTCAGCAAGTGTATGTTCCTCATCTTCTGCTGGCTTATCTGTAAGTACATCAATGGATAACGATTTCCAGAGTAATACACACATGTGTATTGTTGCTGCTAATATGCCCTTTTCCATTTAGAAAATTAAGATAATATGGTTAAAAGTGAAATGCTTCAGAGAGAAGAAAGAATTGATTGTGTGGTTCCGGTGATCTGCTAATACTCTCTGCTATAATGACGATGTTGTGATGCAGACTGTACTTCCGTAGAGGCACCTCGATGATCAGCAGATGACGTGCAGTGCGTTGGAGAAAGCGGCAGTTCCTAATCCTGCTACAGTCACCCCATTTTTTAACCAGACATATATCTTTGGGTTAACTTCATCAATTCATGAACGAACGGATAGTATATTCATCAGATGAAACTTATGGTTTTTTCAGCCCACTAAACAACATATGAATGAGGTTGCCACATTGGAGCCGGAGATCAAGCTCCTGGAACAAGCATTTGAGCATGTGCCCACATTGCCATATTCAGGGGTTCACAGGGGTGCAGGGTGTGTGCTGGTCGAAGAAATTCAGAAGGTGACTGTCGGAAGAGGTGGTGATGCAGATACTCCACTTCTGCATCATTTGGAAGGGAGGCTTGATCCTATTCGTTCATCCATTTGACGCTTGATTTGCAGTCCATGTGTTTGCTGAATTGATTCCATGGTTTCATGTCCGTTCATTCCGTACTTCCTTGGTATGCTCTTTATGTACTAGCGGCTTTTCTTCCCTGATTTGAGGCTACCTTATCTGTATGTTTCAATGTACAAAAATCCTCTATGCATTGCAGAACACATCTTAGGTTTGCGATTTAATTTGCTTAGTTTCCAATACAGTGTATATGTAATGTTTCCGTGATGCACTAGATTTAGTACATTGTGGTCCTGAATTTTCAATTTATATAAGTACGAGTGCTTTTGGATCTTAATAGGAGAAAATGACTGTTGTGGATTGAGATGGTCATAGGGGCGTGTAGGGTCATATCAACTGCTATAAGAATCAAAGTGCCGATGTTTCAAGCAAAATAATTCTTATTATGATAGCTGCTCTTCCTTCTTCCATGTTAATCTCTTCAATCACAAACAAAATATTAATTTTTTTTCTTGACTGTTCCATATGAATGTGACATTTTTTGCTCTTATCTTACAAGTTATATCTAATTGAAAAATAATTTGGTAGTGTTATGTTGTCTGTATGATTTGTCAATTTCCTTTCACATGTTCTATAAATAACATGGTAGTGATATGTCGTTGATTTGCCTGTTCCCTTCGATATATTTTTCTTACCTGGTACATATGTTGCAAGGCCTGATTTTTATACATTATTTCTCGGTTTACCGAGTAATTGAGTTTTCCCTGGGAAGGAAGAACCAAGCTGCTGACCAAGACACAGCTAAAATGAATTATTCGGCTGCAGAATTTTGTTTATTGCAAATTTTATTTTGGATGTTAATACGTTGTCTTTGCAGGTGATAGCTTTGCCCCATGTGTATCTTTGATGCTTCATTAATCTTCTTATTCGTTTATGATGCTCAGGTTACTAAGTCATTTTCTTATTTAGACAGCCTGTTTGAAATATAGTGCATAGTTGTAGGATGTCCATTTCTGGACTGAGAAAAGATTCAGGTCACTGCACAATTACCTTGCAGCTCACCCCACATGTCTTCCTACGCCCTATTTCTACTCAACTCACTCCTTGAGAGTGCCTTAAGAAACTAAGATGATTTTGCATATAACTTTTTTTTTGCGGGTGATTTTGCATATAACTATTGATAAAGCCTAATAAAAATGGTCTATTTCATGTCCTCACCACGGTAGAACCATAAACAGGTTGCACCAATCAGTTTCAATTTTGTATTTGGGATTTTAATCCTTTTTATACCAATGATTTGTATACCATGCATAAGCTATTGACAACCAGCACTATGGTTCAGAACAGAAAGCCCTTCTGATGTGAAAGAGATTTAGTTGAGTGTATTGTGTATAAAAATTCACGCCAATCTTAAAGCATAAAAGAAAACATGTGAGGGTGTGATAAGTCTGATACCTGTACGAGAGTGTGATTGGTTTTTCGACCTTTCTAAAGTAGTGAGATTGGTTTTTGACCTTCCTAAAGGAAGAAGTTTCTAATAATGTAGGGTACGAAGTTTTTCTTGCCTGGCAAATTCTACAAAGAGGAGAAGAAGAGTTGATGTTTGAGATTACAGGAGCCACATGTCTCTGCCTAATTTAATCTATTTTTTCTGGCTAGCAATCATAATCTTTAGTGTTCACATATGAGTTATGTTTTCCGTACTCTGAAATAATTTACTTTTTCATATTTGAAAATTTCGGTTTGCTCTTAAATGATAGTGGGCACATTTGTATTTTCCTCATATAACACTGCTTATTTTTCTCAGTTGTTTGTAGTCTAATGGTGACAGACCAATTTCAGCGCTGAGTAGCTCACCCAACAAGGATGTGAAAAGTCAATTAAGACAAAACAAAGATATTATTCAGATTAGCGTCCGTGACATGCTCTTCTGATGGCTCTAATTGCAGAGTCTGAATGCTAAAACAGGACTGTTTACTACATACATGGAAGATTATACACCAAAAATGTCAAATGGCATGCTCAGAGAGTTGCTGCAATCAAGGTAAGATGTCCTGGCAATTGTTGTTGTATGGTATTGTTAACTACAAGCAATTTAGCCGGCGCTGATGGACATCTATTTCTGCACACCGTGTTTAACTTGAAGAGAACAAACGGTACTGCTGTAGCAAGAAATCATGCTTCAGAAAAATAAAAGGCATTCTTCAGGGATCCTGAGAACGTCTCAAGAGGAGCATTGCCATGAAAGGTGATTGGACCGCTGTTTCTTCTATTCAGAGAAATAGTTTCACAACTATCTCATCCTATGTCATTTACACAGTTATATGTTCTTAGTTGGTACACTTATTTATCCTATTTATTTTGAATTTAAGTGGTAGTACCAGAATTGACTGTTGTCTTACTCCGTTTTTTTTTGGCCTGGATTCCCACCAAAATGTACTCGCGGTTTGGGTGAATAGCATTTGGCATCTGATTCTCCACATGGGTGAAATTTTATTGCAGTAAATGCAGGCAAGAAGGACATGGAAGCTTTTGTAATTGCATAGAATGTGGAGTTGCTACTGCTTTGCTTGTAAACATTGAGGATAGGCATTAAGTAATTGAAGCTTGAGCGTCTTTCCTTCTTTTTGACACAAAATTGAGATGTTTTCTATCGGAGGATACTAGAAGCAAAAATTTGTCGATATACTTTTGACTGAACTACAAGGTCCTCCGCTGCCAAATTATAAACTAACAAGCGTGATGTAATCATTCAGTGCAGTCTTGCTTTTCAGTTTCAGTTTCATATTTTCTTTTCTTGTTGAATTTGACAAACATGTTAATAAGTAATTTGTTTGTCAAGTTAGCAGACACAAACCTCTGCTACAGCAGCTGGAGCTAGAGCACGATCCAAAGGGAGTCAGGTTCGTAAGCTTCAACAGGTTCGTCTTCTTCAGAGAAGCGGCAGCAGGGAGAAGCAGCCGAGCTCCACCGGCGGCAGGGTACAAGCATAGGAGCACGCACGCGAGCATGGGAGGAACTTGGGTGGCGCCTCCGCCAGAGTTTGGTCACCGGAGGGGCTGTTCCACGGGACTGGTGCCGGCAGTGTCCGCGAGAGGGGCTGCCGCTAGGCTCGGCCGGCGGAGGAGCTTGAGCCCAGAGCAGGAACGGGAGCTTTCCGACCTTTGTCCCCTGCGGCGGAGCAGGGCGAGCCCCGCCACGGATGACGAGGACGCCGGTGACAGAGACATAGACAAAATTCAGTTTCAAATGGCAAATTTGACACATTACTTCTATTAAAATCTTTACTAAAGTGCTCACTAACCGATTGACTGTCACCATGAACTCTATTATTTCTATTAATCAATCTGCCTTTACTAAGGGTAGATACTCTTAGAGTATATATATGTGTATTGTATTTTCTCCATATGTTAGGGGTTTCCTGTATATTTGCACCGGTACTTGTACTATATATTCTCTGGTAATACAAGATCTATTGCCCTAACATGGTATCAGAGCCGTAAGGCCTTTTTTTCTCTCTGTACTCGCCGCGCCGCCGCTGCCGCCGCCGCCCCGCCGGTCGCCGCCGCCGCCGCCGCCACCGTCCCGGCCCGCCGCCGTCGCCGCCGTCCCGGCCCGCCGCCGTCGCCGCCGTCCCGGCCCGCCGCCGTCGCCGCCGCCCCGGCCACCGCCGCCCCGGCCGCCGCCGCCGCCCACGCCCCGCTGGCTGCTCTCCGGCCCGCCCCGCCGGCCGCCCCGAGCTCTCAGTCGCCGCCAGATCTATCAGATCCGATCTCGGTCGGTGTGAAAAAAATAAAAAAAATAAAATAAAAAAAAACAGGATGTCTTCCTCATCGGGTTATGTTGCGATTCCTCGCTGCCCGGTGATTTTTGATGGCGCGAATTATCCTGATTTCGCTGCCTTTATGCGCGTTCATATGCGCGGCCTTCGCCTTTGGGGTGTGCTTTCCGGTGAGGTCTCCTGTCCACCGCGCCCTGTTGTGCCTCCAGTGCCTCGTGCCCCGACACCCGTTGCCCTTGCCCCTGATGCTACTCAGACGGTCAAGGATGCAGCCCAGAGTGCTGATGATTCTGCTCGGGCTGACTATGAGCGCCAGGTTCAGGCGCATTCTGCTACTACTACGGCCTACCGGCTGGATCTGGCCGACTACACTCAGTGGATTGATGAGGATGCTCGTGCTGCTGCTGTTCTCACTTCCAGTGTTCTGCCTCAGTATGCTTCTGAGTTCATGGGTCTTCCCACTGCTGCTGCTTAGTGGGCTTTTCTCCGTCAGCGCTATCAGCCATCTAGAGATGCTCTTTATCTGTCCGTGGTTCGTCAGGAGCATGAGCTCAAGCAGGGTGATTCTACTATTGATGATTTCTACATTTAGAGTGCTGCTATTTGGCGTCAGCTTGACTCTCTTCGTACAGCGGTGTGTAACACCTGTCCCTGCTGTCTGATTGTGCGCGCGGATCTGGAGTTTCAGCGCGTCTTTGAGTTCTTGTCACGGCTCCGCAAGGAGTTTGAGCCGCGTCGTGCCCAGCTGCTTGCCCGTGGTCGTGTTCCGCTCTCTGAGGTACTGGCTGAGCTTCGTGCTGAGGAGACTCGTCTTCGTGGTGCTGGTCTTCTTGAGGTTCCGTTTGTGCTTGCTGCTCATGGTCCCCCTGTGCCGCCGGCTTCGTCGCGGTCTCTCGCGCCGCCACTACTCTCCACTCCACCGGCCCAGGGTCAGCGTCAGTCTCAGCAGCCTCATGGTTCTCGTCCTCCCTGTGCTCACTGAAGCAAGCCTGGCCACGACATCTCTGGTTGCTGGACGAGGGATCCACGCTTACGTCAGCAGTATCTTGCTCGTCGACAGTCTGGGTCTTCAGGATCTTCTGTTGTTGCCTCTAGACCTCCTACTGGTGCTTCCGGACCTCCTGCTGGTGCTCTGTCTGATCAGGACATTATTCGTGGTTTTCGTAGTCTGCTCGCTGCTACAGGCTCCTCCTCGTCGGGTTCTGCTGGTTCTGTGACTACTTCTTCTGGCACTGGGCGACCATCATCTTCTACACAGTCAGGTACGTCATCCCCGTGGTATCTGGATTCTGGAGCTTCTTTTCATATGACTTCTGCATCTTCTATTCTTTCTGCTCTTCGCTCTCTTATTTCTCCTGTCCGTGTTATTACGGCTGATGGTTAATCTCTTCCTGTTTCTAGTTGAGGAACCCTCTCTACTTCTTCCTTCTCTGTTCCTGATGTTTCTCATGTTCCCAGTCTTAAGATGAATCTTTTCTCTGCTAGTCAACTTACTGATTCTGGTTGTAGGGTCATTCTTGATGCTGATTCTTGTGCTGTTCAGGACCGTCGTACACAGGCTCTGGTTGGAGCTGGCCCTCGGAGCATTGAGTCTCCTGGGCTCTGGGAGTTAGACTGGCTTCGCGTTCCTTCTGCCGACACTTCTTCTGCCACTTCTCCTGCGGTTGCTGCGTCTGTCACTGGCTCTTTTCAGCAGTGGCATCATCGGCTAGGCCATCTTTGTGGTTCCCGTTTATCATCCTTAGTTCGTCGTGAGCTTCTGGGGCTTGTCTCAGGAGATGTATCGTCGCTTCATTCGTGTCAGGGTTGTAGGTTAGGTAAACAGATTCAGCTTCCCTATCCTACTAGTGTGTCTGTATCTCAGCGACCTTTTGATTTAGTTCATTCAGATGTGTGGGGTCCGGCTCCCTTTGCTTCAAAAGGGGGTCATCGATACTATATTTTGTTTATTGATGATTTTACACGGTACACCTGGTTATTTTTTATGCGCTCTCGCAGCGAGGTGCTTTCTATTTATCAGCGTTTTGTGGCTATGGTTTGTACCCAGTATTCCACGCCTATTCGTGTTTTTCGTGCTGATTCTGCAGGAGAGTATATCTCTCAGCACCTGCGTGGTATCCTTGCTGAGCAGGGCACCCTTGCTCAGTTCTCGTGTCCCGGCGCCCATGCTCAAAATGGTGTCGCCGAGCGTAAGCATCGTCATATTCTTAAGACTACCCGTGCTATGATGATTTCTTCCTCTCTTCTGCCGCATTTCTGGGCTGAGGCTATCGCTACGTCGACTTACCTCATTAATATTCAGCCTTCCGCTGCTCTTCAGGGTGGCATTCCTCTCGAGCGTCTCTCTGGATCCTGTCCAGACTACTCGGCTCTTCGTATATTTGGCTGCGTTTGCTATGTCCTTCTCCCTCCTCGTGAACGCACCAAACTAACCGCTCAATCTGTTGAGTGTGTTTTTCTTGGCTACAGTGATGAGCATAAGGTCTATCGCTGTTGGGACCCCGTTGGTCATCGTATGCGCATCTCTCGTGATGTCACGTTCGATGAAACGCGTCCTTTCTATCCTCGCCCCACCTCTGGTACTTACCCAACGGATGATCTCTCTTTTCTTCTTTTTCCTGATACACCTTCCGCTGTCTCTTCTCCTTCGCCTCCTCCTTCTGCTGCACCTCCTTCTTCGGCGCCATCCTCTCCCCCGTCTAGTTCCCCTAGTTCTCCTCGGTCTCCAGCTTAGGATCCTTCCTCCGCGCCTCCTTCTTCCTCCTCTTCGGATGAGTCATCTTCCGCGGATGAGCTTCCTTCCTCACGACCTGTTCGTCAGCGTCGTGCTCCAGATCGTTACTCCCCTAGTCAGTATGGCCTCTCTGTAGTTTCCAAGCCGACTTCTTATCGGGATGCTGCGTGTCATCCTAAATGGCAGCTTGCCATGGCTGAGGAGATTGCTGCGCTTGAGCGCACAGGCACCTGGGATCTTGTCTCTCCCCCTTCTGGTGTTCATCCTATCACATGTAAGTGGGTCTATAAAATTAAGACCCGCTCTGATGGGTCTCTTGAGCGCTATAAAGCGCGCCTTGTTGCTCGTGGTTTTCAGCAGGAACATGGTCGTGACTATGATGAGACCTTTGCTCCTGTGGCCCATATGACCACTGTGCGTACTCTTCTTGATGTTGCTTCTGTCCGACACTGGTCTGTGTCCCAGCTTGATGTTCAGAATGCTTTTCTTAATGGCAAGTTGAGTGAGGAGGTTTATATGCAACCTCCTCCTGGGTTTTCTGTTCCTAATGGGATGGTTTGTCGTCTTCGACGTTCTCTTTATGGCCTAAAACAGGCCCCTCGTGCCTGGTTTGAGCGCTTTGCCTCTGTGGTGACTGCTGCTGGTTTTTCTCCTAGTTCTCATGATCTAGCGCTTTTTGTTCACACTTCTCCTCGTGGACGCACTCTTCTCCTTCTCTATGTTGATGATATGATCATTACTGGTGATGATCCTGAGTATATTGCCTTTGTAAAGGCTCGTCTTCGTGATCAGTTTCTTATGACTGATCTTGGTCCTCTTCGCTATTTTCTTGGGATTGAGGTTTCATCCACTTCTGATGGGTTTTCTATTTCTCTGGAAAAGTATATTCAGGATCTTCTTGCTCGGGCTGCTCTTGCGGATGAGCGCACCGTTGAGACTCCTATGGAGCTTCATGTTAAGCTTCGTCCTACGGATGGTGATCCTCTTCCCGATCCCACTCGTTATCGCCATCTTGTTGGGAGTCTCGTTTACCTTGCTGTCACCCGTCCTGATATCTCTTATCATGTTCATATTCTGAGCCAGTTTGTCTCAGCTCCTACCACTGTCCACTATGGTCATCTCCTCCGTGTCCTTCGCTATCTTCGTGGCACGATTACTCGTCGCCTTTTCTTCCCTCGTTCTAGTTCTCTCCAGCTCCAGTGCTACTCGGATGCTACGTGGGCGAATGATCCTACGGATCGTCGTTCACTTTCTGCTTACTGTGTGTTTCTTGGTGGTTCGCTTGTTGCTTGGAAGACGAAGAAACAGGTAGCGGTTTCCCGTTCGAGTGTTGAGGCTGAGTTGTGGGCTATGGCTTCGGTGACTGCTGAGGTGACCTGGTTACGGTGGTTGCTTGCAGATTTTGGGGTCTCTGTTACGACACCCACTCCACTTTTGTCAGACAGTACAGGTGCTATCAGCATTGCACGTGATCCGGTCAAGCATGAGCTGACCAAGCATATTGGTGTTGATGCTTTTTATACACGTGCTCAGGTGCAGGATCAGGTTGTTCGGCTTTATTATGTGCCTTCAGACTTGCAGTTGGCAGATTTCTTTACAAAGGCACAAACTCGCGCTCAGCATGATTTCTTACTCTCCAAACTCAGTGTTGTGGATCCACCATGAGTTTGGGGGGGGGGGTGTTAGAGTATATATGTGTGTATTGTATTTTCCCCATATGTTAGGGGGTTTCCTGTATATTTGCACCTGTACTTGTACTATATATTCTGGCCTTTGGCCCTCTGGTAATACAAGATCTATTGCCCTAATAGATACATTCTTGAAAGTGTGGTGACAATCCATGAAACCCTGCATTCAGTAATTAAAAACAAGCAGGAAGGTGTAGTTTTGAAACTAGACTATGAAAAGCCTTTTGATAAGGTTGACCCCAACTTCCTCTTAGATATTCTTTTTAAAAGAGGTTTTGGACCTAAATGGATTGCTTTAACTAAATTCATTGTTCTTGGTGGCTCTGTAGGAGTTAAACTGAATATGTGATTGGTAATTATTTCACCACTGGTAGAGGACTTAGACAGGGGATCCCCTTTCACCTTTACTTTTTGATCAGGTGGTTGACTGTTTGTCTAGGATGCTTGCTAAAGCTGCAAATGCTGGGCTTATTCGGGGTCTTTGTTGTGATATCTGTCCTGGAGGTGTCATTTGCTTGCAATATGCAGATGATGACATTCTCTTTGTAGATAACTCTATAGAATCTACAGTTAACCTCAAATGTGTTCTTACTTACTTTGAGCAAGTCTCAGGCATGAGGATTAACTACCGCAAAAGTGAACTCATTCCCCTTGGTCTAGAACAAACTGATACTGATGCCTTCACTCAAATCTTTGGTTGTTTAGTTGGTTAATTTCCCATTAAGTATCTAGGTATTCCTTTACATCATGACAAGCTTAGGAGGGCTGATTTGCAGCCCCTCATTGACAAAATTCTGAAAATAATTGCTGGCTCGAGAGGAAAACTCCTCTCATATGCAGCCAGAGTTGTCCTTATTAAAACTTGTCTAGCTAGCATCCCTATCTACCTCCTTTCCTTCTTTAAGTTCTCAAAATAGGCATTAGATTTGATATATTCTCAAATGGACAATTGTTGTGGAATGATTTTGAAGGAAATAGAAAAATTCACCTTGCTAGCTGGAAGCTGATTTGCAAGAGAAAAGAGGATGGTGGTCTAGGCATCCCTGACCTTGCTAATGTCAACCTTTGTCTGCTAGGTGCTTGGCTTAAAAGATATACCCAAGATGAAGGAAAAATATGGAAAACCATGGTAAATAATAAGTATAATACTAAAAACCCAAATATTTTTCTGTAGTGATATCTCTGGCTCCTCCCCTTTTTGGAAAAGGGTAACGTGGGCCATTAATTCTATTAAGTTTGGATATAGATGGAAGATTGGTAATGGTGAAACAACTAGATTTTGGGAGGACACCTGGTTTAGTACTTCTCCCTTATCTGTCCAATTCTTTGATGTTTATGTCCTTTGTAATGAGCAAGGGTCTACTATCAGTCAAGTTTGGGATGGTTCCCAACTAATGCTCACCTTTAGGAGAAACTTTAATTCTTCCCTGCAAGCCAGTTGGTATGATATAGTAGATATTGCTTCTAGCATTACCTTTAGCAACAATTGTGATACTTTGATTTGCCAATATACTTCTAAGGGAGTCTACTCCACCTCTACCTTTTATAAAACCATAAAATTTGGTGGAGTCACTCCCATTTTCATCCCAGCTATGTGGCAATTAGTTGTGCCTCCAATAGTTCACATTTTCCTATGGCCTCTTGCACAAAATAAACTGATGACCAGGGATAACCTGAAGAAGAGAAACTTGCATAAACCTGAGGATTGCATCTTCTGTTCAGAATTAGAATATGTGCACCACCTTTTCTTCGATTGCATTGTAGCTAGACAAATGTGGCCTCAGGTTTCTGATTTCTTTGGGCTCCAGGTGGGTGACTCTTATGAATCTATTGCTAGGTTTTGGGTTGCCAACAAGAAACACACTTTGTTTAATTCAGTTTGTGCTGCTATTTTATGGAGCCTGTGGAAAATTAGAAATGAGTTGATCTTTAATGGTCAACCTTGGATTGGTACTAAGCGGGTTTGGAGGCTCGTCTTGTGCTCTATCAAGAGGTGGAAGCTGATCTTCAAGGATCACATGATGGAGAGAGCGGATGCCTTCTGTCGTCACATCTCCCTCCCGCTTCAGGCTCCCTTGCAGCTGACAAATGGCTGAGGCGACAAGATGAAGCAGATGACCTTGGAAGCCCTGACAAATCCCCAAGAGCTAAGAAACTCGTTGGATCTGGGACCTGGCTTACCCCTACTATGGTCTTAGAGCCTCTGGCAATCTCCCCTGGAGTGCTTGAGGGCTGCTGACAGTAGTTGTGCGCTGCTGCCCCCCCCCCCCCCCTCTATGTTCCTGTATTTACCTTTTGTTATGTTCCTGCTTTTACCTTCGACCGAATTTGGGAGCTTTGTATGAACTCTGAATTGTTGTTGTCGGGTTTTATTTTAATGAAAATGGGACCGGGGAGTGTGCCCCTGTCATTCTAAAAAAATTGACACATTTTTATTGTATTAGGCACTTCTTTGGACTGTACCCTCCGACACCCTTTTAGGACGGAGGGAGTATACATTGAGCTGTGGTTTGATCATATGGATATCCAGTCAACACAGTTACCTAAAGCCATTTTTTGTGTTTCCTACTGACAAGGGCGAACAATCAGTCACATGTCTGGTGTACAATGTCTATCTAAACGTTAAGTAATGGAAACGGGAGATTTTAATATTAAAAATATACTTTCACTTCATATGGTATTCTGTGCCTGAGGCATCAGTGAGCGGGCATTTTTCTAACACACTTGCAGACTCGAAATCATCTTCTCAATGTTGGCACTATAAGGAATACTCTCTTGAAATTCAATAATGCTATTACTGTAAATTCCAGGTGAAAACATGCAAAACATGTTTAGCTCCAGAAAAGTCTTGGAAGTCTTTGTTTGGCTTATTATCTGGCTTTATCATATCCCTTCTTGCTTTGTGGGCCTCTTGCCTGATTATTGATGACTTGAATAGCAGACTAAGTTCCTGAATATTGATGACTTGAATAGCAGACTAAGTTCCTGAATATTGATGACTCGAATAGCAGACTGAGTGCAGTGGATGATATTCTTGTCCTAGAGAAATTAGGTGAGACAGTAGCGTTTTAAGTATGTCGTGTTCATTAGAGGATATGTATGATTTAAATGTACAGCTTCGTGTAAGACGCCAACACCCGCCTCTGGGTTATATGATTTAAATGTACTGATTTTCTGGTGCCATTTTCTGTTTTTTGGTAGAGGCAGACAAAAAGGTTGATGATTTCATAGACTCCTCAGGTTATATTCTGTCACAACTATGCAACATTTTCCTGCATGTCTTGTTTGGGGGTATCGACTTTGAAATGTATTAGTTTTTTTTTGAAATGTATTAGTTTAGAAGATAAGGTTGTTAATTTTCCTTTCTTACAACTTGACATATATACTATCAAATTAGTCTCTATTCACATAAGACCGCTGCATTAGCTCAAAATAACTGTCATCTCTGACCTTTTTGCATGTTTTGATTATTTCAGCACAGCTTTTATATAAAGATATACACGAATGGAGCATGGCACACCATGTAGTTGTGGTACAGCCAATTTGTGATTTATACATTGTGTTTTCTCCCCATTCCAGCCTAAAGACAGCCGGATGACCAGGAAAACGAGCATGCGGTGCCAGATCGGCCTCCACGGCCAAGGGAGCGGTTCCTCCACCAGCCCATACCTGCGCCATGTTGTCGAACTGCACCGGCGTCGGACCAAGGAAAGCCACCGGGTGCCCTGCTGTAAAGACCGACAACGGTACCCTCAGGATAATAACCATTGGTATCAGTCCACGGACTAGCAAAGGCATCACTCGACAAGGTGGCCTGCTACAACCGATGCTGGCCACACATGAGGTAACACACTCTTGTTTTACAACACATATGCCCTCCCATCTAAATTAATTGACTTAAGTTTTTTTAAATTGGGATATATTTAATAATAAAACATGTCTAGATATATCCGAATGTAGATAATTCTGAGTCAATTAATTTGGATCAGAGGGAGTACTACATTTCACGCCTCCTAACGATGAGTTTAAAATACGTATGCGGTGTGCGATGTATTCCACGGGTTCTTCACGACGGGCTCAAGATACAGACACGGCGTGCGCCTCGCCAACAATGGCTAGTTTTGTCTATTGTTGCTCTACGTAGCTGACAGTTTGGTAGTCCTTGATGTCAAATCATGTCGGGTACTTTCTCTATTTCAAAATATAAGATGTTTTAGCTTTGTGAAAATAGTATATCTAGACTGTTTTTAGTGTATAGGTTCACTCTAAACATAAATGATTTAGCAGCGCGCCAGCCCCCGGACCTGCCAATCAGCTACCTGGGCTACATCTCCCGTGGTGAGAAAATCTCCACGTGTCTGCTGTTTTCAGAAATTCCAGAATAAGTATTAATCTTGCAAAATCATAAATAAATCTCTGTTCATCCGAAAATGTTCTATATATCAAAATGTTCACATAATTAAGCTGTATATAACCATGCCATTCTCATTCCTGTTGCATCATGCCATTTTGAGCACAAGCAATATATATATTAGACCTCCTAGTTCTTTTTAGTAGTAGATTGTATTATCACCTAATGGATGGCATAGGGAATGTGAGGGAAATCATATAAATAATACCCCTATTCCATTTAAAATTTCACCTTTCCGATGTGTATCATGCTAAGAACATTTAATTTTGGGTGGTTAAAAAATTTGAATCATAACTTAAAATTGTCGGGATTTCGGTTTCGCTTAATATTGCTAAGTGCACCACATCTTGCAACCATGCATTATACCATGGTCATACCGTATCTTCTGCTGGAGTATTAAATAGTGTATCCGGTGTTTCTTTTAGTGCTTTGCTTCTTTCTGGATAGGATGATGAGATGTTGTGAGCTTCGACATGTTCTTCGGATGTATGTTCGGTAATGATTGCTAGGCGAACATCCTCCCCTTATACCTATTTTCGCTTTATGGGCTACTCTCTATTGCTAACTGTGTTGTGATGCTTTTGTTTCCGTGCCATTATACTCCTTGTAGCCTATATTGCCTCGGTCACTTCCTATTGCCCGTTGTTTTGGTATATAGCTGGCCTTCCGAGTCGTAGTTTCCTACTTAGGTGTTTGTTCGAATCATCAAGTTCCATAGTTGTTGGGAGGTTGCCCCATGCTTAATGGTTGAGATAATTATGGGGTTACTTACAACTTGATAATTAAAATGTTGGGAATAGATATAACTAATAAAGAGGCACCGGTGGACAATAGTTAAGATCTGGCTTTTATCCGCCCACTTGTGTCCACCTAGGACCCGAGTACTTGATGTTTGTTCCTTGAATATCGCACTATCCACATGTGGGAGACTTTATGGACCCCCTTCGCCAGAGCTTGATTCACATTTTATTTCTTGGAGCCACAATTAGTTTGGGCTTTACAACTATCTTGTACTTATGCCATGCTTTACTATTTCATTTACTACTATTTCTCGAGGAACGGTTTACTACTGTACTATTTTGGAATGTGAATGTTTACGTGGTATTGACAAGCATAGTCACACTTTCGGGTTCCTCGTCGTTTACAACCATTGGCACAAACCATGGGCCCGTCTCAAAGCCCGACTGTGTTCATTGCAAGTAGCTTAGTGGGGTGGCCCCTAAAATCATTTTTGAATCTTGTTAATTCTTTATCGTGATGCCTCGTTGCTTTTTATTTAGTTTTTTCTGAGGTTGATCATGCACATGTTTTTATTTATGCACCCCTGCAGGGCAAATCTTTTCGAAAAGCCGTGTCCGCGGTTATGGACTACTTGGAGCACAGTGTCCCGACAATAGACAACTCAAATTAAAGTAGTGCTATAAATTTGACTTTGGCATAACTAGTAATTAGCTCCACTACAAGCGAATGGATAATTAAAAGTGCTAACAATTGATGGTATCGAGATATGCCATGCTATCTATATCTAACTAGTAAGTATTTCCACTATAATGGAATGATTAATAAAAACTGCCAGCTGTGTGAGTTCCTCGGAAGGATTTCCTCGTTCTGTCTCGAGGGGAAACTCCAGGATGTGTTATGTTGGTGTTAGTATGAGGTTGGATCCGACTAGGTCTCTCCTACCCCACTCTAATAGTCGTAAGTTGTATTGTGTCTCTATAGGTTGTTTTAGTGCATGATTTGCTGCCGCTAGCCCCACCATACCTATGTAGGCGAGAGTCGCTGAATTCTAAGACTCGCCGTGTACTGCCCTTAGTATTGACCGCTCCCTTTTTCCTGTGCCCTTTGTCGGCCCCCCTTTTGCTTTGACAGCTATAAGTTCAACGATGTAGCAAGGTTACCCTTCCGGCTTGGCGTAGGCAGGGTTATGGACGCCATTAGTTATTCTTCAGAACTCTTAGTCCAATTTGCATCTTATCCGTACTCGGATGCTGTATCATTTTTAATGTGATTTGGACCTTTGTAATGTATATATATATATATTCTTGACTCCCTGAGTCGTTGATGCATATATATGTTCTTGTGGGTTCCATTATGAACTATTGTGTAATGGTATTACTTCATTTTCCACCCGCACGCAAGTGCTTGGTCGGCACCATTTAATCTTTTCTATGCGGGTTCGACGTGAATCGCTAAAATCTTCATAGAGCCGATTCGAGGGTGTTACAGTTAACCTCGCAGAGGAGGTTTTTACCCTGGCCTCATGGAGAGGTGACTCCTAGAGGGGGGTCAGCACTATTTACCCCTTGGAGGGGTGACTTCACTGCCCACACCTTTCTGAATTTTGTTCTCTTGTCCCTTCGATGCTAGTTTCCTATGGCAGCGGACGGTGCGGTGCCGGAGCGAGGGAAGCTATAGGTGCCCGGGGAGCTTCGTGCGTTAGACTTCATGAGGGATAGGATCCCTCGAGATTTGTCTGCAGGTTCCTCTGACTTGAAGACGTACGACTAATCCTCTCCTTGCCGGCTCTTCAAAGGGGAACCGTAGGACTTTTGCAAATTTAGACTGCTAACAGGGGGTGCCCTCGTACGCTCCCCCGTAAGTCCCTCATGGGGGATACCGTATGGTGTACACACGTCATGTTTATCTCCTTAAGGATGGAGCCGTAGGCTTAACATAGGTTATGTTGCTCGAGGGAAGGTGCCCTCGAGAGCCGCCCCGTAAGTCCCTCGTGGAGGAGACCGTAGGGCTAATGCACATCCTGTAGGATCCTCGAGGAGAAAACCGTAGGATTATCATGAGTTATGCTACTCGAGGGGAGGTGTCCTCGAGAGCCGCCACGTAAGTCCCTCATAGAGGAGACCGTAAGGCTAATGCACGTCATGTAGGCTCCTCGAGGAGGAAACCATAGGCTTAGCATGATTTATGCTGCTCGAGGGGAGGTTCCCTCAAGAGCTGCCTCGTAAGTCCCTCGTGGAGGAGACCGTAGGGCTAATGCACGTCCTGTAGGATCCTAGTGGAGGAGACCATAGGGCTAATGCACGTCCTATAGGATCCTCGAGGAGGAAACTCTAGGCTTAGCATGAGTTATGCTGCTCGAGGGGAGATGCCCTCCAGAGCCGCCATGTAAGTCCGTCGTGGAGGAGACCGTAGGGCTAATGCATGTCCTGTAGGCTCCTCAAGGAGGAAACCCTAGGCTTAGCATGAGTTATGCTACTCGAGGGGAGGTTCCCTCGAGAGCCACCCTGTAAGTCCCTCGTGGAGGAGACCATAGGCCTAATGCACGTCCTGTATGCTCCTCGAGGAGGAAACCATAGGCTTATCATGAGTTATGCTGGTCGAGGGGAGGTGCCCTCCAGAGGTACCCCGTAAGTCCCCCGTGGAGGATACCATAGGGCTAATGCACCTCTTGTAGGCTCCTCGAGGAGGAAACCATAGGATTAGCATGAGTATGCTACTCGAGGGGAGGTGCCCTCGAGAGCCGCCCCATAAGTCCCTCGTGGAGGAGAGTGCAGGGCTAATGCACGCCCCATAGGATCCTCGAGGAGGAAACCATAGGATTAGCATGATTTATGTTGCTCGAGGGTAGGTGCCCTCGAGAGCCACCCTGGAAGTACCTCGTGGAGCAGACCATAGGGCTAATGCATGTTTTGTAGGATCCTCGAGGAGGCAACCGTAGGCTTAGCATGAGTTATGCTGCTCGAGGGGAGGTTCCCTCGAGAGTCGCCCTGTAAGTCCCTCATGGAGGAGACCGTAGGGCTAATGCACTTCTTGTAGGCTCCTCGGGGCATAAACCATAGGCTTAGCATGAATTATGCTGCTCAAGGGGAGGTGACCTCGAGAGCCGCCCCATAAGTCTCTCGTGGAGTTGACCATAGGAATAATGCACGTCCTGTAGGTTCCTCGAGGAGGAAAACCGTAAGCTTAGCATAGGTTATGCTGCTCAAGGGGAGGTTCCCTCGAGAGCCGCCCTGTAAGTCCCTCGTGGAGGAGACCGTAGGGATAATGCACATCCCGTAGGCTCCTCGAGGAGGAAACGGTAGTATTAGCATAGGTTATGATGCTCGAGGGGAGGTGCCCTCGAGATCCGCCCTATAAGTCCCTCGTGGAGAAGACCGAAGGGATAATGCACATCCTGTAGGCTCTCACGAGGAGGAAACCGTAAGCTTAGCATGAGTTATGCTGCTTGAGGGGATGTTCCCTTGAGAGCTGCCCCGTAAGTCCCTCGTGGAGGAGAACATAGGGCTAATGCATGTCATGTAGGTTCCTCGAGGAGAAAACCATAGGCTTAGCATGAGCTTGATTTGCATTTGTTAGCTTTCGTATATGTGGCGTACAAGGATTTCACACAGCAAGAACTGTGGGTGAGGTGACTTTATTGCTGGGACAGCCAACGCTCGACACTTTAGTCCTTGGCATTGATAGGGAGCGGCTCGACGATAAACACCATTCCTAGACCCAACTCGTACGGTACATGTAGGAGAGATTCGTAAATCCACGGAGAGAAAACAAACTCAAGACAAAAAAGAAAGTGGGCGTGTGGCACACGATTCCAAAAAACAACCAAGAAGTTCATAGCTTATTACAATGCCGTCGTGAGTCAACACAGGGCCTCACCGAGATAAGTTTGGGGATGATGAGGGTCGGGTGTCACCTTAAAAAAAGTAGGGTAGGCATGATGCGCCCCTTGGAGAGGTTTGTCCACCTCACCTGCGCCAGCACTGCCTCTTGATCCATAAACGGTCATATGCCAGGGGAGAGGCGCTCCATGTCAGATGGATGCTAGGAGTAGTTCACTGTGATGTCGAAATCCCCTGAGTCTTTGTCGTCCCCTTGAGATACTTCAACGTGGACGAGGCTTTGTGGAGGTAGCTCCGGATTTATTTCGGCACCACGGGTGCCACCCATGACGTGGTACTTGTTGAAGGGGTGTGATGCAACCGCTGCTCTTTTTGCCTTGGCATTGTCTTGAGACACCATCTGCTTCTTCCTTGCGGTACCCCAGACATAGTCAAGAGCATCCACATCCTCTAGATATGTAGTAGATGCGGCCTTGTAGGCATACTCAAGGGAGCGTAGAGCCTCCTTCTTGTCGCAGCGGATGGTGATGATTTCGCTGTTGCCGTCGAGCATCTTGACGATGTTGTAGGCGTGATGGGTAGCTGCCATGAACTTTCTCAACCTAGGGTAGCCCATGATGACATTGTATGAGAGGCCGGTGTGTTCCATGTTGAAGTCGATGAGCTCGGTCCTGTAGTTATTGTGTGTCCTGAACATGATGGTGAGGGGTACCTGCCCAATGGGTATGGTGGTTCTATCTATGACTCCAGAGAATGGCATGGTGGGCATCAGCCTGCCATACAACACTTGTAGCTTAGCGAACATCTCGGTGGATATCACGTTCAAGAAGGAGCCACCGTCGATGAGCGCCTTGGCCATGGCGATGTTGTTGATGGCGGGGATGCAAATCATGGGGAGGGTGCCCACGACTCTGGTGGAGGTGGGACGTTCATTGGCATTGAAGGTGATGGCATACTGGGACCACCTGAGCTTTGGGGAGGGAGTCCCTGTCCGAGCGGCGGTGACTTCGCGAGTGAGCTTCTTGAAGTGTTGGTTGGATGCGGGGTGCCAGTGAGCCCCCGAGGATGCAAGCGATGGCGCCCTTTGGCTCCTGGTAGCCCCAGTGTTTTTGTAACATTCCAGCATTAGAGCTTAGAAAAAAGCTGAGATGAGGTGTGTGCATTGCATTCATGCAAAGAAAATCTGGATAATTTTCGCGCTTTTAAATAAAACTTGTCAAAGTGATTGAAGCTTATCTTAACTTGGTGGAACTGAAGTAGATCATCAAGTTGACTGCGATAAGTTTCAATATGACCTTTGCTAAAACCATATCTTTGGGTAATATAATTTGATCTAAGGGTACATCAAAGGTAATAAAACTAAGTCACAACACACTACTTAATAAGGAGTGCTAGATCTTCCAGAGATCATTACATGGTATTCCATACAACAACTCAAGGATGAATATTTAATCTTCTAAAGATGATATCAAGGTATTATCTACCACAAACCATGAATACCAAGTTAAGTATATAACTTAAGTAAAGAAACTCCATAACTAAATCTTGATACACTTGCCTGCAATAGTTATTCCTACCATGGGTATCATGGTAGTTCTTAAACATTAACTCTTATCACAAATAGAGTAGAAAAGGAAGTCAAGCCAAGACCATCCAGCACATACCCTTAATATCATATTAATAGATGACAATCTTATTTAACCAAGTCCTAGTACAATTGATCATCGTTATTGACTGACCAATTCCTGATCTAGAACTTATTGACTCTTAGCCTTTGAGCTATTATATTAACCTTCCCAAAGACCTTAAATAAATTAATAAGAAGAAGGAATTAGATATGGTAGTGTGCGATCATCAATGGAATGATATCCTTAGTGGTGATCAAACTATTGGATGTTGGAGGAGTTAACTCACTTATGAGTTAACTAGAAGAGGTATCTAAACCTTGAAGTTAAGTTAGTATTCATGGAGCTATGAGAAAGAAATAGTATTAGAGTATTAGATAATAATCTTGTTAAGCCAAGTGGGTATAAACTTAAAGTAAGCTTCCTTAACAAGATAAACTCTATAAAGAAACTAGTACAAGTCTACTACTTAGTTGATGATAGATCTTGATTAGATAATTAGAAGCCTAAGCTTAGCATGATCAAAGGATGGTGGTCATTATTCTCAAGTCACTTGAGAATAGATGACCAGCTGATGAAGAAGAGTTATGAGTATACCAAATTAGGAAAAGCCTTAGTAAACTGAATCATCTAGCTTGATTATGAGAAGTCAAGCTAGAGTTTGATGAATTATGTAATAGGAGTATTAGGGAGTAGTTGGAGGCATAGTTGAATTAACCAAGTTAATACAAGAACAACTTGTATTATGGAGATTAGTACCATACCTATTCCAGAGGATTGTTATCACATGTGATATATAGAGAGAACTATAATCTTACAAGCCTTGGAAGTAGTTTCAAGGTGAATATAAAGGAGTTAATAAATGGAGCTCGTAGTAGCTAAAGTGATGGGTTCATCAGAGGTAATTTAGAAATGGAAGTTATGTATACTAGGAGAAGGATGAATGAGTATTGCTGAAGTGACATGACCATGTCATATGATGATGGATATGGTGGAGTCAGATGATTGACTTATTCAGAAATATATGATATTTGTGAATCAGATAAGAGAGATATATAGAGTATATTTAGGAAAGGAATTCCTTGTCTAAAGATAATCTTAGTAAGGTGTTAAGGTAGGAGTGCTTGAGAAATCTTTAATCAAGATCATATCAAACCAGGACAGGACCCATGTCTACCTCTTTGTCCAAAAACCCAGAATCAAATTGATAGTGGAACCATTTCCTATTCCTAGTTAACCATTGAATAATATCTCTTGGACAAATGAAGTTTCCAAGAGATAATTAGAGAACCAGACAAGTGTTTATGGATGTAAGCCTTGTCTATATTATCTCAAACCTTGATAGAAACCTAGACCCATGAACCATCAAGACCACATTAAGAAGTAATCTTTATAGATCACTCTGAGTTGAGGTATCATTCAGGATTATAATTCAAGATAAATCCTTACACCTTGATTCCTAGCAAAATTCACTAATAAATTTGAGGGAAGTGTATCCTCTAGGGTCCATAGTAAGTGTGGAATTTAGAAACCCTAAATAAATGTTGTTGGGCATTGAGATCACCTGTGCCACATGAATGATAATGGTTGTTCACAATTAAATAATAAACTTCTATCACAACATTAACCACACTTAGGAAGGTAGTGAACAAATAGTTCAAGAAGTCATCCATGCCTACTTTGAAAAAGAGTAGAATGGTTATGAAGAAATTGTAATGGAATTGGAATAAAAGAAATTCCAAACTTTAAAGAACCTTAAAATTTAAATCACTATATTATGAACCACAAGAATTAATGCATTATAATGTAAATATATCAATTCCAATATGAGGCTAAGTATGAATAGAGTTCCCTATATATCATTGAACATTTTAAATATTTACCATAACCATTTTCATGGTAAAAATGAAAATCATTTTTATAATATCTTCTATATAATAAGAAAGTCCTTAAAACCCTAAATTTGTATTTAATCAAAAGAACCTTTCATATATTCATGAATTTCGAAAAATATAAAGAAAAATAAAGAGAAGATTTATTATAATGAATCTCTAAACCATTTTGAATATTCTGCAAATTCACTGGATATTTAAATCCTTGAAGAATTCATATTTGAAATTGAATTGTAAAAAACAGAAAATAAAACAGAAAAGAAAAAGGAAAAGAAACAACCCGTGGTTTAGCCCACGGCCCAAAACCCTCCAACGCTATCTGCCACCGCATGCGTGTATCACAACATCCCGCTTACTCCACCACGGCCCAACATCAGCCCAACACAAATACCCCTTCGGCTCACCGTCTTCGTCGACAACAACGAAGCAGCTGCCTGGCTCAAGCTCCATCGTTGATCCTCCTCCACGCTACGATGCGCGCCGCCGCTTCTGGAGGAGGGGATAAGAATGACCGTGCTCTCCTCTATCTGCTCATACCCATCTCACTCTCTCTCTCTCCCGCGCTCTTCCTGTTTTTTCCCAAAACCAAAACCCTAGCCGTCGTCGGTCGTCGAAGCTCGCCGATGTTCCCGACCTTCCCGAGCTTAGGGAAGAGCTCCATCATCTCTACCATGGTCTCCTCGGTCTTCCTCTACAAATGAATCGATCCGATGTGTCCGGAGGCGACCGAATTGACTTCATCTTCCCGAACGTCGGCCACCATGTTCGTCTTCGATTGCGGCTTCACCGCATCTTGCCTCGCATCCCCAAGCCGTACATCGCAACCATGGTGAGCATATCCTTATTCCCGTGCCTCTCTCGCTCTCTAGGGTGGCCTGAATCGCCTTGCTGTCCCATGCTGCTGCTCTCTGCCGCAGTGGGTTGCCACTGGCACTATTCCAGTGACCAAGAACTAGCAGCGCCGCCACCATAGTGTTTAGCACAATCGTCTGTGTTGAACCTAGCATCCCGCGTAACCCAGCGATTCCTCCCTATTGCCGTTCGCCGCTGTCCTGTGGCTCACCACCGGGATGACGTCAGGAGGACGTCAACGCGCGCTGGTTAGCGAGGTCAAACCGGGGCAGGCCCCACTTCGTTGAGGTGGCAACCGACATGGCAAAGGGCCCACATGTCAGTGACTATAGGCTAGGATTGTATGCGGTGTAAAAAGATTTAGAGTGATGCTGACGTCAGCACAGACGTAGAAAATCATTTATTAGTTATTTAAATAAATCCAGAAAATGAATAAATCATGTTAAATCAATATCTTTTATTTTATAATTCAGAAAAATCTATATAATATATCAAAATGTTCAGAAAAATAAAATCTATAATATAAACCTATTATCATATTTTACTTTACAACTGAAATAAAATAATAACAATTAATTAGTAAATACCCTATTAGGAATAAGTCTTAAAAAAATATTCTATTATTCAAATTTTTCCAAAATAGGTATAATATATCAAAAGTCTTATAAAAACAAAATACAGACTTTTAAACTTGTTTTATACATTTTGTATCACTTAACTAATATTTATTATTTATTAAGTGTTTATAAGATAATAAAACTTATAAAAATCATATGTTAATATTTAAAAATCACAAAAATACTTATAATATTCCAAAATGATCACAAAAATAAAGTCTTGATACGTCGTAAAAGTATCTGTAATTTTTGATATTCCATGCTTGTTTTATATCTACTTTTCTTATGTTTTGTCCATACTTTGAAGTATTTTTATACATTTTCTGAAACTAACCTAGTAACAAGATGCCACAGTGCTAGTTGCATGTTTTCTGTTATTTTTGGTTTCAGAAAAAGCTAGTAAGGAAATATTCTCGGAATTGGACCGGACAAAAGCCAAAGTCAATATTTTACTCAAAGCAACACGGAGTCCGGAGGGCAGCCGGAGGGGGCCACGAGGCGGCCACACCCTAGGGTGGCGCGGCCAGCCCTAGGCGCACCGCCACCTGGTGTGGGCCCCTCGGCCCTCCATCGACCTTGTCCTTCCGCCTATAAAAGCCTCCCGGAACGAAAACCCTAGGTACCCGATCAAAGACCCACAAAAATCCACAGAAGAGTCTGTAGCCACCACCATATCCATCCGTAGATCGGGGGGATGGCTCTTCCCGGCACCCTGCCGGAGGGGAGAGATCACCCTGGAGGCCTTCTTCATCACCATGACTGCCTCCAGTGCGATGCGTGAGTAGTTCATCCTTGGACTACGGGTCCATGTAGTAGCTAGATGGTTAATTCTCCTCCTTTGTGCTATTATGTTTAGATATTGTGAGCTCCGTTCATGATCAAGATCATCTATTTGTAATCTTACATGTTGTGTTTGCAGGGATCCGATGGATATTGAGATGCTATTTCAGATTGATTATTGATTCTATCATGTCTATGTTATTTGTGATCTTACATGCTTTCCGTTTTTAGTAGCTATCTTAGCCAATTAGATGCTAGCACCTCCAAGAGGGAGTATTTATGCTCGATAGTGGGTTCATGCCTCTAGTAATCTAGGGAAGTGACAGGAATCTCTAAGGTACTAGATGTTCTGTTGCTACTAGGGAGGAAACATCAATCCTTTGTCCATGGGCCAATTGTATTGTTTACTTTACACACTTTGCTTAATGCAATTATCTGTTGCTTGCAACTTAATACTAGAGGGGGTTCGGATGATAACCTGAAGGTGGATTATTAGTCATAGATGCAGTTGGATTACAATCTATGTTATAATGTTGTAATGCCCAATCGAATCTCATAGGAGTCAAGATGATTAGTATATGCATGGTATACTTTCTCGAGTCTGTCAATTGCCCTGCTGTAATTTGTTCACCCAACATGTTATTTATCATAGGGAGAATCACCTCTAGTGAATTATGGACCCTGATCCATGCCTTTATCATTGCTATACCATCTACAACTTACTGTTTACTATTTACTTTCTGCAAGCAATTACTATCTTCCACACAATATGTTTAATCTTTTGTTTTCAGCAAAACCGGTGAGATTGACAACCTCACTGTAAGTTGGGGGCAAAGTTCTGTGGTTGTGTTGTGTAGGATTCCAAGTTGGAAACAACACCTTGGGTGTGTCTCCTTGCTCCTACTGGTGCGATATCCTTGGTTTCATAACCGAGGGAAACTTGCTGCTGTGCTCATCATACCTTCCTCTTGGGGTTCCCAACGAGCTCATCGTATCTTGAGCCATCAAGCATTTTTCTGGCACCGTTACTGGGGAGTCAAGGACAGCTTCACAAGGGGAGTCCCTCACAACCAATCTCTTTACTTTGTTTTCTGTTTTGCTTAGTTTATTTTTTCTTTGTTTGCTTGTTTCTTTTTATCAAAAACACACAAAAAATTAGTTCCTATTTTAGTTTTTATTTCTGTTGGCTTGCTTTAATCGAAAAAATGAATACTCCTGAAAACACTAAGTTGTGTGACTTCACCAGCACCAACAACAATGATTTCATGTGCACACCTATTGCTCCACCTATTCCTGAAGCTACTTTCTTTGAAATTAAACCTACTTTGCTCAATCTTGTTATGAAAGAACAATTCTCTAGTGTTGGTACGGAAGATGCTGCTGCTCACCTTAATAACTTTGTTGAACTTTGTGAGATGCAAAAACATAGGGATATAGATGGATATATTATTAAGCTTAAACTGTTTCCTTTCTCCTTGAGAGGAAAAGCTAAAGAATGTTTGCTATCCCTAACTAGAAATAGTATTGCTTCTTGCACTAAATGCAAAGATGCTTTCATTGGAAAATACTATCCTCCTTTGTAACATCCCAAAATTTCATCTGAAATCATCATCATTGCACTCATATCATCATGGCATGTTTTTGCATTGCATTTAGAATGTCCTCCAAAAATCTGGTGCAATTTTGGGTCATGGTTAGGAATTTATGTAAGTGGAACCAAAGAAAATGCTATATTACCGATTAAGTCCAAATGAGTACTTTGGATTAAAATAGTAGGTAAATATGTTTTATAATACCCTAAAAACCTAGTTTGAGTTTTTACAAATTTTCACAAATTGGTTTGAATCAATTTGAACCATTTAATCAAAAGTTTTGGAGAAAACTGGTTTAGAAAAAGAAAAGGAGGGAAATTCAAACAGCAGCAGCTGCAGCATTCTGGTCCAACCTGGCCCATTAAGCCCACCAGGCATTTCCCCTCTTTTCCCTTTTCTTACCGTGCCCCTGGCTACTCCCTCTCGCTGACAAACTGGCTCCACGCCACGTCACCCCCCACCCCGTCGTCTTCAACCGCACCGTCGAGCAGACCCCCCCTTCTCAGCCGTTTTCAAAGCGATTGAATTCCGGCCGTTTCTCGCAATGATTCCCCCTGATGAATGCTCCTACTTAATCCTCACACCCTCCTCGTCATTTTCCCCCAATCGCCACCCCCAGAGAGCCCCCAGGCTCCCCTAATTCCGAGCTCGAATCGCCGCAGTCCGACGAACTCTGGCGACGATTCCGGTGAGCCCAGGCCGCCCGGCGCCCTCCCCTTGGTCCCATCTACTTCCCCATTTCCTGGCGCACCTACTCACCGAGCCACGCGATTTATTTTGCCCCAGGTCGACGACACGGACAATTCCGGCGAACTCCCTCTGCCGCCACCGTCTGTCGCCTTCTCCGGCAAAGGTCTTCATCTCCGTCATTGAGCTGTGAGTTCTGCCGGCGACCGCGACTCCGGCGAAGGATCCAGGCCAAGCCCGAGCACCCCCCGCACCGCAGTAACCTCCATCGAGACCGCCGCGACCTCCCTGACCTCTGGTACGTGTCTACGGTCTCCCAACCCTCATAGAGTCACCAGAACCCCATCCGCCGATGCTCCGCCGCCGCGCGCCGTCGTTAGCACCGCCAGACTCCGGCGAGATGCGTAGCAACCGTTCGATTAGATCCTAGCGGTTAAGATTAGATCACTTAACCGAAGGGGTACGGCTGATCTGATCCGTCCAACGTCACTTAAATCTGACGGCTCGCAGCAGTCGATCCGGCCGAACCGGTATCAACCAATAGGAAAACGCCACGTCGCCAGACTATTTCTGTTTAATTAGAAAATAGACTGATTTAGTATTTAACTTGGAAATTCAATAACTTTTGTTCCACAAATCAGAAAAATACAAATTTGGTGTCTATAGAAAAATGAGACCTTTATTATGGAGGCTTTGTTTCACACTTGTGCCTCTGGAAAAATAGAATTATAGACAGAACCTTTTTAGGAGTATTTTATTCACAAAAATTGTTCTATAGATTATTTTTGAGTATATCTTATGCATTTAGATGAGGTATTCTATCCTCAGTACTGTAGACTTAGTAAATTATGGAGTTGTGATCATATCTTTGCATGTTGCATGCATTCATGTTTTTGTATTGTTTTATTGATTGAATTATTATTGTTGTATTGATCTTGTGTAGATTGTGTGGATTGTGAAGTTTGTTGCTGTGAGGATTGTACCTATTCCCCTAGCTACCAAGGCAAGTGATATTTCATCCCATGTCCTATTATTTTCACTATTGCACTAGTGATATTTTGGTAGATTTTGATATGATAGAATTATTTCCTATATTGCTATGCCATATAGATTATATCTTGGTAGTATCCACTAGTCAAAGGACTTTGTATGCTAGAATGCTTAGCTATGCTAGTAGAATTTGTGGGTGGAAAATACATATCAAGATAATATGGAAATGATATTATTTTTGTTTAACTAAGAAAACAACTATTATTAATGAAACACCTGGGTGGATTGGGACTTGCTTGGATTATGTTGAGTGGTTACTCAGGGGCCATGTCAATGGTCAGCTGGTGTATCACACTTGTGGATGGCCACCCAGGAATAAAGAGATTGGAGACATTCTTGTCATGAAGCTTCCAGTGCAACCACATGGCATATGGGCTCTGCCTTGACCAACTAAGTTGCAAGAACTCAGCCAGGCGGACAGAGGGTGGTAGTGATAATAGGTTGGAACGCGTCCGTGGTGGTCTGGGGGATTGCTTCTGAAAGGTCTTGTCTCGATGCATGTCGAGTCTTGTGGGGAAAGTGCACCACCTCTCGAGAGGGTAAAACTAAGTACTTAGCCGTGTCCCCGGTTATGGACAACTTCTGAGCCTCAAGACAGTGAAGTAGTTCAATAATCTCCTCATCCAAATTTCTCTAAGTTAAAACTTGTGGGTGAAAAGGGATAAAGGTTCAGTGATGTCTATCATTGGTACCTTATAGCTTGAATGAAAAACTTCTTCAAAAACTATAAGTTAAACTATTTTAGCAAAGCCAGCCATAACCCCCACTTAGCCATATATTCATGTAGTTGTTGGATTATACTAAGTATCTTTGGTATCACTTGCCAATACAATTCCAAATGTATTGACCCTTGTGGCTATAACTTATTATGTTGCAGGTTACTCTGATGATGAGTAGGGTTGCGAGTCTACACTCGACATGCTTGCCTGTGGCACATGAAGACTAAGGACTCTATTATTATATGTTATGTGAACTTGTGTCTTAGCCTTGGGCTAAGTGAGTTGTAAGAACTATTATACTCCTGGATGTGCGATGTAATAATGACCTTTGTTTCTGTGTACTTAATCTTAAACTGTGGGTGCTAGCATTTCGATCCAGGGACTAGCACTGCAATCATAGGGATCTTACCTTATCATGGTGAGATCTTACAGATGGTATCAGAGCACTGTGTTGCCTGTAGGATCGTGACCCTAGAATGGATTAGACTAAGGAAAACTCTATGTTCCAACTTTACTCTTGTCTTTTCATCTCGTAAAACTTTTCTTAATCATCCTTCTCATATATTTTTGTAGATGTCCACCATCAACGAATCTGTCAAAAAGGGACCACTGATGACCATGACCTTGGAGTGCAAGACAGAATTCCCCAATGTGCTCAAGAATCTCATGCTTGGCTTAGGGATGAATGGTGAAGCCGTGTACAAGGGATTTCTTGTGATAGATGAAGGACAAGAGTATTGGTGGGTGCAACTCCACTTGTACAAGAACAAGGAGGATAATCCCAAGAGTACGGGATTTTGCATGTTCACCAACTCTGAGATGCACCCGTCATTCTTTGACTCTGCAAGGAATGCTGGATGGAGAGCTATTGAGGAACTTGGGGAGAGGCTCAAGTATAGAATGCTCAATACTCAGGAGGATCTCAAGGAGGAGAAGCGTCTTGCCCAAGACTCAAAGGCCACTGTGAAATGCCTAAGTAAGGATATCATAGACCTAGCATTGGATCTATGTGACCAAGACAAGCAGATTTATGCCAAGGATGCCCTGATTGCCACCTTGGTTAAGAAGGAGTGAGATATTAGTTGGACCACCACCCTTGGCGTTTTATCACGTTAGTATCTCGACCATACCAACCTATGTGGTATGGCAAAAATAAAGTTATGTCTGGAACCTTGAGTGCTTAAGTTGAATTAATGTATTGCTACTTGGAATGTTTTGTAGGTTGAACTCTCTTTTATTTTGTGACTTGTATTCTCTTTCTCTATTGTGTTGCTAATTTTCTCCATACTATGCAAAAGATGCCGAATTTTGTCTTCAGCACGGCCAAGGATTTCAAGGGGACTCGCTTTGGGACTAGTCTCTTGGAGCTAGTCCAAGTGCTCGCTCTTCCAATCCCTACCATTCAGGGACTTCAGCTGCAGAAGTTTCAGAGGAAGGACTTATGGGGATTCAAAGTTACTCAGCCAGGACGTGAGATGGAGCCCCAGACTGGGGATATTACCTTCAAGATACTCCATGATGACATGGAGAGGGGCCTTGACGTCGCTATGCAGGAACTGTTGGGACGCCTATGTGGACGTCACTCTTCTGAGATCAAGAGCCACTACTTCCATTTCTTTGGGAGGCGCGACGAGGAAGGAGAGCCTATTGTGTTGGACGAGGCCACTAAGGAGTCTATCAAGCCCGTACGACACTACCTCCAGGACTTAGAGAGCCTCATTAGACACCTCGATACTGATAGGACTAATGTGATGCTTAGCAACGATGAACTACGAGTCCAACTCAAGGAGAAAGACAAGGACTTCTAGGAACAGGAAAATCAAATCAAGGAAATGGAGAAGAAGTTTGAAGATCAAGATAAGAAATTCAAGAACCAAGAGAAAAGAGTTCAGGAGAAGAACAAGAATATTAGAGACTTGGAGACCGAGTTAGAGCTACAGAACATTGAGCTGGAAGAGGATCACGAGGTGATAGAGAGGCTACACACACAGAAGAGAGAGTTACATACGAAGATCGATGCTCTGACTACCAGCTTGGAGGAATACAAGGCAGGATTCACATCAGCAGGACTTGCTCTAGTGGAGGAGGAAGTCGACATGGAGGAGTAGTGATACTGTTCCATCTACCTTTAGTTTATTATTATTGAGTTGCATAAGTCATACCGACTTGTGGGTGACTATGCTAGTATGTTATCTTTGCAGACTTTGTTATTGTTGTGATGTTGGAGCTTGCATGTGCTTGTTTGTCTGAATTGTTGTTTTATTGGATTATCTATCATTACTTACCCTTACTAAACCCACAGATGCCTCCCTGACGCAACAACGAGGATAACCATGACAATGACAATGGAATGCAGCAGATGATGGCTGCACAGACCCAATTGATGCAAATGATGACTCAATTCATGGCGAACCAGAACCAGAACAACAATAATAACAATAACGACCAGAACAATCCACCACCTTTGGATATGCTGACCAGATTTCTAAGGCTAAGACCTGCTAAGTTCTCAGGTACCTCAGACCCCATGGTAGCAAATGATTGGTTACGCTCTGTGAATTAGGACCTAGTCACGGTTGGGTGCACAGATGCTGAAAAATTCAGATTTGCAGCACACTTGTTGGAAGGTCATGCAGCTGCTTGGTGGGATAATTTCCAGATTACCCACCCTATTGAGGAAGTGACTTGGGCAATGTTTGAAGATGGGTTTCACACCACTCACATCTCTGCTGGAATAATGGGATTGAAGAAAAAGGAGTTCCATAACCTCAAGCAACGCCACCGTAGCATCTCTGAATACATCGAAGTGTTCAATAATTTGTCACGTTATGCACCCGACGATGTTGACACTGATGCAAAGAGGAAGGAGAGATTCCTGGATGGGCTGAATGATGAAATTGCTATGCAACTATCTGTCGCGTATGTTCCAACTTATCAATCTTTATGTGATAAAGCTACCATCCTGGAAAACAAGATGAAGCTAGTGGAGGGTAGAAAGAGGAAGCACCATTTCGATAAGTTTGGATCAGGATCTCCTCACAAGCGCCCTCATGGTGAAGGAAGTGGGAGCTCAGGATTCCACAAGAATGGGAATCATAATAACCATCGTAACAACAACCACAACCATGATGGAAACAATCATCATGGGCACAACAAAAGTGGATTCAGGAACAATCACAATAATCATGGCCATGGGAACCAAAATGGTCAGAACCGTCACAGTCAGCCAGCGAAGAAAGACATCAGTCAGGTGGAATGTTTCAAGTGTAAGAAAACAGGACACTATGCTAATGAATGCCCAGAAAAGAAGACTGATGGGGATAAGCCAAAGCCATTCCAAAAGGGCCATGTGAATCACATTAATGTGGAGGAAATCCAAGAAGGATCTGATGCCGTGATCGGTAAGTTCAAAATTAATGCCTTCTCCGCACTTATCCTTTTCGATACTAGCGCATCGCATTCATTCATTTCAAGAGCATTTGTAATCAAAAACGGACTCACCACTGAAACTATTGGATGTCCTATTAAGGTAAGTTCTCCGGGTGGAGAAATGATAGTAAATTCAGGTTGCCGACAGATCATCCTAGAAATTGGAAAACACAAGTTCCCGATTAGTTTAATAATCCTAGAGTCCCAAGCATTAGATGTCATATTAGGAATGGACTGGTTGACCCGTTATAAAGGAGTGATTGATTGTGCCAAGCGAACTGTTATGCTCACCACCCCAGAAAAGAAAAGGATCAGGTTCAAGTCTAACTTTGAACCCAAGGGGAGCAAGGTTAATTCTCTTAAGGGAGTTAGCCTAGACAGTGTGCCAATAGTGAAGGAATACCCAGATGTATTTCCCGAAGAATTACCTGGCATGCCACCAGATAGGGATGTGAAGTTTCTAATAGACCTACTGCCAGGAACATGGCCTATAGCAAAGAGACCTTATAAGATGTCAGTTGACGAGTTAAAAGAACTTAAGAAGCAATTAGGAGAACAACTAGAAAAGGGATTTATCCAACCAAGTTCATCATCCTGGGGAGCACCGGTTTTGTTTGTTGAAAAGAAGGACCAAAGCCAAAGACTATGCATAGATTATCGATCACTTAATGAAGTGACCATAAAGAATAAGTACCCCCTGCCTAGAATAAATGATCTCTTCGATCAACTAGAGGGTGCATGTGTGTTCTCAAAAATTGATCTCCGATCAAGATACTTTCAACTCAAGATTAGAGAACATGACATACCCAAGACTGCATTCACCACTAGATACGGGTTGTATGAATATACAGTGATGCCGTTTGGATTAACTAATGCACCAGCCTATTTCATGAACATGATGAATAAAGTATTCATGGAATTCCTTGACAAGTTCGTAGTGGTATTCATCGATGATATATTGGTATATTCCAAAAGCAACAAAGAACATGAGGAACATCTACGCCTGATTTTAGAGAAACTCAGGGAACATAAACTTTATGCATTCAGTAAATGTGAATTCTGGCTGAACGAAGTGGGTTTTCTAGGGCACATAGTATCTAGAAAGGGTATAGCTGTTGATCCAGCAAAAGTGGCAGCTGTGACAGAATGGGAACCTCCTAAATCAGTTAAAGAAGTCCGTAGTTTCCTTGGTCTGGCAGGATACTATCGAAGGTTCATTGAGAATTTCTCTAAGATAGCAAAGCCCATGACTAATCCGCTGAAGAAGGAGAATAAGTTTAATTGGACAGAAGCTTGTGAAACCAGCTTTCAGGAATTGAAAAAGAGACTTGTGTCAGCACCAGTGTTATGTTTGCCAGATCTTGAGAAAGATTTTCAAGTCTATTGTGATGCATCTCACCAAGGACTGGGAGGTGTACTGATGCAACAAGGTAAAGTTGTAGCTTATGCATCAAGGCAACTCAAAAATCATGAAGTAAATTATCCTACTCATGATCTAGAGTTGGCATCAGTTGTGCATGCACTAAAAACATGGAGGCATTATCTTATGGGAAAACGTTGTGAGATGTTCACCGATCACAAGAGTTTGAAATATATTTTTACACAGAAAGAGCTCAACATGAGACAAAAAGATGGCTAGAACTCATCAAGGACTATGACTTAAGTTTACAATACCATCCTGGAAAGCCAAATGTTGTAGCCGATGCATTAAGCCGCAAAGTCTATGTGAATGGCCTCAACAAAGGAGAATTGCCGGAGGAGTTGTGTGCTCAATTTAGAGAGCCGCGACTCGAAATTGTGCCTGAAGGGTACCTTGCATCCTTGGAAGTGCAGCCCACACTAATGGATAGAATTCAAGAGGCCCAAAAGTTGGACAAAGAAATGGATGAAATCAAAAGTAAAGTTAGTGAAGGAAAGGCAAAAGGATTCCGTGTAGATGAACAAGGAGTCTTATGGTACGAAAAACGTATCTATGTTCCACAGGATCCGGAACTTAAGAAGTTGATCTTACGAGAGGCTCACAATTCACCATATTCAATTCACCCTGGCAACACCAAGATGTATATGGATGTTAAGGGAAGATTTTGGTGGAATAATCTAAACAAAGATATAGCAGAACATATTGCTCTATGCGACGTGTGTAGTCGTGTAAAGGCAGAACATCAAAAACCGGCAGGACTATTGCAACCGCTACCAATACCTGATTGGAAATGGGATAAAATCGGTATGGATTTCATCACTAGACTGCCAAGGACTAGGTCTGGATACGATTCCATATGGGTTATCGTTGATCGCTTGACGAAAGTGGCCCATTTCATACCAGTGAAGACCACATATACAAGTGCAAAACTAGCCAAGATTTACATGAATAGAATTGTATGTTTGCATGGAGTACCTAAAAGTATCGTGTCCGACAGAGGAACTCAGTTCACTTCACACTTTTGGCGACAACTTCACGAGTCACTAGGAACTCGGTTAGAATTCAACACTGCATTTCATCCGCAAACAGATGGAAGACAGAAAGGACCAATCAAATATTAGAGGATATGCTAAGAGCATGTGCGTTAGATTATGGATCCAGTTGGGATGAAAGTCTACCTTAAGCAGAGTTTTCTTACAATAACAGTTATCAGTAGAGCATAGAAATGGCTCCATTTGAATTCCTTTATGGAAGGAAGTGTACTACACCATTGCTATGGAATGGAGTAGGAGAAAGAAACTTGTTCGGGCCAGACCTAATCAAAGAGGCCAAGGAGAAATTCAAGATGGTAAGAGATAGGCTAAAGGTAGCTCAATCTCGGCAAAAGAGCTATGCTGATCCAAAACGTAGAGAGGTTACCTACGAGGTTGGTGATAGAGCTTATCTCAGGGTATCACCACTTCGTGGTGTGAAGAGGTTTGGAATCAAAGGGAAACTAGCACCACGCTATGTAGGGCCTTTCAAGATTTTGAGTCGCAAAGGAGAAGTAGCATATGAGATAGAATTACCAGAATCTTTGTCAGCAGTTCACAATGTATTCCATGTTAGTCAGCTGAAAAAGTGTCACCCAGAGATGGAAGAAACTTCGTTGAAAGACACTATACCATTGGAGGAAGTTCAGCAAGATAATGATCTCACTTATGAAGAGAAACATATTAAGATTCTGGAGACTGCAGAAAGAATTATCCGTACCAAGACCATCAAATTCTGCAAAGTGCAGTGGAACCATCACACTGAATCAGAAGCAACCTGGGAGCAAGAAGATGAACTTCGGAGAGATCACCCTCACCTATTTGCTAGCCAACCCGAATCTCGAGGGCGAGATTCATCTTAAGGGGGTTAGATTTGTAACATCCCAAAATTTCATCTGAAATCATCATCATTGCACTCATATCATCACGGCATGTTTTTGCATTGCATTTAGAATGTCCTCCAAAAATCTGGTGCAATTTTGGGTCATGGTTAGGAATTTATGTAAGTGGAACCAAAGAAAATGCTATATTACCTATTAAGTCCAAATGAGTACTTTGGATTAAAATAGTAGGTAAATATGTTTTATAATACCCTAAAAACCTAGTTTGAGTTTTTACAAATTTTCACAAATTGGTTTGAATCAATTTGAACCATTTAATCAAAAGTTTTGGAGAAAACTGGTTTAGAAAAAGAAAAGGCGGGAAATTCAAACAGCAGCAGCTGCAGCATTCTGGCCCAACCTGGCCCATTAAGCCTACTAGGCATTTCCCCTCTTTTCCCTTTTCTTACCACGCCCCTGGCTACTCTCTCTCGCTGACAAACTGGCTCCACGCCACGTCACCCCCCACCCCATCGTCTTCAATCGCACCGTCGAGCAGACCCCCCCTTCTTAGCCGTTTTCAAAGCGATTGAATTCCGGCCGTTTCTCGCAATGATTCTCCCTGATGAATGCTCCTACTTAATCCTCACACCCTCCTCGTCATTTTCCCCCAGTCGCCACCCCCAGAGAGCCCCCAGGCTCCCCTAATTCCGAGCTCGAACCGCCGCAGTCCGACGAACTCCGGCGACGATTCCGGTGAGCCCAGGCCGCCCGGCGCCCTCCCCTTGGTCCCATCTACTTCCCCATCTCCTGGCGCACCTACTAACCGAGCCACGCGATTTCTTTTGCCCCAGGTCGACGACACGGACAATTCCGGCAAACTCCCTCTGCCGCCACCGTCAGTCGCCTTCTCCGGCAAAGGTCTTCGTCTCCGTCATTGAGCTGTGAGTTCTGCCGGCGACCGCGACTCCGGCGAAGGATCCAGGCCAAGCCCGAGCACCCCCCGCACCACAGTAACCTCCATCGAGACCGCCGCGACCTCCCTGACCTCTGGTACGTGTCCACGGTCTCCCAGCCCTCGTAGAGTCACCAGAACCCCATCGGCCGACGCTCCGCCGCCGCGCGCCGTCGTTAGCACCGCCAGACTCCGGCGAGATGCGTAGCAACCGTTCGATTAGATCCTAGCGGTTAAGATTAGATCACTTAACCGAAGGGGTATGGCTGATCTGATCCGTCCAACATCACTTAAATCTGACGGCTCGCAGCAGTCGATCCGGCCGAACCGGTATCAACCAATAGGAAAACGCCACGTCGCCAGACTATTTCTGTTTAATTAGAAAATAGACTGATTTAGTATTTAACTTGGAAATTCAATAACTTTTGTTCCACAAATCAGAAAAATACAAATTTGGTGTCTATAGAAAAATGAGACCTTTATTATGGAGGCTTTGTTTCACACTTGTGCCTCTGGAAAAATAGAATTATAGACAGAACCTTTTTAGGAGTATTTTATTCACAAAAATTGTTCTATAGATTATTTTTGAGTATATCTTATGCATTTAGATGAGGTATTCTATCCTCAGTACTGTAGACTTAGTAAATTATGGAGTTGTGATCATATCTTTGCATGTTGCATGCATTCATGTTTTTGTATTGTTTTATTGATTGAATTATTATTGTTGTATTGATCTTGTGTAGATTGTGTGGATTGTGAAGTTTGTTGCTGTGAGGATTGTACCTATTCCCCTAGCTACCAAGGCAAGTGATATTTCATCCCATGTCCTATTATTTTCACTATTGCACTAGTGATATTTTGGTAGATTTTGATATGATAGAATTATTTCCTATATTGCTATGCCATATAGATTATATCTTGGTAGTATCCACTAGTCAAAGGACTTTGTATGCTAGAATGCTTAGCTATGCTAGTAGAATTTGTGGGTGGAAAATACATATCAAGATAATATGGAAATGATATTATTTTTGTTTAACTAAGAAAACAACTATTATTAATGAAACACCTGGGTGGATTGGGACTTGCTTGGATTATGTTGAGTGGTTACTCAGGGGCCATGTCAATGGTCAGCTGGTGTATCACACTTGTGGATGGCCACCCAGGAATAAAGAGATTGGAGACATTCTTGTCATGAAGCTTCCAGTGCAACCACATGGCATATGGGCTCTGCCTTGACCAACTAAGTTGCAAGAACTCAGCCAGGCGGACAGAGGGTGGTAGTGATAATAGGTTGGAACGCGTCCGTGGTGGTCTGGGGGATTGCTTCTGAAAGGTCTTGTCTCGATGCATGTCGAGTCTTGTGGGGAAAGTGCACCACCTCTCGAGAGGGTAAAACTAAGTACTTAGCCGTGTCCCCGGTTATGGACAACTTCTGAGCCTCAAGACAGTGAAGTAGTTCAATAATCTCCTCATCCAAATTTCTCTAAGTTAAAACTTGTGGGTGAAAAGGGATAAAGGTTCAGTGATGTCTATCATTGGTACCTTATAGCTTGAATGAAAAACTTCTTCAAAAACTATAAGTTAAACTATTTTCGCAAAGCCATCCATAACCCCCACTTAGCCATATATACATGTAGTTGTTGGATTATACTAAGTATCTTTGGTATCACTTGCCAATACAATTCCAAATGTATTGACCCTTGTGGCTGTAACTTATTATGTTGCAGGTTACTCTGATGATGAGTAGGGTTGCGAGTCTACACTCGACATGCTTGCCTGTGGCACATGAAGACTAAGGACTCTATTATTATATGTTATGTGAACTTGTGTCTTAGCCTTGGGCTAAGTGAGTTGTAAGAACTATTATACTCCTGGATGTGCGATGTAATAATGACCTTTGTTTCTGTGTACTTCATCTTAAACTGTGGGTGCTAGCATTTCGATCCAGGGACTAGCACTGCAATCACAGGGATCTTACCTTATCATGGTGAGATCTTACATCCTTCTAAGATTATATCTATGAGAAGTGAAATAATGAAATTGAAACAATTTGATAATGAACATGTTGCTCAAGCTTCAGAAAGAATGAAATCTTTTGTAAAGAACTGTCCCACTCATGGACTGACAGCTTGGATGATTATCCAAACTTTTTATGCAGGACTGAATTATTCTTCAAGAAATCTGCTGGATTCTGCTGCTGGAGGTACCTTTATGACCAATACTCTGGGTGCTGCAACAAAGCTCCTTGATAATATGATGGTTAACTATTCTGAATGGCACACAGAGAGCTCCACAAGGTAAGAAGGTACATTCTGTTGAAGAAACCTCCTCCTTGAGTGATAAAATTGATGTTATTATGTCTATGCTTGTTAATGGGAAAGCTCATATTGATCCAAATCATGTTCCCTTAGCCTGTTTGGTTTCTCAAGAAGAGCAAGTTGATGTGAACTTCATTAGAAATAACAAATTTAGCAACAATGCCTACATGAATAATTTTGGTAATAATAATTATAGTCCATATCCTCCCAATAATGGTAATGCTTATGGAAATTCCTACAACAACAATAGAAGTGCACCCTCTGAACTTGAAGTCATGCTTAAGGATTTTATTAGTAAACAAACTGCTTTCAATAAAACTATTGAGATAAAACTTTCTAATGCTGAAAGAAATATATCATCTTTGTCTGAAGCACAATCTTCTTTGATTAATAAAATGGCTGCTAAAATTGAAACTATAGAAAACCCCTTTCCTGCTACTAATGCCATACAAGTTAGAATTGATGAAAATGTTAGACTATTAGCCGAATTGCATGCTAAGTGGGAAAGAGAAGATGAAATTGCTAGAAACAATAGTATATGTACTATTACCACCACCAATGCTGATGCTAGCAAACCACATAAAGTCCCCATTCCTTTTGCAACAATACCTAAAACCAATGGAACCTTTTCCAATAAAAATGCTAAAATTCTTTGAAATATGGGAAACAATAGCTCTACTACCTCGGATGGTAATTATGATTTTGATCTTGATGGTTGCAATATTTCTGAAGTAATTATGTTCCTACAAAATCTTGCTAAAAGTCCTAATGCTATGAATATGGCCTTTACAAAACACATTACTGATGCTCTCATAAAAATTAAAGAAGAAAAATTGAAACATAAAGCTTCTATTCCTATGAAATTAGAAGATGGTTGGGAACCCATCATTAATATGGAAGTGAATGATTTTTATCTAAAACCTTTATGTGAACTTGGTGGTAGTGCCCCTATTATGCCTAGAAAGGTTTATGAAATGCTTGATTTGCCACCATTAGGAGATTGTTATTGAGATGTCCAACTTGATGATAATGATAAAAAGAAACTCATGGGGGGTATTAATGATGTTCTTATTATGGTTAACAATACCTATGTCCCCATTGATTTCTATGTTTTGGATGTTGAAGACAATGCTTCTTGTCCTATTATTTTAGGAAGACCTTTTCTTAGAACTGTTGGTGCCATTATTGATATGAAAGAAGGCACCATTAAATATCAATTCCCACTCAAGAAAGGTATAGAACACTTCCCTAAGAAGAGAGAGAATATTCCTTTGCCTCTCCTATTAATTTTTTTTTGATCTTAATGCTTCTTCATTTGAGAATACTTGAATCTTGCTTCATATGCCTAGCTCAAAGGCGTTAAAGAAAAGCACTTATTGGGAGATAACCCAAATTTTTATTCAGTAAGTTTTTCTTTTGTTGAGTCTTGGAAGTTATTGCCTTAGTAATAACTTCTCCTTATCCTTTTTGTGTGGTTTTTGTGCCAAGAACAACCTCTAATGAGAGAGAAGTAAGATTTGGAAAAGTTGCTGTCCCGAAACAGATTTTTGGGCTTCACTGTAAAAATTCGTGAAAACTCTCGGTACGTCGGAGTGAGTTGTAATTTTTTGTGATTCTGTCCCAGATTGTTATCTAACTTTCTTTAGTTTATCACTTTTCGATTTGAGCTACAGAAGGTCTTCGAAAAAATTGGGTTTTACCTACTGGTCTGTTTTGACAGATTTCTGCCATTATTTGCAATTGCCTCTTAATCTCTTTCTCTTTGAGTTCTCTTTGATCACTTGAGATTTTAGAAGGAATTGCTACAGTAGCTTGTGTTTTAGTGGAAGTTTTACTTTTGTTGAAACTGAACCCAAAGACTTATTATCTTGAGTACACTAATGTTACTAATGAAGATTGTGTGAAGTTTTGTATGAAGGAAATTTTAAAGTGTAGGGAAGAGTAATGTGATAAGATTAAGTATGGAAAAAAGGTTAAGCTTTGGGTTGCCACCCGTGTTACCCCAAGAAACATTCAAGAAGTACAAGCGTCAAAGATTGGGGATGCCCAAGGAATCCCCTTCTTCATCAATAAAAATCTCAGGTTTTTCTTCCAAACACTTCATTTTTAGTATTTCATGCACAATTGTGTTGTTCTTGGAGCGTCTTAGTTTTGTTTTTAGTTTTATTTTGTTTGGTTTGCTTAAATAAATTGGTTGGACCGCCGCATTCATACATTAGTTTTCAAATAAGTTGATTTGGATTGGAAAAGAGTAGGAAAGTTTCATGCTTATAAGTGGTACAAAAGGACTTTGTTTTGACTGTGGCCTAGACATTATCATGTCATGTTTGATATTGCTTTAACTTTATGCTTAGTAATTATTGCTGTAGCATGACTTGTTACAAACAATTGAGATTTCTTAATGTGCCTTGAAAGGATCATGCATTGTTTTAGCATACAAAAGAATAATATTGTGGTATTCGCCTTTGATGCTTTATTTGGGTTGACTTGGCGCATGCCCACACCATGTTAAGACTATACCAAGTCACCATAGACTCTATGATCATTTAGTTTTCGACTTGTAATATCACTTTATGATTTAATTAATAATGTTTTGTCGCTTTGCATGATTATGGCCATTATTGCTCTCTTAGTTGGTAGCACCCAGTCTTTTGCTAGCCTCCACATGTACCAAGTATGAGTTCCACTCATGCATCCAACTCTAAATAAAACCAAGTTATTCCAAATATTCCACCATACCTACCTATTATTGCTATTCCAAGTATATTCATGTTTTTATATACCTTCCGAATTAAACTTGTTATGTGAAATTTAGTGATTAAAGCTCTCACAAACTTGATGGCACACTTTACTTTCTTGCACTTAATAAACTTGAACCATTGTGCCCATCTATGTTGCGTATATGCTTGCATTTTGTAAGTTGTGAATTAGCAGAACCATGTTACCATGGGGAACACTTTCAACATTGCACACTATTTAGTTGATATTATGTTCTTTTGCTTATGGATCCTAGCGGTGTGAAATAAAAGGGGAGCTTGTATGCTCATGGAGTTTGTATATGTGTTAGAGAAACGCCTGGGCGGCTAGCCTATGCCATGCCTAATCATCGTGGAAACTTGCAGCATAACCATTGTGAGCAATCTATGAAGCATCCTCAATAAAAACCTATGGAAATAGCAAATAAAAGGATCGCTGACATGCTCATTACCTGTTGCCTTGTCATTTTGATATGGGAAAGCTCCAGTATCATGGGGCAAGGGGTACCCCGTTGGCGGTTCTCTATGATACATATGTACTTACAGTGACAAGAACTTACTCGTGACTAAAGTTGAGTAGCATGAGGCTCGGTGCTCGTAAGCAAGGGGCATGAGATTTTCAACTTATAACTTGTCAAGCATATCCTCATATTTGTTCACTTTCACCTTAATCACCTAAAGATTCTTATGATAGGGGTAATGAGAGCTGAAAGCTAATAAGTACCATACTTTTTGGAATCTCTTTATGAAACTTGAATCCCTGCTTCCTTCTATGAAGGGCCTTTCTTATACTTTTATGTTGAGTCTTCATCTTCTATCTTTATGCACCAATTAAGAGAGCATAGTTGTCATTCTTAGTTTAATGTGCATGGTCCCAAAACTTGTTGATTAATTCATAACTTTGATATTGCTTGTTGTTAAATTATTTGTATCTAGTCACCCTTATGAACTTTGAAGGTGTCCTATGCATTTATGTTTTGCTATACCATGCGGGACAAGCTGAATACTACTCTTATTATGTTTTCTATATGTGAAACAAACAAACGTCTTTCAAAGCATTGTTATTCATGAATCTTTTGTTTGTACCTTTTCATGTTAGAACATAGTTGATATGTCTTATTGTTAGAACTATATCTTTCATGTCTATGTTAGAGTACTATGATCCCAGCTATCAATGTTTTACAAATACCTTGATCAAGATTATGATGGTGCCTGTCACCTCAAAAATTATTCTTTTTATCACTTACCTACTCAAGGACGAGCAAGAGTTAAGCTTGGGGATGTTGATACGTTGTAAACGTATCTATAATTTTTGATGTTCCATGCTTGTTTTATATCTACTATCTTATGTTTTGTCCACACTTTGGGGTATTTTTAGACATTTTCTGGAGCTAACCTATTAACAAGATGCCACAGTGCCAGTTGCCTGTTTTCTGTTGTTTTTGGTTTCTGACAAGCTAGTAAGGAAATATTCTCGGAATTGGAACGGACAAAAGCCAAAGTCAATATTTTACTCGAAGCAACACAGAGTCCGAAGGGCAGCCGAAGGGGGGCCATGAGGTGACCACAGCGTAGGGTGGCGCGGCCAGCCCTAGGCGCGCCGCCACCTAGTGTGGGCCCCTCGGCCCTCCACCGACCTTGCCCTTCCGCCTATAAAAGCCTACAGGGATGAAAACCCTAGGTACCCGATGAAAGACCCACATAAATCCACAAAAGAGTCTGTAGCCGCCGCCATCTCCATCCGTAGATCAGGGGGATCCTAAGCTCTTCCTGGCACCCTGCAGGAGGGGAGAGATCACCCTGGAGGCCTTCTTCATCACCATGACTACCTTCGGTGTGATGCGTGAGTAGTTCATCCTTGAACTACGGGTCCATGTAGTAGCTAGATGGTTGGTTCTCCTCCTTTGTGCAACTATGTTTAGATCTTGTGAGCTCCATTCATGATCAAGATCATTTATTTGTAATCTTACATGTTGTGTTTGCGGGGATCCGATGGATATTGAGATGCTATTTCAGATTGATTATTGATTCTATCATGTCTATGTTATTTTTGATCTTGCATGCTTTCCGTTGTTAGTAGCTATCTTGGCCAAGTAGATGCTAGCAACTCCAAGAGGGAGTGTTTATGCTCGATAGTGGGTTCATGCCTCTAGTAATCTAGGGAAGTGACAGGAATCTCTAAGGTACTAGATGTGATGTTGTTACTAGGGAGAAAACAACAATCCTTTTTCCATGGGACAATCTTATTGTTTACTTTACACACTTTTCTTAATGCAATTATCTATTGCTTGCAACTTAATACTAGAGGGGGTTCGGGTGATAATGTGAAGGTGGATTATTAGTCATAGATGCAGTTGGATTACGGTCTATGTATAATGTTGTAATGCCCAATCGAATCTCATAGGAGTCAAGATGATTAGTATATGCATGATATGCTTTCTCGAGTCTATCAATTGCCCCGCTGTAATTTGTTCACCCAACATGTTATTTATCTTAAGGAGAATCACCTCCAGTGAACTATGGACCCCGATCCATGCCTTTATCATTGCTACACCATCTACCATTTATTGTTTACTGTTTACTTTTTGCAAGCAATTACTATCTTCTACACAATACATTTAATCTTTTGTTTTCAGCAAAATCGGTGAGGTTGACAACCTCACTGTAAGTTGGGGGCAAAGTTCCGTGGTTGTGTTGTGCAGGATTCCAAGTTGGAAACAACACCTTGGGGTTGTTTCCTTGCTCCTACTGGTTCGATAACCTTGGTTTCATAACTGAGGGAAACTTGCTGTTGTGCTCATCATATCTTCCTCTTCGGGTTCCCAACGAGCTCATCGTATCTTGAGCCATCAAGTCTATACATTAAAAATACCATTTTCATAATTGAAGTAAAATAAAGGGTAAAGGTCTAATAAATCTTATTTAAAACCTTTTATTTTATTATAATTCATTAAAAATATATAAATCTTTACTATTATCTTTATCATTATTTAATTAAAATCTAAAAGCATAAGGACAAGCTCAAGTAATGTTTTTATCAGACCCAATATGGTTCCAATAATTTTAAATTGTAGTTCCTAAAGTTTTCATCCAAAGTAATCATATTTTGTTCATAAAAAGATTTCATCAAGTATAAAATCATTAAAAATAGTGTATGGTTTGTTAGGAGGACTTTATTTATTTATAAAGTCATCCAAGTAATATTTATTTAGTTCTTGAATCAACTTGGGAATTCACTTAAAAATCTAAACAAAGTTTTAGTTGATTAAAGCAAGGCTTTGTCTCATATTTATAAAATATAAGCATTACTTCAAAAATAGGTAAATGATTCTATTCACTTATACTATTAAGAGAACACTACTCCAACAAGAACAATAATTTCACCTTAGGAAGCATTATGAAATAAAACAACATATAATGCCATGTTGTATGCAGTACATATAAGTCTCCACTACAAGTGTTATGATTATTCAAATCTAGTGATGATTTCCTTTTAGTAACTATAATTAAAAAGGAACCCTAAGAGTGTTAACTTTAAGATTAAATAATTTTACTTTGTAAAGTAATATTTTCCTCAAGATTTATTCTTTTAAGAAACATAAAAAATAATCCTTAAGCATTTGTATAAAGGCTCTAATTGATTAGTAATCTTGCTTAAGAAATCTTTTCGACCCCATGCCCCATTGAGTGCTTTAATATTGTATAATACTTATTGTATTTACATATTGTTTCACACACTCACAAGCCTTAATAAGAAGCACAAGTGTGAATCTAGTATAAAAGTGCAATACATTGCAAAGAACTCATCACAAGCTTCAAACCCTAGATCAGATACGATAAGTCCAGGGATTCGCGTTTATCTAATTGCATTACATTACTTATGCATAATTGCATCTTGCTTCTTTAAACATTAGTCCTTATCGTACCAATGATGTTGTTTACAGAATTTGGATCTTCTAGTATCTCGAAGACCGTGAGTGTATAATCTTGCAATCACAAAAGGCAAGTTCACACTTGCTCATGTCCTTTGATTATTTTCTATGCTTGTAACTCAACTATTGTCATCACATGCATTTCAGAAAGGTCGAAAACACTATTTTCATAATTAAATTGAAGTATCAATTACTGATCCAGAGTGATCAGCTAATCTATCATAACTAGCAATGGAAACACCATTGTACATGAATGTATCATCTAGGACTTAACAATCAATGTCTCCAGTGATTCTAGCGACGTATATTAGGTGTTAACCATGAGATTTGGAATGGGACGGAGAAGTCAGCTGGATCTTCTTCCTTTCGCATGGACGAATGACCTGATCATGAGGCTGAGGATTTCTCTTGGAGAAACCTAGCACATTGTTGGAACCCCTTAAGTTCCCATGATTTTGGTGTCTAGATTATATTAAGAGGCTATCAGTGGTTTAGCTAGTCCTTTAAGGGAGCTTGCCAGGGCATAACCGTCTCATAGAGTCTTTAGGTGCCTACCAGAGTAATAGCCGGTCCTATAAGGGGCTTGACAAAGGTGGGGCATGTCCTGGAGGATTGTGTCTTCATGCGGGGTCGTGGAGAGGGGCAGTGATTGGCTTGGATCTTAGTCTGGGCCTCATACCAAGGAAGTGTTAACGAGCCTATAACTCGGATGTGCAACAAAGCTAATGTCTCTCATGGGTAAAGCAACGCACCTCTGTAGAGTGTAAGAACTGTGACATGTTACTCCCTGTTCTGGGAAGGAGCTACGAACACGGCAGGAAAGGAACTCCATGAAAGTTCTGGTCAACCTGTGAAGGCCGTCAGACATACTTTTCAGAATAAAAGCAACCTTTCAAGAAATGTTTACGAAAACCTACATTGCCTATGACCTATGGCTTATGTATATGGAGATAGTGCATCAAATACTCCTTTTTAGTGAACTTGCTGAGTACGCTCGTACTCAACCGTACCTTCGGGACCCTTGGTAGGTTTTAAGCCGTTGAAGACGACGTCAACACCAACTTATGCTCAAGAACCAGCATCGATAGGTTAGGTTCTTCAATAAAGTCAATGGAGTCATCATATACATCAACCGAAGCAAAGGCGAAGATCTACATTAGATAGGAGTAGATACTCTAGCCATAACACCTACTTCTGTAGAGCATTGAACTAGCAGCAATTGCAAGCCAGATAGTTTAGATGCTAGTCTTATTAGCTAGATAGTTCTGAGTTATTATTTCTAGTTCTTCTTTGTAAGAAGTTTCTTTCTCTCTCTTTAACTTAGAGTATTCTCTGGATCTTTTGTAAAGAGTCGAGTTGTAATCTATAGTCATGTCTTGGACCTGTTGTGTTTCTGTTGTACCACTCCGAGGGATGTAATACTAGTGAATGGTGTTTCATTAGTGTTATGTCAACGACTATAGTGTACTACATCATGCAGTGGTATGCTGTAGTACCGCAACTTTCCTCGGCGAGGCCTCTCTTCATGGCACCGTGATGCAGCTGGGCAGCGTTAGCCTTATGTCTTTGTTGATGGATGCCACCGCCGATGTGGTTGTTGTTCTAGTGCCCTCCTCCTTGGTGGCTACTATATCCATTGTTCTGCCCGTCGCCTTGCTTCTTCTTCCTCTGGCTGCTGCGCTCATTGTGTAGCTGTTTGAGCTCGTAGCAGTCATCCATGTCGTGCTCATGTGTTTTGTGCAAGATGCAGTATGGGGAGTAATCTTGCTCTCCTTCTCCCTCGCCCTCACGAGGGCTGTTTCGCTCAGGATCTGCCGTGATAACAGCTGGGGACTTATTTTAGCCTCTTTTCCCTTGCTCTTGGAGGCACTTGAGGGTTTGGGTGTGGTATCGCCCTCGTCGACGACAAACATGCGTCTAGCCTCTTCCTTGGCGCATTTTTCTGCTAAGGTGAAGAGTTCCACCGCCGTGGTGAGGTTTTCCCTGTGGATGCCAATTTTATCTTGCATTCTAATGTCCTTGACACCCTCAGAGAAGGCCACGATGACATTGGGGTCGGAGATCTTGGGTATTTTGGTGCAGACTTGGCTAAACTGCTTCAAGAACTTGAAGAGGGTCTCACCAGACTACTGGAGAACCTCGAAGAGGTTGTCCTAGGCGAGTGGGTTCTCATAGGTCCCCTTGAAGTTAGCGATGAAGAGCGTGCAGAGGGCGGGCCATGAGTCGATAGATTCCTTGGGAAGGTTCATGAGCCAGGTGCGAGCCGTGTCCTTCAAGCCCATGGGTAACCAATTGGCCATGACGCGGTCGTCACCGCCAGCAGACCCAATGCCTGTGGTGTAGATCTGTAGGAAATGACAGGGGTTGGCAGAGCCGTCATAGAGCGGTGGAATCTCTAGCCTGAATTTGTGTAGCCACACCACGCGACACAACTCCTTGGTGAATGCAAGGTAGCCATTTCTTTGGACCTCCTTGTCGTTGGAGAGGGCATCCCGGTTGCACCGGCCCGCCAAATAGATCTCCTCGACGACGCGGTCCTCCCGTCCCAGACAGGGCATCATAACTACGGGACTGAATTTTTGTGCCCGGATGATTTTGCAGGTTTCCGGGGGTGGCATGATGACTTGGGTCTAGAGGGCATCCCCGGGGCCCTAGTCCTTCATTGGAGGTGGAGGCGGGGTCGCATCCCCCGGGGAGGCCTCTTCGGCCTGAGCCCCTAGTGCTTCCTAGGGCGGAAATGCGATGTCGATGTGCTCAGCGAGACGTGCGCACCATTCCTCCTGCCCGAACACGGAAGGTGGGTACCAAAGGAGCTCTTGCGCCATGAGTTTGGCGGCTTCCGACGTGGGCGGGGAGCCCATGTCACACGAGGATGTGATGCGAGAGAGCGATGTGTTGCCGCACGTGGAGAGCTGCTGCTTCTGCGGCAAGCAGAAGGATAAGCCTTGTTCAACCACCGTCCACTGGGTTTGCTCAGAGACAACATGTTGGGGGAAGGCTTCTTTTGGGCCTTTCTTGCTATGCGATAGAGGGCACACTCGGCCCGAGTCTCGTTGCGGGCTGCCATGCCGATGAGGTTGATGAAGACCTTCAAAGCACGCCTCAGCCCCCTACCTGGCCTGCCAAATGTCGGAGAATGAATGTCTCGTGATAAACAGAGGCACTAACGAGCCCCAGATTTGTGAGGGGACTAAACACGCACCTAGATCTTCAACACGACGATGGGGGTGACAAAGCTCAGACACAATAGAGAGGAGACACAAGGTTTTTACCCAGGTTCAGGACCCTCACGAGGAGGTAAAGCCCCTACTCTGGGTTGGTTGTATTTCTCGTGCTTTGCAAGGTTATGACAAGAGAATGTCTAGAGTTTCTGATCCTAAGGATCAACACATTTGAAGGTTGGGGTGGCTCTCCTTTTATAGGGGCGTCAGACCTCTTCCCCCAATTCATTTGGGCAGGAAGGGTTACCACATTGCCGTCCAGGGAGAGATGGTATACAAGACTACTTTCCATCGACCCGGTCTATCATCTCCGGGGGTCACCAGTCTAGAATAAATTAGGGGTCACTGCTGACGTCTCCCCTGCTGCATGGTGCCATCCACCACCTCCTTGCACAAAAGTGGCAAAGAGGGAGTGGTGCTTACGCTGGTGGCATAACCCTTTTTTATCACCGAAGAGGCCATACATTGTCTCTTCTTTCCCGAGATGGACCACTTAGTCGGTGCGTCTGTGGACTGCCTGTTAGGATTGTCGTCTTCCCTTCATTTACGACGAGATTACGAGCATGCCCCCAGGACGCACTGGGTGAGAATCCAAGGCCCTCGTAGAGGGGGGATACCACCTCATGAAGCCTTCCTCCCGGAGGCGACCTAGACGAGGCCCAGTCCTAGCAGAGAGGGCCTCACGAAGGCCTGATCGTTCCTCCTTCGGCTCGCAATTAGGCATGTCAAGGAGAGGTAGCCTCGCGAGGCTATTTCTTCTTCAGTGGTGGGCCTAGTGACTAGTGCTTCAGGGTACCCCAGTTGCTAGTAGCACGACATATGCCTATATTCGTGGAATAGAATCATGTTACGACAATTTAATGAAATTATCTCAAATTTTGATCCATAAGTGCATGATATCTGCTTTCTCATAATTCTTGTTAAATTCATTTGAAGGTACCCATGTACTAAAACAAGGGAGAATCACCAAGCGTTTTGCAAGATTCAACTTCTTTATATGAATGCTAACACCGCCAAATTTGGGACCTTTTGAAAGAAAAATCAAGGAAGCTAAATATAAATTGAAGCAATATCTTTCTTTCGCATGGTGTGTTACTATGTGTGTTACCTAGTTTCTATGAAAAAGTATACTTAAAATTTGACAACTTTTGAATAAACCTATTTCTCAATATGGCGTACCATTTATGACCATTCACTGGTTTTGAACCAGATGACCAAGGTCATGGCCAAATGTTTGCCATAGTCTATGATAACATGTCCATATTTGGTAGATTGATGTATGTTAGCATTTCAAACATTGTTTACAAAGGAAGCTTCTAGAATTGAAGTTATTTTATATTTTCCAACTGACAACAAAGGATTTTTTGTGAAGCATCTACAAAAAATATGGCTCAAAATCCAACCGCCCCAATTTCCACACAAAGTATAAAATATTTGATGGATAATTCCCAAGTTTCATGAATTATCAACCTCCTGAGCCAGTTTTGCTGATTTTAACGAGTTTATCTTGGTTTAGTGAAAATTGTGTGAATTTCAAACTAGAAACAATAGGAATTTCTACTTACCGTTACTCTAGGTCACTGACATGCGGTGCATGTGGATGGTGGGTCCACAAAAAGTCAGTTTAGGTAGGAGTGGGTGGGCGGGTAAATACTAAAAAAGGGAAGGAAAGCGGCGATGGGATGATGCAGGTGGGAGAATGCAAATTTACCACGTGTATCCCTCTATTATTGAAGTGCTCCTTGGATTCTTGTTTCTGGACCAGGGATAGAATAAGAACTTTGCATCAAAAAAGGTGAAGTATGTTTGAATGGATGCACGTGATATTTGAGTGGATGCTCGCAATGTTTGGGAGTTTTACTAAAATTTTGAGGTTGAAACTTACGGTACTCCTCACGGGGCCGCTCAGATGTTGTCCATGTCTAGACCCACATGCTTTCAACAATATGCTTTCTAACATTTAAATGAGTTTCTAGGAATTTGTTGAAATTGTCAAACAATTTAAGGCTTTCAAAAAGATGACCAAGGTCATGGCCATAGTTAATGATAACGTATCTATATTTGGAAGTAGTAGATCGGTGCATTTTGGAAAATCAATAAATGTGTTTGGTTCCAAATTTGATGTCTTTTTTTCGAATTTCCAAGTGACAACAATATTTTGGTTGTGAAGCAACTACATAGATGATGGCTCAAAATGCCACTTCCCTAATTTTTCTGACAAAGTATAACCTATTTAATGCATAATGCCCTTTCAAGCTTCCTGGATAAATTCGTGCAATTAATTGATTTTCGGGCGGGATGTTTGAATGGATGCGTGGGATATTTTGGTGCTCTATCAAAATTTTGACGTTGAAGCTTCTAAGGTACGCTATTCCCACTTGGGACCATTAATATGCTATCCCATCAGATAAACCTGCATGCCACCGACAATATGCTTTCTAGCAATTAATGATTTCATAGACATTTGCTAAAATTGATGAACATTTGTTCGCAACAAAATTGATGAACATTCTAGGCTTTCAAACAAGATGATCAACATCACAACCATAATTTATAGTACAGTGTCCATGTTTTATACTCTTTAAATTGGTGCATCTTGTCAAATCAAGCAATGTTTGCAAAGAGGATCCAAATTTGAAGTTTTTTTCATTTTCCAAGTGACAACAATGTTTTTTTGTGAAGCAACTACAAAGACTAGTAAGTTGCATGTGACTTGCACGTGAGACTCAGATAATATAAGTATGGCATATCATCACTATACAAAATTCTAATAGGTAAAACTCAAAACATAATTATAATTTTTAGCCACATGATATCCATAAAGTATTGGGTGTATATTTGGTTCTTGTACTTTATATCATGTAGAAATCAACTTTTACTTTTAGCTACCAAATACTCTAAACTTTTGGTAACATGCTCTAGAGAAATGACAAATAAGATTCTAGAATGATGTAGAAGTGTGTTTTGAGGTTTATGCATAGCGTTAATTGTGATTAAGACTTTCAATAGAATCTTCTAGATCTAGAATGGTAAATAAGATTTAACGGTTAGCAATATTAAGATTTGCCAGTCTTGATCCAACAGTTAGTGTTTAAAGTTATTCGTATGCAATATAATGATAATATTATGGCTCAATATGCCATCATGCCAATTTTCACACAAAGTAACCTATTGAATGGATAATGCATATTCAAGCTTACTGGCTAAATTATTGCAACAAATTGACTTTATGGCAATGGGAGACGATTTTCTATGCATGGTTGTAGCTACATAGCCTTACATTTTTGTAGATTCAAGCCATGTACTCCCATTTTATCTTGTTTTCATATTTGAACACATAATTCTGGTGTACAAATGTGGTTTTAGAGTTTCGGTTTGAATTTATTTTTGTCAAAGTCAACTCATGCGTTGACTTTTGGTTTGTTGAGTTGACTTTTGGAAAAAGACCAAAAGTATTCAAAAAAGAAATTTGAAACCACTTTTCTATACTAGAAATATGTGTTCTACAACAAAAAAAATGCTAAAAGATGTTCATTTGGCTTGAATAGATGGGATGTGCAAATGTGTGTAGCTACCACCCATGACACAGAGTTATTTTCGTTATGTTAATTTACCAAAAGTATGTCAATTTTTTTCCACATGTGGGAGATATGTTGCTCATGATTTCTTTTAAAATAATCAATTGAAGGTACCCAATTAATCAAATATGGGATAACCACCGAGAGTTCTGCAACATTTGACTTACTGATATGAATAGTAATGTCTCCAAATTTGGGTTCCTTTTGGAAGAAACACAAAAATAAATAACAATCGAACGCACCCAGTTTCAAGCAATGTTTACAAAGGGAGTTTTCAAGTTTGAAGATATTTGAAGGTACCCAAGTACTAAAATATGGGAAACCACCAAGAGTTTCGCAAGATATTTTCCCCTAGCTAGCATGTATGAATACATTCATGGTCTTCAAACCATATAACCAAGGTCATGGCCATAAATTTGCCATAGTTTACGGTAACGTTTCAATACCTTTGGTATGGTAATGCATATTGTCATTTCAAGCATTATTTACAAAGGGAACTTCCAAATTTGAAGTTATTTTCAGTTTTCAAAGTGACAACAATGTTTTTTTGTGAAGCAACTACAAGGTACATGGCTAAAATGCCACCACCAAAACCTATTTCATGGATATTACGTAGGTTTCATAAATTTTCAAGTTTCCTAGCTATATTCATGCAATAAATTGGCTTTTATGGCAATTTGTTGAAAGTATCTCAAAATTGGAACCACAAGTGCGTTATAGCTAGCTCATGTGCCTTTTAAACCTATTGAAGGTTCCCTAGTATAAAATAAGGGATAACCACCAAGAGTTCTTTAAGATTTGATGTGAAAGATAATGTAGCCAAATTTGGCCCCTTTTTGAAAAAATAGGGATGGAATTAAAGATAAGTTGAAATAAAGTCATTCGGTTGCAAAGTGCCATGCTATGTGCATTAGGTTCCATGGTAAAATATAAACTTGCATTTTGACAAATTTTGTAAAAACTTGCTTCACAATGTGGCATACGATGTATGAATTCATGGATTTCAAACGATATCGAGGTCATGTACATATATTTGACGTAGTTTATGATAACATATCCATATTAGGTAGTTTCGTGCATTTTGGCATTTCAAATATTGTTTACTGATATCTGGGTTCCTACGATCAACAACAGGGTTACTGGGTACTTATAGCAGCGAATTATTAGAAAGTTTGTCCCATGAAAGCTTTGCAAATGGAAACAACACAACCCCACATCCATGTGGTCAATGCGGCCACATTCGCACGCAAAACGGTGTTTGTAAATAGTCTAATCTATAGGTTACTAGAGTCGGAATGAATGAGTGAGGTTTCAAGTAACTAAGAGCAAAGTAAACAATGAAAGTAAAATATCAAGAGAGTGTTTATGTAGTGTTGTGTGATGTGATTGAGGGGTTCTCTAGGAGTGTAGGATTGACCACTAATGGTATGATATACAACACTTTTTAGCAATATAAATTGTGTCATTTGCATATCATATCATGCTCCATCTAACTATTTCTATGCTTAATATGCATGATTACTTGTTTTTGTTAAATTCAATATGAGCCTTGCACATTTAGTATTTTAGGTAGAATTTTATCGCTCTTCCTTGTCTTTGACATGTGTGTAGGTGTTGATGATGTTTATGGACAAAACAAAGGCAAAAGGAACAAAGAGAGCATAGTATGGAGGAGCTGTAGGGACCAGACTTAGCCATTTAAGAGGTTGGAAAAGTGAAATTTTCCAACTTCTTAAAATAAAGATACAAGACCATGGGGTTGTATACCTCGACGATATAAACTCAACGAGCCCAAGAACACCCCAAAATGGAGTTTGTATGAAGAAATGGCGGCCAAAATACTAAAGGTACAGGTGGTTTGACAAGCAACTATACGGCCGAAGCTATTTTCTGGTCATATAGCTCCACCCGTATAGTTGCCAAAAAGGTCAGAAAGGATAGGATTTCGCCCCAAAAAAGCTCCAGGACCTTCCCTAAGTTATATGACGGTATTAGGGTAACCCGAGGGCACCCCCAAGGCCTATATAAAGGAGGGAGGACCCAAGGAAGCCACAAGACACCATATACAAGATCTAGATCCCATCTACCGCCTCCACGGTGGCGTCCTGCCGCCGTGCCACCTCCATAGCCTCTACAGCTCCACCAAGATTTAGATCTCCATCAACACCATCAAGCCATCCAAGCAAGAAGAGGAGGAGAAGGAGGACGTCGCCATCACCACGCCGACACCACCATCACCGCGCCGTCATCACCATATCCTTCGCCGCTACTCCTTGTCAACACCCGGATTTTTAATCCCAGATGCCCGTTATGCCATACCTCGCAATCCCAGGATTACCATTTTTGCGAGACATAACGGATTGGATATCATAGTACATCATCCATTACAAACCATACATAAGGTCTTACACAAATAAGGATCTCATGATCCAGTCTTAATACAACAAGCATTGGAAATAAAAGATAAGTGTAGCGGTGGGGTCCATCTTAAGGGGCACATGCAATGCTGACGAAGGCAGATAGTCCTAGTTATCGTAGCCATCCTGGGGGCCATCATCTTGATAGTCTCCTTCATAATCTGGGCATGGGAATAGCCAGGGACAAAAGCCATGAGTACTCTTTAAGTACTCGCAAACTACCTCTAACAAGTACTATAGTTCTAAGTTAAAGTGATAAATCTAAGTTTAACTATAAAGTTAAGTTTGAAACCTAAGCTGAGTTATGAAGCAAAGAAAGATAAAATAGAGTTCTAGAATCACTTAAGTTGGGAAGCTATTGCCATAAACACAACCCTATTGTGGTCAAGTCAAGATTCATCATTCATTTCATAAATCATTTTGAAAACATCTGACAACGAAACAATATGGCTATTCCAACTGTCCATAACCGTGGACACGGCTATTCGAATAGTTTGACACTCTGCAGAGGTGGTACACTTTCACCACAAGATTCGATACATCTGTCAGAGATAACCCTGAATCGTCATACTTAGTATGCAGATAATCAAACATAACCTTCCCTTTACACACCCTAGTATAAGAACCTCTCCTATGAGCATGGCCTCCCAACCATGACCATCATTCATCTTGGGCACTTCATAGGTGGACAACATTGAGAGGTAGCCTCAGCTCAAACCTCTCCCGTGAGGGAACTAATACTAATGCATATAAATTTCCAGCTATGCCTTACCCAATTCAGGTAGTGTGGTTGTACGGTAAACTTGGAATGGTATCGCATCCGAATCCAACCATCAGTTTTGTAAAAGGGTTAAGGCTCATGCCTCAACATTTTTATCCTCATAAACCATTTGTGTTTCTCAACACGTGTCAAAACATCTCAATAGAATGACTCATCATTCCAAGGTTTTCATAATTCATTTTCACCAAGTGTTTCCATCTAAAGTGACTCATTGATCTACTCTAAACTATTAGTTAAGCGTGTTCACTAAGGTGGAAAATATGGGTTCAATCTCATGCCATAGAATGCCATCTAAAAGGGGTTCCAAATAGGTCAAGTTTTATACTCTTTATGCTACCTTCAAACCAAAATAGAAACTTTGTTTAAAGTAAAGGAAGTAAATCTTGTAGATAAGACTTGGGTATCTAAAAGTCAAAGTAGTGTGACCAAAGCATGCCTAAAGCATCTTTACTAAACCATCTAGTTTAATCCTAGCTTTCTAATAGTAGCTTGCCTTGTGAAGTGTAGTGGTTGAGGTTTTATTCTTCTTCTTCTTGGTAGAACTCCTCCTCCTCGAAAGCTTGGTCGGTACTATCGTCTATAAATACATACGGAGTACACAATCACCAAACAATACTCAGGTAGTCTAATTAGCATTCTAAGACACACATTTTATGATCTATTATCATCTCAAGCATCACAAGTTTAATTTAATAGTTTCACTTTTTTTATTTTAGAAAAGTAATTTCTACTCATTGAAAAATTAACTAAGATTTAATATTCACCACTTAAAATATGGGATCATGTGGACACATGTCATCACCACATATTCTATCATGTGAGAATGTGATTTAAGGGTTGGATCATAATTACTTTGATTTAAGTTCAATATTTAATGATTTAAAGTGACTAGAAATGCTTATATAGAATTATTTTGGTACTAGTCCAAAGTCACTGCAGGTAAACCTTAATATTATTACATATTTAGATAGATATGGTGAAATGTGATTTTTGAGAGTTGGAATCAACTCAAAACTTATCTTGGTTGATTTTATAAACATGTTGCAAGGTGCAAATGCTTCTGTTTTGTTATTTTTACTAGGAGAGATCTATAACTCTAATTGGATTAAATCGAACGGGCTTGGATATATCTTTTCAATACCTTTCAGGAAAAATTAGTTTCATGCAATTTGGATTTGTAAATCTCTCTGAATTGATTTTCAAACTCAAAGAAAGAACTAAGTTTAAACTAAAAAGGAAAATCCTAATTCAAACTAACTGGGTCACGCGGGAAACTCTAAAGGGCCGGCCTAGTGTCACTTCGCGGTGCGGGGCTCAACTGACAGGGGGGTCCACAAGTCAGTGGCTCATAACGTGTGAAGCGGTACGGGGCGATGTGGGCCATTAGATTAGAATAAGGATCAACGGTTGTGGCTTGTCGTCGACGACAGACCTGTCACCGGCGAGCTCGAACCCTAGCGGCTCGGTGGGGGTGCATAGGGGGCGTACCAGGGCTCCAGCGACGACGGCGAGGTGGGAAAACGAACTGGTGGTAGACGACAAGCTCAGGGACGGTCGAGGCAGCTCCGGGGGTGGTCGCAATCAGCGGCGCCCTTCTCCTCCAGAGGCGGTCTGCTCCGGTGCAGTTCCCGGCGAGCTGCTGCTCCCCTTGCTCCGGCTAGAGGTGGGGAAGGGTCAGTGAGGTGAGGGGAGTGGAGTGGTGTGCTTCAAACGGCTAGGGGTGCCCTACTTTTATAGGCTCGACAGCGAGACCGAGAGGGATGGGCCGGCGATGGTGGCGACATGGCTACGGGCGGCTAGCGGCATGGCTGAGGGTGGCGATCGACGGGCGGTCTCCTGGCGGTGCTGTAGGAAGTGAATGCGGGTGTAGGGGCGGTGGTATGTGGTCGGGGGCAGCTGGCGCTCTAAGCGGCAGAGGCGGCGGTGTCCATGGCGAGCGGTGGCTATGGTGCGTTGGGCGGCGAACGGGCGTGCCCATCGTGTTTCCTGGGTCGTGGCGGAGCGGTGGGCGCGGGCTGCGGTCGAGCGGCAGCTTTTGCACACGTGTCGGGTGCGGCGCCCTGGCGTGTTCTCGACATGGCTCGGTGGCACTGGGCGCGTGGATTGCTCGGTGGTCCACTGCTGGGCTTGGCTCGGGGAGGGGACAGATGGTGGCGGTGAGGTCTTGGCTACCTCCTAGACAAGGCGAGAGAGAGGGAGGTGGTCTGCTAGGGCGAGTGCATGGTCGGTCGGCGAGTTGGTGCTCGGCATGGCTCGGCACTGTGGCTAGGGACAAGGGGATGGGTGCTAATGGCATGGCTAGATCATGAGGGGACAAGGGGATTAAATGGAGATCAAATGGGGGAAAACCCTGTACAAAACAGTGAGCTAGGATTAGGGTGTAAATCATGCATGCCAAGTGTTTGATGAAATGACCACATGAGATAAACTTTGGAATTTTGAAAAGATTTTTGGTGGGTTTAATAGGCATAAGCTTGAGACTCTGTGGGTGCTTGGGTTTTGAAAATTGACCTTGTTTGAGTGGTTTTTGAAATAGTGGGATCTTCCCATATGAATTAGATTCACTTTTAAACTGTCATTTAAAATTAGCATTTGAATGTTTTTAGCAGATCACAAAGTGGGCCTTGGTACCTCATTATGTGTACTATCAAGGGGTGTAAAGATCCACACCTGTTTCTGTTAAGTTTTGAGTGCTAGGAATAGCCAAAGTAGGCATAATAGTTAATTTGGCCAAAATGACCATTCACTTCAATTATTCATTTTGAGTTGTTCTTCTTTGGGAAAAGCTTGGGAATGATTTAGATGATGTTTATTTCACCTAAGAACCATTTTACAAGCAAAGAATCACAGAACCATGGCAATTCAAATCAATTCCTAAATTAAATGCACATACACATGAATTCTAATAATTTGGATCTTGATAAGCTTGGATTAAAGTTTTGGGATGTTACACTCCTTCATCCTTCCCCATCATGATCTCCATGATGGGTTGTAACATGGCTTGAACGTCCTTTTATTAATGTTATGATGATTTGAGTAATTTAAGTTTGGTGTGTTCTTGTTAATTAATATGTTTGTATGTTCTCTTTACATTGTTCTATTCATGATATTATTCTAGTAATTGGAGATGTCCAATCCATTATTGAGGAGTTTACTAGGGATTCACGGAGTGTCATAGAGCTTATCATTAGTCTCTACTGGTCCATGGTACCTGACAACACCATGGGTAGAACTAATAGGCTATTTTCTATAAGTGATTTGCGGAGGCAATAGCAGCTTAGGATGCACCGCCCATTAAGATTTAATTTCCTCAAGATCACTCATGATATAGATAGGTATAATGTTGCAAATTTCTTGACCCCAAAAGTGACATATGGGATATCTTATGACTAGCACACTTGCTTAGGAGTACAGTTGTCCATAGATCTTAATGCCTTGCTCTGGTTTACCTTGATTGGTCTTGTTACCTTAATACACTATTCTCTTACGGATAACCAATGTCCGAAGAGGGTGTTGACAATTGTGTTGTCTAGTTGCCACTTACCAGTGGTGGGAGACAACGTTATATGAGGGACTGCCACAATTATAGTTAACAACTATTTCATAAGCACTTATCATGCACACCGTTATACACAACATTACTTGAGAAATCATAGCATTAATATTTCATCTCATTACATTCACCTATTTTTAGTTTTACTTCTGTTCTAGTTTTCCTCCAGTTCTAGTAGTAGTTATTACAAAACGTCTTAAATTCATTTATCCTAGCAACTTATAGAATAGGCTATTTCCAAACCACCGTTTGGGTGTGTATGTGGTCGCATTGACAACGCCGCTGCGAGGGTCGTGTTCGCCGAGCTTCCACCGGGACAAACTCTTAAATATTTGCTCCTGCAAGTACTGCAATAACCCTGTTTTGGTGCAGGAACTCAGCCCATCAAATTGGCACCGTTGCTGGGGAGCAAAGCGTTCGGTTATCTACTCACACATAGTTTATTTCAGTTTGTTGCTATTATCTTACTGCTTTCTTTTATATTGAAAACGATAAAAAAATTACGAAACCAAAAATTTATAAAAAATATTGTTACTAATCATGTCTTGTGATATAAATTTTGTTCAACAGATAATACAAGCATTGGAGGAGATAAAGGATTCAAGTTCATCAAGCCTGGTTGCTAGACATGAGCTGATAAAGAAATTATTGAACCAATTGGAAAGGCATTCATTATGGTTGCATGCTAATGATGGATCTTATTGCACAATTTGAATAACAGATGACTACCTTAAATGTAAGTATTCCAACAATCCTACTATAGCAAATTATAATAGAGATAAATCCTATGCTAGTTTGGAAGTACTAGAATATGTTCTTTTCAAAGGTGCATCTGAAATGGTATTTAGACTAGGAAGTATGGATGTTGAAAGCGAAGCACTTGATGGAGTTTTTAATTTAGTATACCTCATATTCCTCTTTTGCAAAAATAATTGAAGTGGAGAGGAAAAGGAGCACAAGGAAGAGGAGGAAGAACGGATTGATCACCCGCTCACACCTTCAACTCCTACTTTTGATTCTATCATTGCTATTAAAACACTAGTCGATGAAAGAAGGAACAAAAAGGTGAGGTTGACAAAGAGAGTCAGACTACAACTTTTGTTTGTGATGCCTCTCACTCTAGTAGTGATTTTTATGATGCTAAAACTGTTGATAATTGTTCTACGGAGGCCTTGTGCCTAGACACTCATATGGAGAGAATTAATAATAATGAACTAGAGATAGAACCTTGCTATACTAACATGTAGGGTCCTAAACTCCCTGCTATGAAGGAAGAATACTATGAAGTGTTCCCTACATAGGTAACCAAAATAAAGATTTAAGATTTTTATATGAATCTCAAATCCTCTCATTGTATCTATACATGGAGGCATGTTCAGCAAGCTTGGTGCATCAACACTCGCTTGAAAGCGAGAACTTGTTCATCTACATGATGCCGATGCACCATAAGCAGGTACGACTCCGACCGACCTCTACTTCAAGATGATCCAAACTGGTATGTACAACCTTACCTCGAGTCGATATCCCTTGGGATCCAGGTGGGTAATGTATGGAGCATCCTAGCCTGGCTTTATGGCTTTAAAGAGAGCGCTTCCCGAGAGGCAACTAGGAAGTCATTAGGCGTCTTTCTTAGTTTTATGTCTGGAGTCTAGTTGCATTCATGTTGCATTGACACTTTTATTCTTCGCATGTCTTGCTATTAGAGTGATCTTGTTGAAGTTTTCAAAAGGTAGAATTTATTGTCACTATATTATGTGTCATAAAAAGGAAGAGAAAATCAGTTTCAGGTGAATCCTTCAATTATATGTATTTGTTGGTCAAAAATTAAAGTTGTTATTTTACCGTCAAAACAAGGTATTTCACTAAGTTACATGATAAGAAAGAATTCACGAAGAAATAGAAATTTTCTAATGTATACAGAAGGTCTAACGACCAACTATACGGCGGGAATAAAACTTTTGACCGTATAGTTCTGGTCGTATAGATATTTTGGCATCGAATTTTTTCTTTCATATGTACTAAGAGTTTAACGGCCAACTATATGGCCGGAATAAAAATTCCGGCCGTATAGATATCGGTGACTCCATATAAATTCTTTTTTAATATACTGAGAGTTTAACGACCAACTATACGGCGGGAAAAATTCTGGCCATATAGTTCCGGTCGTATAGATATCTATGCCATTCTATATTTTCTTTCCCAGGGACAAACAGTTTGACGACCAACTATACGGCAGGAACATTTTGTTCCAGCCGTATAATTGCACCCATATAGCTGTGCCGCCAGGAGGAAGCCCTAAAATTTTGACAGAAGGCTAACTATATAGCGGGAACACATTGTTCCGGCTGAATAACTGCGCCCGTATAGTTGGCAAAACCCCTCAAATGTCAACTAGAAGGTAACCATTGCTCAAAATTTCATTCTTTATTTTTCCTTCTTCTTCTAAAAACCTGGAAGCACCACCTGGGAGCTTCTCCCATGTTTTAGAGAAGCTGAGCGTATGTAAAGAATATTCTATCTCTGAAATTCCTTAAGTTGTAATTCTCTTTATTAGTTCATGTTTCCTTTTTGTTTTCTTTCAGTAGTTGGGTGAACGAACTTCGTTCGTACACAAAACCATTGTCTTTTATTTTGTGTGTTATTTTCACAGGGACTTGAACCTTGTGCGACGACATGTACAGTAGTGCCAACCGTGCAAACACTCGCATGAGCCACTTGGTTGCTTCAATTCAATGTTTCAACTATTAGTGTGTGGTAAAACCTTCCAACTCGAACCTCTTTTAAATAAGCACATAGGGGCTGCACACTCGTGTGTCGTATCCCATTTCAATGAATAGTCTTGATGACCCACAAGTATAGGGGGTGTATCGCAGTATTTTCGATAAGTAAGAGTGTCGAACCCAACGAGGAGCAGAAGGTGCTGGCTAGTGGTATGGATCAGGAATTCTCTGCAAATACTTAGCAAACGGATTTTAGGCGTTTTCGATAAAGCTAGTAAACAAAGTACGACTAAATAAAAGATAGTAGGAATAAATGCAGCAAGTGGCCCAATCCTTTATGCAGAAAAGGACAAGCCGGTTGTATTTCTTTAGATGACCAAACGTTCTCGAGGACACATGGGAAGACTGTCAAGTGTTTTCGCTTCATATAGTCAATTAATCTTCTTTAGCTTGCTAAGTGTTGTGTGGGTGAACCTGTGCTAATGTACCGCCCCATCCAAGACTAATACATACTTGTGATTATACCCCTTGCAAACATCCGTAAGTACAAGAAAATAATTAAGGTAGAAACCTAACCACAACTTTAAACTCTAAGACCCTTACGTCCCTTGTGCAATGGTTTCCTAACGGGAGTTCAGGTTTCTGTCACTCCGGAAACCCCTACGATTAGTAGCCAAATACACAATGCATTCCCCTAGGCCCATATAGGTGAAGTGTCATATAGTCGACGTTCACATGACACCACTAGAAGAAGTACACCACAACTTAAATAACAATCTATTGAATCTTTCTCAACGCAACTCCACTACTAACAACAAGACTTCTCCCATGTCCTCAAGAACAAAACGAGCTACTCACCAGACATCATATGGATCATGATCAGAGATGGAATAATGATGTATAACAATCTGAACATAAACAATAATTCAATGGTTCACTCAATAGCATCAACTACAAAGAGTAATCAACACCGGGAAAGTTTCCCCTATGAACTATGCAAGATTCAACTCAATTGTTACAGCAATATGGAGATGGTGATGATGGTGGCGATGATGGTGATGATGATCCCGATGAAGTCGAGCTTGATGGTGGTGTTGATGGCGACGATCTCCCTTCTCTGGGAAGGAATTCCCCTGGCAGGAATCTGTCTGCCGGAGAGATCTTTCTCTCTCCGTGTTTTCCGCCCCGCAGAGGGGACGGAATCTTTCTGTGGTCGCTCTCCAAGTCTTAGGGTTTCGGGAGGATGATATACGCCAGATGGGAGAGGCTGGAGTGGGCCAGGGCGGCCACACCACCTCCAGGCGCGGCCTAGGCCTGCCCGCGCCATGGGGTGGTGTGGGCCCCCTGTGGCCCACATCCACTCCATCTTCTGGCATCCTTAGTCTTCTGGAAAAATAGGATTTTCCGTATATTTTCCCGGATTTTTTGATCTTCGCGAATTTTGCCTCCGAACAACACATTTTCCATCAGAATCTTGACTACAGCGGTCCATGCTCCAAAAGTCATCAACCATGCAAAAATAGATGAAATAACATAAGTATCACCTCTCAGTACGAAATATATCAATGAATAATAGTGAATTAAGACATAGAATAGTGATGCAAAATGGACGTATCAACTCCCCCCAAGCTTAGACTTCACTTGTCCCCAAGCGAAACTGAGCTCAATAAACATGGCCTCAAGTTTATGGAGTGAAGAGTTGATAAAAGGATACGGAAAAGAAGCATCACATTCATCAAATACATAGATCATAATAGAAGACAACTCACTATTATATAACTCAACTTGTAATGAGTAAAGGAAACACAATAAAGATACATAAAGTGAATCGGAATTGGTAATGGCAAACTTAGCTCTTGGTCAAAGAATAGTTGATAATTTGCTGGAGTTCACAAATAACTGGTTTTTCAATGATAAATTTCAAAGTAGTAAACATCAAGATAAGAGCAATGTGCAAAACAAGGAACATAAGAGACATGATTGAATAAATCATCATATGAATGAATGCAACACAACAACTCAAAATACTTGCTGAGATAGAAGGGAGTAGGTTTACTAACTCAACTACAAAGTAAAAGAAAGGCCCTTCGCAGAGGGAAGCAGGGATTGCATGTCTCATAAAGAGCTCCCAAAAATTATGATACTTACTAGCTTTCAGCTCTCATTGCCCCTATCATAGGCATCTTTAGGTGATTAAGGTTAAAGTGACACAACTAAGAGGATATGCTTGACAAGTTATAAGTTGAAATCTCATGCCCCTTACTTACGAGTACCGATCCTCATGCTACTCAACTTCAGTCACGAGCAAGCTCTTGTCATTGTAAATACATGCGTATCATTGAGAACCGCCAACGGGGTACCCCTTGCACATGACACATGAGCTATCCCATAATCAAAATGACAAGGCAAGAGACAGTGAGCATCTCAGCGATCCCTTACTAAGAGGTTTTTATTGAGGATGCTTCATAGAATGCTCACTATAGTTATGCTGCAAGTTTCCACCATGATTAGGCATGGCTTAGGCTAGCGGCCCAGGCGTTTCTCTAACACACATATAAACTCCATGATCTTACAAGTTCCACTTTTATTTCACACTGCTGGGATCCATAAGCAAAAGAACATGATATCAACTAGGTACAAGTACCAATGAAGTGTTGAAAGCGGTCCCCATGATACATGGTTTGGCTAACTTCAACTCATAAAGCGCAAGCATATACGCAACAAAGAAGGACCCAATGGTTCAAGTTTATTAAATGCAAGAAAGTAAAGTGTGCCATCAAGTTCGTGAGAGCTTTAATCGCTAAATTTCACATAACAAATTTAATTTGGGAGGTAGATAAAACAAGAATTTACTTGGAATAGCAATAATGCTACTAGGTAGGTATGGTGGACTCAAATGGCAAAGGTTTTGGTTTGAAGGAGTGGATGCACGAGAAGAATACCCTCTCAGTACAAGGTTTTGGCTAGCAAGGCTAGGTAGCAAGTATAAGAGTTGAAGGAAACAAACAAACATACAAGTGATAAATACAAACATGCAATCTTCCTTGGAAGCACAAAAGATCTTAACTAGAGAATACTAGACTTATGGGCAAATCAAGAAAGAAAGATGATGAATTTTTTTTTCTCTAGAGTACTTCTATCTTTTTCTTTTCAACTCTCAAAAAGGTGTTTCTACTGACCGAGCCAGGTTTGCCAAAACAAACTAAATTAACTCAATGATCCCAAAGTGATACCAATACTAACAACAAGATCAATAATATAACCACGAATTGAAAACTAATATAAGCTATGCAAAAGAGTAAATGATAGAACTTCTCATTAATATTCCATAACGGAAACTCACACCAAGGGATACAAATCTAACGAGAGACGAGACACTTCCATAATGCAAACCATACTACATAATAACTCCTCTGTTCATGATATGACTCTACTAATAAGGTAAAAAGATAGGAGATAGTGATGTGATACCGCGGCACTCCCCCAAGCTTGGAACAAACCAAGGGGATGCCAAACCTGATGACGAATTAGTCCTTCAGTGGTGGTGGTATCCTCTTGATGAGCTCTTTGATCAGTTTCCCAAAGTCCTCAATCTCGAAGGTGAGAGTACGAATCAACTCCGAGTTGTGCTCAATACGGCCCATAATCATTTCAGTTTGTGGATCCTAGCTCTTGTGATTGTTTTTCCATTCTTCCCTCTTGGAGTCTTCTTTTGCTGCATGGTTATGGATAAAGGTATGGAAGGGATTCTTGGTGTGTGGAGGAGGTGACCTTGGAGCCAAACTATGACGGGGAACTTTCCCCCCAGTCTGCATCCGCACATCCCTTCTAACCCTGGCAGGTTTCGTCACCACTCCAATGCTTGCAATAGTAGTGCCTGTGTGCGGATGTTGGCCTTGCTCCTCTTCACCTTCACTCTTGATCTCCTTCTCCTTGGGATGAATCTTCAATTCTCTCATGTATGGGTTGATGGTATCTTCTAAGGAATCTCCTTTGGATGATCCAGAGGAAGACATTGTGGCTCCAAATCTGGGATTCTACCTGGCAGAAACAGATTGGAACAAAAACACGACGAAAACATGATATACGAACCTTGAAAGATCCAAGGGGTTATATATTACGAAGTTTCATATCAAAAGGAAGGTACTGGGTGAAAACGAGTCGGAGGCGGAGTCCGGGGTGGACTCACCACCTAGTGGTGCGGCCAGGGGTGGGCCCGCGCCACAGGGTGGTGTGAGCCACCTAGGACCTGTTTCCGTCCCTTTTTCGCTTCGTAACTTTCCTTATTGACTAAAAACTGCAAAAATATCGCGGAACTTTTCTTACCAGACTGTTACCTATTTGGAAGCGGACTCTGCATGTTTCTGAATTTGGTATCTAGTAGATTCTTCCGGAGTCATCACTCGAATAACATCAATGTATTCATCTTCATACTCTTATTATTGGAGTCATAAAACCTTTCTCTTCCTTATTACACCATTATCTCCACTTCCTGGAAATTTCTTTCACACAAAACTTCACACAGTTCTCATTAGCAACATTAGTAATAGTGAAGTGATAAAACCTTTTGAGTCCAACTACAACTCAAAACCATCAAAACATAAGATACTGTAGCAACTCCTTCTGAAAACCCAAAAAGAATTCAAAAAGGAAATCGAATAAAGAAGCAAATGCAAGAGTGGCTAAATCTGTCAAAATAGACCAGCAGGTAAAGATCAATTTTTTAGAAAATCTTCTGTTGCTCAAATCAAAAAGTACAAAACTAACGAAAGTTAAATCACAGCCTGGGGCAGAAGTACAAAAAATTATAGCTCAATCCGACAGACAGAAGTCTCTCACGAATTTTTACGGTGAAGCAAAAAAATCTGTTTCGGTTCAGCAAGTTCCCCAAATCTTACTTCTCTCTCATTAGACGTTGATCTTGACACAAAAACCAAACAAAACGGATAAGGAGCGGTTACTACCGAAGTAATAACTTCCAAGACTCAAAGAAACAAAAACAAACTAAAAGCAAAAACAAATTGGATTGTCTCCCATAAAGCTCTTTCTTTATAGCCATTAAGATGGGCATGATAATTTTGAAGAAGCTCTCATAGGGATATGAATTGAAGTGAAAGAGAGCATTAAGAAGCAAAAACACACACATTTAAGTCTAACCCACTTCCTATGCAAGGGGATTTTGTAAACAAACAAGTTGTTGAAACCAGAGACAACTTGCATAAGAAGGCAAAAGAAGTGCAACATAAAAACTTTCAGCATAAAACGAGGAAACTTGATATTATTGAGATGCATAAGAACAATTTTCCCTCTTTCATAGTAACTTTCAGTATCATGCAGAAACTTAACAATATAGCTATCACAAGGACCATCATAGCAATGATCACTTATTCTAACAAAAAATATGGGAATACTAGCTCTCATAACACTACTTTGTGAAACAATATTAGAGGTATCCTTACAAAGGATAGTGTGTCCCTCTCCTTCATATTTAGTGACAAAGTCTTTCACACTTGCTATTATAGGTTCATCAACCATTTGTTTATTAGGTTCAACAGTTTTATTCATACTTTCATTAACCATACTAGCTATCATGGAATGTTCCTTTACCTTAATTGGAAAAGACATTTTCTCAATATAAGGTTTAGGTAAAACATGATTAGCAGTATAAACTTCCGTATTTCTTGCAGGAACACTCTTAGCAATATCTTTATAAGGTTCATGATACTTATTCCACTTCTTTTTAGGTACTTCAATGTAGGAAGCAAAAGCCATAAAATAAGAAGCAATAGCTTGAGAGTCTAGACCATAAGCATTTTTAATATTTTGAAAGTCATCAGTTCTCATAAAAGATTCAATGCATTCATAATCAAAATTTATACCTAACTTTCTACCTTTTTCATTCTCCCAAGCTTCAGCATTGTCTTGAATACGGTCCAGAAGATCCCATTTAGCTTCTTCTTCCATGCGAGTGAATGATCCAGCACAAGAAGCATCCAGTAAATCTTTATCATGTAGAGGGAGCCTTGCATAAAAGTTGTTGATAATAATATTGTTGGGGAGCTCATGAATGGGAGATTTGAGCATTAGTAACTTCAATCTCCCCCAAGCTTGAGCTATACTCTCTCCATCAATAGGCCAAAAGTTGTATATTTGATTCTGATCTTTATGAATCTCACTAGGAGGATAAAACTTTGAATAAAAGAGAGGCACTATTTCCACCCATTCCAGAGCTTGACCATTCTTCAGCAGCTTATACCATTCCTCATCTCTTCCTTTGAGTGATAATGAGAATAACTTCTTCTTAACTTGATCTGTAGTAATACCTGCACACTTGAACAACCCGCATAATTCGTGTATAAAGAGTAAATGATCACCGGGATGGACAGTTCCATCCCCAACATAGTAGTTATCCATAACACGATCAATAATTCTTGTAGGTATTTCGAAAACATCATTCTCAGCAGGTGGTGGCTTATCTACTACCTTAGCAGTGGTAGTAGCATTACCAAATAAGAAACTCAACGAATTATCCATAACAAAAATAAAGAAACTTGCAGAAGTAAACAATACTCACAGTAGAAGTTTCCTTTACCAGTTCCACTCTCCAATAGTGCTTCACTCCCAGGCAACGGTGCCAGAAAATAGTCTTGATGACCCACAGGTATAGGGGGTGTGTCGCAGTATTTTCGATAAGTAAGAGTGTCGAGCCCAATGAGGAGCAGAAGGTGCTGGCTAGTGGTATGGATCAGGAATTCTCTGCAAATACTTAGCAAACGGATTTTTAGGGGTTGTCGATAAAGCAAGTAAACAAAGTACGAGTAAATAAAAGACAGTAGGAATAAATGCAGCAAGTGGCCCAATCCTTTATGCAGCAAAGGACAAGCCGGTTGTATTTCTTAAGATGACCAAACGTTTTCGAGGACACATGGGAAGACTGTCAAGTGCTTTCGCTTCATATAGTCGATTAACCTTCTTTAGCTTGCTAAGTGTTGTGTGGGTGAACCTGTGCTAATGTACCGCCCCATCCAAGACTAATACATACTTGTGATTATACCCCTTGCAAACATCCATAAGTACAAGAAAGTAATTAAGGTAGAAACCTAACCATAGCTTTAAACTCTAAGACCCTTACGTCCCTTGTGCAATGGTTTCCTAACGGGGGTTCAGGTTTCTGTCACTCCGGCAACCCCTACGATTTGTAGCCAAATACACAATGCATTCCCCTAGGCCCATATAGGTGAAGTGTCATGTAGTCGACATTCACATGACACCACTAGAAGAAGTACACCACAACTTAAATAACAATCTATTGAATCTTTCTCAACGCAACTCCACTACTAACAACAAGACTTCTCCCATGTCCTCAAGAACAAAACGAACTACTCACAAGACATCATATGGATCATGATCAGAGATGGAATAATTATGTATAACAATCTGAACATAAACAATAATTCAATGGTTCACTCAATAGCATCAACTACAAAGAGTAATCAACACCGGGAAAGTTTCCCCTATGAACTATGCAAGATTCAACTCAATTGTTACAGCAATATGGAGATGGTGATGTGGGTGCTGATGGTGATGATGGTGATGATGATCTCGATGAAGTCCATATTGATGGTGGTGTTGATGGCGATGATCTCCCCTCTCCGGGAAGGAATTCCCCCTGCAGGAATCTGTCTGCCGGAGAGATCTTTCTCTCTCGGTGTTTTTTGCCCCGTAGAGGCGGCGGAATCTTTCTGTGGTTTCTCTCCGAGTCTTAGGGTTTGGGGAGGATGATATACGCCAGAGGGGAGAGGCTGGAGTAGGCCAGGGTGGCCACACCACCTCCAGGCGCGACCTAGGCCTGCCCGCGCCATGGGGTGGCGTGGGGCCCCTGTGGCCCACCTCCACTCCATCTTCTGGCATCCTTAGTCTTCTGGAAAAATAGGATTTTCCGTATATTTTCCCGGATTTTCTAATCTTCGCGAATTTTGCCTCCAAACAGCACCTTTTCCATCAGAATGCTGACTGCAGCGGTCCATGCTCTAAAAGTCATCAACCATGCAAAAATAGATGAAATAACATAAGTATCACCTCTCAATACGAAATATATCAATGAATAATAGTGAATTAAGACACAGAATAGTGATGCAAAATGGACGTATCAGAACTGCAGCTTTAGCCACTTGGCCTGCATTAGGAACTGCAGCTTTGGCCACTTGGCCAGCATTAGAAACTGCAGCTTTAGCTAGTTGGCCGACATTAGGAACTGCAGCTTTGGCCACTTGGCCGACATCGGGAACTAAAGGTTTAGCTACTTGCCAGGCATTAGGAAGTGCAGATTTGGCCACTAGTTTGGCATCAGGAACTGCATCATCGGTAACCAGCAGGGGAAAATGAAGTGCAGCTCTATCCACCTCTAGGGCATTAGGAAGTGTGGCTCTGGCAGTTTTCCTGGCATCAGGAAGTTCGGCTTTGGTCGTTTGCCGGGCATTAGCTAGTTCGCCTTTGGCAATCTTCTGTGTTGCACTCCGAGTTTCTTGTGAATGGGTCGCAGGACTTGCTGCTTTTGGTGTCCGCCATGTGGAACCTAGAGGTGGAAGTCCTGCTTTAGCGGATTTCCCTTGGACCTCGTGTGTCTCTCATTTTCTGTGTTTGGAGATAGTACTGATGCCACAACACGCTTGCGAGATGATCCACCACCAGGAGCCATCCTTTTCCTGGGAGTTGTCTTCTTGAATTTTCTTGGCTTAAGATACACATTTTACATGTAACAGTCAATTGGGGAAAATAAAGAGGAACAAAACATATGGCAAAAAGAGTAAGCAAATAATTCCACACAAGATGATTTGGCAGCACCTTAATTGTGGAGAAATCATGACATGATGGTGAGCTAGCAGGTAAGGGGACTACCTGCAGCCTAGTCTCCTCGGTGACTAGTGTTTCATCACCTAATGTGTCACCTTCACTAATACCCCCCTCAGGATCATACCGAGGTCTAGAGGGATCACTGTTTCTCTTTTTAGGGGAGAATACACTTGGGGATGCAACAACACTGGCTATGAACCTAGTACCAAGTCGTTGCATCCATGGACTCTTTCTCATGATGGTTTTCATCCGACTTTCTTCCATCGATAGTATTTGTGGTTCTAACATGAATAAATAATTCCAATTAATCTAGAAATACAAAACTGGATGCGATACCAACCTTTGTTATATAGTACTCATCATTTAACAGGTCACCATGATCAATTTAAACAACAAGATCGTAGGCTACCGAACTAATGTAACACAGGGGATAATGTAACCTGGTCTACAACCTTCATTTTTGCTACTTCTAGGGGTCTGTGGAGGGGGGGGCTGGGTACACTTGGCGATCCAACAACATATGCTAAGAACCTAAGAGCATGTACAATGCAAGACGCTTGGAGAAGTGCTTAGTGAAATAGATCGGTTTTTGATTAAGCAATGGTGCTTATTTATAACAGGATGATGTCTAAATTGGTACCTCTCGAATACAAATAAGCACTGTTTCTTACGAAAAAGCTAGGATTATTTTTCTAAGCAACACCCCAAGCACATTCCACTGTACATATGTGTTTCTAACATGTATAGGGAACTCCAAATATGGCTCAATATATAACATATGGGGTGGAACAGTCTGCTATGACCAATTCATACTCTGATCATAACACATACGACGAAACAGCAAAACAAATGCAACATGGATTGCATGATAGTCCTACTATGGGTGTCCTATGTAACTACCTCGGTGAATTACGCTCTTAGTTACATGCCTGGATGAGCGAAAGTGGTTAAAATAGTACGGTGGGGCCCGGGGCCACTCACGGTAGACCTTTCGGCCGTCCTAACCACTTTCAGAGCATCAGGACAAGAACGAGCGGCGTAATCGGCAGGCGAAGGGATCAACTACATACACAAGTGAGCATGTATGCAAGCCACATACAACAGTCCTCAGAGCCATTCCATCTAAAAGAAATAGAAATATTGCAAGGACATACAGCAAGATTCAAATATCCTAGATAGAGATAATATTTTAGGATAGCTCCTCATACATCAAACATCAGAGTATCAGGCGGAAGCGGAAAACAAGATCCGAGTATGGATAAGAAGCAAATCGGCATAAGATGCCACATAAATAAACACCTCCCACCCACAGATCTCACGGATCCCCGTTCCCGGAATCTCTACACCGAGTGATCATTGCCAACATCATTCGTCTCCTCCACCCAGTATCTATCTTGCAAGTACACCTGTTCAGCTGAATCAAACAATTTATCGTGTGAGACCCTAGTGGTACTCAGCAAGTCTCTATGCCTCTAAAGGGGCCACAACCTGGGGTGACGCAATTGTAGCAAAAGATAATACCTAACAAGTCTATAGATATTCGCTAACCATTCGCCTAACCAATGATAGACGGATGTCCGTGAATTAAGAAGAACAGTTATAACAGTATAATTAACAGATCCATCCTCCTCCTCGCTTACCAACAAGGAAGCGGACGAACAACCCCCATCCGTTGGCAGTTTTATTAACCATTCCATGAGTATTGCACTATTTACTAGTCAGGTATATAGGCATCTTAAAAACGGTACTTTAGTTACACTTGTCTATGATCGAGAAACTGTGCTCCAAGTCGTCCATAACCGCGGACACGGCTTTCAGAAAGATTTACCCTGCAGGGGTACACAAATAGCAACACACACTCGATCAACCTCGGAAAAACCAACTCAAAACCCAACGAGGCATTCACGACAAAGTGATCACAGGATTCAGTAATATTTCAGGGGGCCACCCCATTAAGCTAGCCGCAACGAAGCTAGCTGACTCCGAGACGGACTCAAGGTTTGCGTCAATGGCTGTAAATGACTGGGAACCCGAAAGTGTGACTAGGCTTGTCGATACCACGAAAACACTCCGCATCCAAAATAGTACAGGTGCTCCACGCACAATCTTAAATAAAACAGTAAAGCATGGCATAAGTACAGGATAGTAACAAAGCCCCAAACTACTTTGTGGCCCCAAGAAATAAGAATGAATCAAGCTCTGGCTCAGGGGGGTCCATAAGGCCTCCCGGATGTGGATAGTGTGAATAGTCAAGGAACTGGAATCAAGTACTCGGGGTCCTACGGGACACAAGTGAGCATGAAAAACCAAATAGCAGATATTGCTCACCGGTGCCTCTTTCATTAGTTATCCCATTACTACTCAGGTTAAGTTGTTTAGGTACCTCGTTATCCATCAGACACTCAAATACCCTACACATGTTGTTCTACGACTCGCATGGCTCAAACAACTCCTGCAGTAATGGCTCATGGGATGGAGGAACAAGCTTCGGTGGGGTTTAAAAGTAAAGGCTATGCAGTACATGGGATTCAATTTAATGCAATCGCGACTCAATGATGCAAGAATAAGATAGAGGCAATATGTACTATATGTATGCAAGCATGTGGTAGTGCTTGCCTGGCAGCTCAGTTGAAGCGAGAGATGGATCTGGGTAGAACTCCTGTGATTCCTGATAATTCTCCTGCTGGGCGTCTATTCGAAGAAGAACCAAACAAACAAGGGCCAACATAAATAAGGTGCACACACATATGAATTGAAATGCGACAAGCAAACAAGCATGCCATGATGAATGATGCACAATTTACATGGCATTAAAGTAGCATGGCATGGTGAGGTGTGGGGTACAAGAATAAAGCATTTTATTATCTCTTCGATCAAGTTTTATTGCCATAAACAGTTCTGATTTTTAATAATGACATGATTCATGCTTCAATTCAGAACGAGGAATGCATATATAGAACGGGCTCGTCGCGCTGATCGATTTAGACATATAATTTGTCAAATTTGGAGTTGTAGAATTAAAGTTATTAATTTATTAAGAAAAGGGCATTTTATTTGTAATTTTAATCATCTCGAAATTTTAAAGTGCTCAAATAATATTTTGAATGGAATATTTGAATTCCTCACATTTTTCTGATTCAAAAATATATATCATTGGTATTATTTGGATTTGTAATTTAAAAGTTACTTAAAACAGATTTAGAAATCATATTTAAACATTTTTGGATTTGTTTTATTAAAACAGATATACAACGAAACTTTTTACACCCAGGTCACCTAGCCACAGCCACCGACGAGCGGGGCCAGCGCGGAGTCAACGCCAGCTGGCGCAGCGGCACTACGAGGGACTTTTCCCACTTGGTGGATTTTACCCCCACTCAATGAGTCAACACGTGCGCGCGGGCCAGCGGGCGACTGACACGTGGGCGATCCAGGGGCGTGGGGTGAAGCAAACAAAACCCCGGGGTTAAATTGGAAAAAGCCGGAGCTGGGTGGCTGACAGGTGGGCGCGGCAGGGGCGGCGTGTGATCGACAAAAGTCAGGGGTTTTTTTTTGTAAAACGGTCGCGCCCTCTGAAGAACGGCCGACGATGGACAGAACGACAGCGCCTAGGATTCCGATGGATTGCGACGACGATTCCGTCGAATCTACTGCGTGATTTGTGGTGACTCCAAAACAAAAATTAGAGAGGAATGAACACTCTACGGATTTCGTCAAGGGAGATCAATCTAAGGAGGGACGTAGGGTTCGGCGTTCTGCGGGGAACATAGGGCAAGAATCGGCCGGCTGTCACTTGCCATGGCTGCAGCAGCGCGCGCGGCACTGGCTCTCGGCGGCGGCGAGCGCGATACAGGGTGCACAAGGCACAGAGAGAGCGGAAAAGCGACGGGATGCTCACCTTGCTGGATTCCCGAAGAAAACAAGGAAGTGGGCGGCCGGGGCGACGCTGGCGAGGGCGACAGTGGCGGGTTCAGCTGGGCTGGACGAGGGGCTAACCGGGAGTAGAGCTTGGCGGCGTGGGCTCCTTCCCGGCGAGGCGCTTCGATGCAGAGGAAGACGAGGACCCGATCCCACGGCTCAACTCCTCCTGTGGCTGGTCATGGCGTCCTCGCGGTACGGAGTCGGTGGCATGGAAGAAGAAGAAGTAGGACGGGGAATAGAACTAGGGTTTGAGGAGGCCTCGCTTGGGGATAAGGAGGGAGGCTGGTGGGGTGCGGTGTGACGAGGGAGATGGAGGTGGACAGGGACCTGCCCGGCTGCCGCTTTCCGTCGTCTGCCGAGAGAGAGCAGGGCGAGACGGCGTCAGACGGAGGAAGAAGAGGAACAGAGGGTGGCGTCGGCCTGAACGGAGAAGAGGTATCGGGCCAGGAAAACGGCCGGCCCAGGAGGAATAGAAGGGACGGGCCGGAGCTGCTGCTGGGCTGCGATTAGGTAGGGGTGGGCTGTTGCTGGGATCTCTCTTGTTTATTTTCTTTTTATTTATTTATTGTTTTGTTTTTGTTTTGTTGCAGATTCAAGCAAGCCCATAAAATAAACCTTTTTGGAAATTTTTGCAAATTTTGATTAAAGGGAAAAGAAGATGGATATGGAGTGAGGTGAGGGTATTGGTGCACATGGCAAGAAAACAAGATCAATCAAAGAGGTGAAAAGGAATGGGGAGGTGGTTTTGTCGATGCATGATCAAGTGCATGATCAAGATGATGAGGGTCTAGCAAGATAAATAAAGAAAGAGCCAACAAGAGTGGTTTCACAAAGACCCATGCTCCATTTCCAAAAATAGAAACAAAACCAAAGAATAGAATGGTGGTGATTTGCATGGCCCATGCAGGGGCATTAAATGCCATGTTTTATATTGTGAAAACAAAATAATGACCATGGCATTTATACACATGCATTCCAAAATATGGATTAAGGCCAAGCTAAAGGAAATATAATTGGATCCATCCAAACCCACATGAGCTAGATTAAGTGCCAAAAGAAAATAAAAGCCCATGGGTAATTAGAATGGTGGAATTATAAGGTGGTGACAAAGAAAGGTGAGGGAGTTGAATGAAAGATATGCCCCCAACTCAATTTGGGCATCAAGCATTTATCCAGAGTCAAATACAATTTATCAAGAGCCAAATACAATTAATAATGCATATGAGAGAAGAACCAAATGGAAAAGGGTTTTATATGATGCTCAAATGCAAGGTGGCATGATGACATGAGCATGATATAATTATGATGCAACAATTATATGTAGGAAGTAGCCATTATATTACTAGACCAAGTAGCATTACATATGTTAGACAAATGGGATGCTACATCCTAGTTGGTATTATACACTAGTATCGTACACATAATACTAGTGTGTACAAATTTCCCACTATGACCAACCTAAATGCTGGTGTCTATGTTATAAGACCTATGACACTACTCACCATGGACATAATATTAAGACCAGTCATAGTGGGGAGTAACATAGCCTAGTAACATGCTATGTTACTCCCCATTATGACCAGACTTAGTATTATACACTACAATAATAAGTAGGGCATGACGATTAAACATAAGAAGTACAAGCATCTACCGTGGAATTAAATTGGCAATTAAGAAAAATATAACATATGGTGCTCATTGTCCTATAGTAAACCATCATGTAAAACAGTAAACTATGGACTACTTATACGATGAACATAAGAAATATCACGAAACATCCAAAGTAATGCAACAAATAGGATAATGCAACCTTTATCACACGCAAATTGATCATAAGCCTAATAGTTTACAAGCTGGGCAATTCACCAATTGGTTGCAATAATAAGGAGGTCATGACAATTAAACATGAGAAGTATATGCATCTATATATTGCCACTGAATAGGCAAGTAGACATAATATAACATATGTTGTTGATTGTCCAATAGTAACCACAAGTGTAAAATATTCCACTGTGAACAATTTGTATTTATACTCTGATCATAAGATGTTTTATGAAAATCATTTATCTGCAACAAACAATATAACCAAACAGCAGAAAAGCAAGGTAAATGTTTCCTTACCTTCAGACTATGGGGCCTTTTTCTTAATGCTATTCCTAGCGGAATGCTTAAATCGTGGCATCAAGGCTTGTCAGCGGACCTTGGTAGCAGAGTATGTGGAGGAGGTGCATGGCGAGTAGGTAGACCTTGTCGACGGTGATGTGGCAGACTGTGACGACTAGGTGGATGGCGAGTAGGCGTACCTTGTAGTCGAGGTGCACGTCGAGTGAGCAGACGTTGACTGCGAGTGGGTAGATCTTGACGACGACGTGCAGAGATAGTGGGAAGAACTTGACAGCAAGGTGGCATGCCTTGTCGACAAGGTGCACGGCGAGGTGCACGTTGAGCAAGAAGACCTTGACCATGGGTGGGCAGAACTTGGAGTCCAGGGAGCAGACCTTGACGGAGAGGTGCACGGCGAGTGGGGAGATCTTTACGGAGAGGTGCACGTAGAGGTGGCAGATCTTGTGGGTGAGGTTGACGGCGAGCCTGCAAACCTGCAAGCTTGACAGTTGGCACGGCGTGGTGGGAAACCGCGAAGGTGACGACGGGCTAGGGTTTGGGCTACGACGACGGCTAGCTACTGTCTACTAGAATGAAGGACGACGACATGGTGGGGAGGGGCATAGGGCGGCGAGGGGCGGAGTGAAGGGAGGCGGCGAGTGGAGGAAGGACAGACGGTGGCGAGGGTGAGGGCGAGGGACGAGGCAGAGGACGGCGAGGTGAGGAAAAATGGATCTCGTCCACTTTCCACGGGGGAGGAGATAAGGAGGCTTTCTCTTAGATTTCCTAAATGCCCTCTCCGAGAATGGTGCGTGGTGTTGTGATAAAGGGCTGATCGGTCTATCCCAGGGACGGAATTTTGAGGCACGGAATTTAACTCCTACGCGCGAAATTTGAGCAGAGTGTGTCGGTCAAATTTTTGATGGCGTATCCTGGCCGTCTATTGCATGATGAGTGCCTCAAATAAATTAATCACATAGGATACTTGTTAAAAAGGTACCTTTCAAAGATATTAAAGTGTGGATGTTGATATAGGCAATTACTAACCCAAAAATAGCAATTACTAACCCAAAAATTCAGGAAAATTCTGTATAATGCTCAAATAAATTAGCATTGCCATATTTATTAAAGTGTGGATGTTGATATAGGCAAACCATGGTGTAGAAGCAAAACAAACATAGGAAAGCAACTTCCACACATATTGCAATGCACCACTAGTACTACAGAGAAGTTGCATTCCACTTGAGTGTATGTGTGGTCATGTATATATCAATGTGGTTTTGGAAAAGAACACACACATATATATCAATGTGATTTTGGAAAATAACACATATGCAATATAATGTGCATGCAATGACTACTCTATGGGGGATCCAAGTGGAAAACCATGGCGTAGAAGAAGCAAGACACACATAGGAAATCAACTGCCACAAATTCAATGCACCAGTGTGATAGAGAAGTTGCATCATAGATCATATAATCCAATAGAGTAGTGTGTGTGTGTGGTCATGTATAGATATGATCAATGTGGTCATGTGGATCATCAATAATGACTATCTATATATATATATATCAATGTGTGGTTTAGGAAAAGAACACATGCAAATCACTCTAGGGGATGATCCATATATACATGTGTCAAACCATCATGGACATATATATAGAGACCAAAAACACACTAGTGTGACAGAAGTTGAATCGCAGAATCCACTGGCGTGTGTGTGTTTAATAGATATCAATGTGGTTCTGGAAAAGAACACATATGCAATATAATGTGCATGCAATGACTCTATGTGGGATCCAAGTGGAAAACCATGGTGTAGAAGAAGCAAAACACACATATGAAATCAACTCCCAGTACACATTTAATGCACAAGTGGGTGACAGAGAAGTTGCATCACAGAATATAATCCACTAGAGTAGTGTGTGTGTGTGGTTCATGTATAGATATGATGAATGAGGTCATGTGGATCATCAATAATGACTATCTATATATATCAATGTGTGTGGTTTAGGAAAATAACACATGCCAATCACTCTAGGGGATGATCCATATATATACATGTGTGAAACCATCATGGTCATATATATAGAGACAAAAAACATAGTGTGACAAAGAAGTTGAATCAAAGAGTCCACTCGAGTGTGTGTGGTCATCAAATATCAATGTGATTTTGGAAAAGAACACATATGCATGCAATATAATGTGCATGCAATGACTCTATGGGGGATCCAAGTGGAATACCATGGTGTAGAAGAAGCAAGACACACATAGGAAATCAACTCCCAGTAACATTTAATGCACCAGTGTGACAGAGAAGTTGTATTACAAATCATATAATCCACTAGAGTAGTGTGTGTGTGTGTGTGGTCATGTATAGATATGATCAATGTTGTCATGTGGATCATCAATAAGACTATCTTTATATATCAATGTGTGGTTTAGCAAAAGGACACATGCAAATCACTCTAGGGGATGATCCATATATATACATGTGTTAAACCATCATGGACATATATATAGAGACCAAAAACACACTAGTGTGACAGAAGTTGAATCCCAGAATCCACTGGAGTGTATGTGGTCATCAGATATCAATGTGGTTTTGAAAAAGAACACATATGCAATATAATGTGCATGCAATGACTTTATGTGGGATCCAAGTGGAAAACCATGGTGTAGAAGAAGCAAAACACACAGATGAAATCAACTCCCAGTACACATTTAATGCACAAGTGGGTGGCAGAGAAGTTGCATCACAGAATATAATCTACTAGAGTGGTGTGTGTATGTGGTTCATGTATAGATATGATCAATGTGTTCATGTGGATCATCAATAATGACTATATATATATATCAATGTGTCTGGTTTAGGAAAATAACACATGCAAATCACTCTAGGGGATGATCCATATATATATATATACATGTGTCAAATCATCATGGTCATATATATAGAGACAAAAACATAGTGTGACACAGAAGTTCAATCACAGAATCCACTGGAGTGTGCGTGGTCATTAGATATCAATTTGATTTTGGAAAAGAACACATTTGCATGCAATATAATGTGCATGCAATGACTCTATGGGGGATCGAATTGGAAAACCATGGTGTAGAAGAAGCAAGACACACATAGGAAATCAACTCCCAATACACATGTAATGCACCAGTGTGATAGAGAACTTGCATCACAAATCATATAATCCACTAGAGTAGTGTGTATGTGTGGTCATGTATAGATATGATCAATGTGGTCATGTGGATCATCAATAATACTATCTATATATATCAATGTGTTGTTTTGGAAAAGAACACATGCAAATCACTCTAGGGGATGATCCATATATATACATGTGTCAAACCATCATGGTCATATATATAGAGACAAAAAAACATAGTGTGACACAGAAGTTGAATCACAAAATTCATTGGAGTGTGTGTGGTCATCAGATATCAATGTGGTTTTGGAAAAGAACACATATGCAATATAATGTGCATCCGATGACTCTATGTGGGATCGAAGTGGAAAACCATGGTGTATAAGAAGCAAAACATACATATGAAATCAACTCCCAGTACACATTTAACGCACAAGTGGGTGATAGAGCGAAGTTGCATCACAGAATATAATCCACTAGAGTAGTGTGTGTGTGTGGTTCATGTATAGATATGATGAATGAGGTCATGTGGATCATCAATAATGACTATCTATATATATGAATGTGTGTGGTTTAGGAAAATAACACATGCCAATCACTCTAGGGGATGATCCATATATATATATACATGTGTGAAACCATCATGGTCATATATATAGAGACAAAAAACATAGTGTGACAAAGAAGTTGAATCAAAGAGTCCACTCGAGTGTATGTGGTCATCAAATATCAATGTGATTTTGGAAAAGAACACATATGCATGCAATATAATGTGCATGCAATGACTCTATGGGGGATCCAAGTGGAATACCATGGTGTAGAAGAAGCAAGACACACATAGGAAATCAACTCCCAGTAACATTTAATGCACCAGTGTGACAGAGAAGTTGTATTACAAATCATATAATCCACTAGAGTAGTGTGTGTGTGTGTGGTCATGTATAGATATGATCAATGTTGTCATGTGGATCATCAATAAGACTATCTTTATATATCAATGTGTGGTTTAGCAAAAGGACACATGCAAATCACTCTAGGGGATGATCCATATATATACATGTGTTAAACCATCATGGACATATATATAGAGACAGAAAACACACTAGTGTGACAGAAGTTGAATCCCAGAATCCACTGGATTGTATGTGGTCATCAGATATAAATGTGGTTTTGGAAAAGAACACATATGCAATATAATGTGCATGCAATGACTCTATGTGGGATCCAAGTGGAAAACCATGGTGTAGAAGAAGCAAAACACACAGATGAAATCAACTCCCAGTACACATTTAATGCACAAGTGGGTGGCAGAGAAGTTGCATCACAGAATATAATCTACTAGAGTGGTGTGTGTGTGTGGTTCATGTATAGATATGATCAATGTGTTCATGTGGATCATCAATAATGACTATATATATATCAATGTGTCTGGTTCAGGAAAATAACACATGCAAATCACTCTAGGGGATGATCCATATATATATATACATGTGTCAAATCATCATGGTCATATATATAGAGACAAAAACAGAGTGTGACACAGAAGATGAATCACAGAATCCACTGGAGTGTGCGTGGTCATTAGATATCAATTTGATTTTGGAAAAGAACACATTTGCATGCAATATAATGTGCATGCAATGACTCTATGGGGGATCGAATTGGAAAACCATGGTGTAGAAGAAGCAAGACACACATAGGAAATCAACTCCCAATACACATGTAATGCACCAGTGTGATAGAGAACTTGCATCACAAATCATATAATCCACTAGAGTAGTGTGTATGTGTGGTCATATATAGATATGATCAATGTGGTCATGTGGATCATCAATAATACTATCTATATATATCAATGTGTTGTTTTGGAAAAGAACACATGCAAATCACTCTAGGGGATGATCCATATATATACATGTGTCAAACCATCATGGACATATATATAGAGAGACCAAAAACACACTAGTGTTATAGAGGTTGAATCCCAGAATCCACTAGAGTGTGTGTGGTCATCAGATATCAATGTGGTTTCGGAAAAGGACACATATGCAATATAATGTGCATGCAATGACTCTATGTAGGATCCAAGTGGAAAACCATGGTGTAGAAAAAGCAAAACACACATAGGAAATCAACTCCCAGTACACATTTGATGCACCTGTGGTTGACAGAGAAGTTGCATCATAGATCATATAATCCACTAGAGTAGTGTTTGTGTGGTCATGTATAGATATGATCAACGTGGTCATGTGGATCATCAATAATGACTATCTATATATATCAATGTGTGTGGTTTAGGAAAATAACACATGCCAATTACTCTAGGGGATGATCCATATATATATACATGTGTGAAACCATCATGGTCATATATATAGAGACAAAAAACATAGTGTGACAAAGAAGTTGAATCAAAGAGTCCACTGGAGTGTGTGTGGTCATCAAATATCAATGTGATTTTGGAAAAGAACACATATGCATGCAATATAATGTGCATGCAATGACTCTATGGGGGATCCAAGTGGAATACCATGGTGTAGAAGAAGCAAGACACACATAGGAAATCAACTCCCAGTACACATTTAATGCACCAGTGTGACAGAGAAGTTGTATTACAAATCATATAATCCACTAGAGTAGTGTGTGTGTGTGCTCATGTATAGATATGATCAATGTTGTCATGTGGATCATCAATAAGACTATCTTTATATATCAATGTGTGGTTTAGCAAAAGGACACATGCAAATCACTCTAGGGGATGATCCATATATATACATGTGTTAAACCATCATGGACATATATATAGAGACCAAAAACACAATAGTGTGACAGAAGTTGAATCCCAGAATCCACTGGAGTGTATGTGGTCATCAGATATCAATGTGGTTTTGGAAAAGAACACATATGCAATATAATGTGCATGCAATGACTCTATGTGGGATCCAAGTGGAAAACCATTGTGTAGAAGAAGCAAAACACACAGATGAAATCAACTCCCAGTACACATTTAATGCACAAGTGGGTGGCAGAGAAGTTGCATCACAGAATATAATCTACTAGAGTGGTGTGTGTGTGTGGTTCATGTATATATATGATCAATGTGTTCATGTGGATCATCAATAATGACTATATATATACCAATGTGTCTGGTTTAGGAAAATAACACATGCAAATCACTCTAGGGGATGATCCATATATATATACATGTGTCAAATCATCATGGTCATATATATAGAGACAAAAACATAGTGTGACACAGAAGTTGAATCACAGAATCCACTGGAGTGTGTGTGGTCATTAGATATCAATTTGATTTTGGAAAAGAACACATTTGCATGCAATATAATGTGCATGCAATGACTCTATGGGGGATCGAATTGGAAAACCATGGTGTAGAAGAAGCAAGACACACATAGGAAATCAACTCCCAATACACATTTAATGCACCAGTGTGATAGAGAAGTTGCATCACAAATCATATAATCCACTAGAGTAGTGTGTGTGTGTGGTCATGTATAGATATGATCAATGTGGTCATGTGGATCATCAATAATACTATCTATATATATCAATGTGTGGTTTTGGAAAAGAACACATGCAAATCACTCTAGGGGATGATCCATATATATACATGTGTCAAACCATCATGGACATATATATAGAGAGACCAAAAACACACTAGTGTTATAGAGGTTGAATCCCAGAATCCACTAGAGTGTGTGTGGTCATCAGATATCAATGTGGTTTCGGAAAAGGACACATATGTAATATAATGTGCATGCAATGACTCTATGTAGGATCCAAGTGGAAAACCATGGTGTAGAAAAAGAAAAAAACACATAGGAAATCAACTCCCAGTACACATTTGATGCACATGTGGTTGACAGAGAAGTTGCATCATAGATCATATAATCCACGAGAGTAGTGTTTGTGTGGTCATGTATAGATATGATCAACGTGGTCATGTGGATCATCAATAATGACTATCTATATATATCAATGTGTGTGGTTTAGGAAAAGAACACATGAAAATCACTCTAGGGGATGATCCATATATTTACATGTGTCAAACCATAATGGTCATATATATAGAGACAAAAAACATAGTGTGACACAGAAGTTGAATCACAAAATTCATTGGAGTGTGTGTGGTCATCAGATATCAATGTGGTTTTGGAAAAGAACACATATGCAATATAATGTGCATCCGATGACTCTATGTGGGATCCAAGTGGAAAACCATGGTGTATAAGAAGAAAAACATACATAGGAAATGAACTCCCAGTACACATTTAATGCACAAGTGGGTGATAGAGCGAAGTTGCATCATAGATCATATAATCCACAAGGGTAGTGTGTGTATGTGGTCATGTATAGATAAGATCAGTGTGCTCACGTGGATCATCAATAAGACTATCTATATATATATCAATGTGTGGTTTAGGAAAAGAACACATGCAAATTACTCTAGGGGATGATCCATATATATACATGTGTTAAACCATCATGGACATATATATAGAGACCAAAAACACAATAGTGTGACAGAAGTTGAATCCCAGAATCCACTAGAGTGTATGTGGTCATCAGATATCAATGTGGTTTTGGAAAAGAACACATATGCAATATAATGTGCATGCAATGACTCTATGTGGGATCCAAGTGGAAAACCATTGTGTAGAAGAAGCAAAACACACAGATGAAATCAACTCCCAGTACACATTTAATGCACAAGTGGGTGGCAGAGAAGTTGCATCACAGAATATAATCTACTAGAGTGGTGTGTGTGTGTGGTTCATGTATAGATATGATCAATGTGTTCATGTGGATCATCAATAATGACTATATATATATCAATGTGTCTGGTTTAGGAAAATAACACATGCAAATCACTCTAGGGGATGATCCATATATATATACATGTGTCAAATCATCATGGTCATATATATAGAGACAAAAACATAGTGTGACACAGAAGTTGAATCACAGAATCCACTGGAGTGTGTGTGGTCATTAGATATCAATTTGATTTTGGAAAAGAACACATTTGCATGCAATATAATGTGCATGCAATGACTCTATGGGGGATCGAATTGGAAAACCATGGTGTAGAAGAAGCAAGACACACATAGGAAATCAACTCCCAATACACATTTAATGCACCAGTGTGATAGAGAAGTTGCATCACAAATCATATAATCCACTAGAGTAGTGTGTGTGTGTGGTCATGTATAGATATGATCAATGTAGTCATGTGGATCATCAATAATACTATCTATATATATCAATGTGTGGTTTTGGAAAAGAACACATGCAAATCACTCTAGGGGATGATCCATATATATACATGTGTCAAACCATCATGGACATATATATAGAGAGACCAAAAACACACTAGTGTTATAGAGGTTGAATCCCAGAATCCACTAGAGTGTGTGTGGTCATCAGATATCAATGTGGTTTCGGAAAAGGACACATATGCAATATAATGTGCATGCAATGACTCTATGTAGGATCCAAGTGGAAAACCATGGTGTAGAAAAAGAAAAAAACACATAGGAAATCAACTCCCAATACACATTTGATGCACATGTGGTTGACAGAGAAGTTGCATCATAGATCATATAATCCACGAGAGTAGTGTTTGTGTGGTCATGTATAGATATGATCAACGTGGTCATGTGGATCATCAATAATGACTATCTATATATATCAATGTGTGTGGTTTAGGAAAAGAACACATGAAAATCACTCTAGGGGATGATCCATATATTTACATGTGTCAAACCATCATGGTCATATATATAGAGACAAAAAACATAGTGTGACACAGAAGTTGAATCACAAAATTCATTGGAGTGTGTGTGGTCATCAGATATCAATGTGGTTTTGGAAAAGAACACATATGCAATATAATGTGCATCCGATGACTCTATGTGGGATCCAAGTGGAAAACCATGGTGTATAAGAAGAAAAACATACATAGGAAATGAACTCCCAGTACACATTTAATGCACAAGTGGGTGATAGAGCGAAGTTGCATCACAGATCATATAATCCACAAGGGTAGTGTGTGTATGTGGTCATGTATAGATAAGATCAGTGTGCTCACATGGATCATCAATAAGACTATCTATATATATATCAATGTGTGGTTTAGGAAAAGAACACATGCAAATTACTCTAGGGGATGATCTATAGAGACCAAAAACACACTAGTGTGACAGAAGTTGAATCACAGAATCCACTGAAGTGTGTGTGGTCATCAGATATCAATGTTGTTTTGGAAAAGAACACATATGCAATATAATGTGCATGCAATGACTCTATGTGGGATCCAAGTGGAAAACTATGGTGTAGAAGAAGCAAAACACACATAGGAAATACACTCCCAGTACACATTTAATGCACTAGTGGGTGACAGAGAGAAGTTGCATCACAGATCATATAATCTACTAGGTTAGTGTGTGTGTGTGGTCATGTATAGATATGATCAATGTGGTCATGTGGATCATTAATAAGACTATCTATATATATCAATGTGTGGTTTAGGACAAGAACACATGCAAATCACTCTAGGGGATGATCCATATATACACATGTGTCAAACCATCATGGACATATATATAGAGACCAAAAACACACTAGTGTGGAAGAAGTTGAATCACAGAATCCACTTGAGTGTGCGTGGTCAACAAATATCAATGTGGTTTTGTAAAAGAACACATTTGCCATATAATGTGCATGCATGACTCTATGTGGGATCCAAGTGGAATACCATGGTGTAGAAGAAGCAAAACACACATAGGAAATCAACTCCGACTACACATTTAATGCATAAGTGGGTGACAGAGAGATGATGCATCACAGATCATATAATCCACTAGGGTAGTGTGTCTGTGGTCATGTATAGATATGATCAATGTGGTCATGTGGATCATCAATAAGACTATCTATATATATCAATGTGTGGTTTCGGAAAAGAACACATGCAAATAACTCTAGGGAATGATCCATATATACACATGTGTCAAACCATCATGGACATATATATAGAGAACAAAAACACACTATTGGGACAGAAGTTGAATCACAGAATCCACTGGAGTGTGTGTGGTCATTAGATATCAATTTGATTTTGGAAAACAACACATTTGCATGCAATATAATGTGCATGCAATGACTCTATGGGGGATCGAATTGGAAAACCATGGTGTAGAAGAAGCAAGACACACATAGGAAATCAACTCCCAATACACATTTAATGCACCAGTGTGATAGAGAAGTTGCATCACAAATCATATAATCCACTAGAGTAGTGTGTGTGTGTGGTCATGTATAGATATGATCAATGTGGTCATGTGGATCATCAATAATACTATCTATATATATCAATGTGTGGTTTTGGAAAAGAACACATGCAAATCACTCTAGGGGATGATCCATATATATTCATGTGTCAAACCATCATGGACATATATATAGAGAGACCAAAAACACACTAGTGTTATAGAGGTTGAATCCCAGAATCCACTAGAGTGTGTGTGGTCATCAGATATCAATGTGGTTTCGGAAAAGGACACATATGCAATATAATGTGCATGAAATGACTCTATGTAGGATCCAAGTGGAAAACCATGGTGTAGAAAAAGAAAAACACACATAGGAAATCAACTCCCAGTACACATTTGATGCACTTGTGGTTGACAGAGAAGTTGCATCATAGATCATATAATCCACGAGAGTAGTGTTTGTGTGGTCATGTATAGATATGATCAACGTGGTCATGTGGATCATCAATAATGACTATCTATATATATCAATGTGTGTGGTTTAGGAAAAGAACACATGAAAATCACTCTAGGGGATGATCCATATATATACATGTGTCAAACCATCATGGTCATATATATAGAGACAAAAAAACATAGTGTGACACAGAAGTTGAATCACAAAATTCATTGGAGTGTGTGTGGTCATCAGATATCAATGTGGTTTTGGAAAAGAACACATATGCAATATAATGTGCATCCGATGACTCTATGTGGGATCCAAGTGGAAAACCATGGTGTATAAGAAGCAAAACATACATATGAAATCAACTCCCAGTACACATTTAATGCACAAGTGGGTGATAGAGCGAAGTTGCATCACAGATCATATAATCCACAAGGGTAGTGTGTGTATGTGGTCATGTATAGATAAGATCAGTGTGCTCACGTGGATCATCAATAAGACTATCTATCTATATATCAATGTGTGGTTTAGGAAAAGAACACATGCAAATTACTCTAGGGGATGATCCATATATATACATGTGTTAAACCATCATGGACATATATATAGAGACCAAAAACACAATAGTGTGACAGAAGTTGAATCCCAGAATCCACTAGAGTGTATGTGGTCATCAGATATCAATGTGGTTTTGGAAAAGAACACATATGCAATATAATGTGCATGCAATGACTCTATGTGGGATCCAAGTGGAAAACCATTGTGTAGAAGAAGCAAAACACACAGATGAAATCAACTCCCAGTACACATTTAATGCACAAGTGGGTGGCAGAGAAGTTGCATCACAGAATATAATCTACTAGAGTGGTGTGTGTGTGTGGTTCATGTATAGATATGATCAATGTGTTCATGTGGATCATCAATAATGACTATATATATATCAATGTGTCTGGTTTAGGAAAATAACACATGCAAATCACTCTAGGGGATGATCCATATATATATACATGTGTCAAATCATCATGGTCATATATATAGAGACAAAAACATAGTGTGACACAGAAGTTGAATCACAGAATCCACTGGAGTGTGTGTGGTCATTAGATATCAATTTGATTTTGGAAAAGAACACATTTGCATGCAATATAATGTGCATGCAATGACTCTATGGGGGATCGAATTGGAAAACCATGGTGTAGAAGAAGCAAGACACACATAGGAAATCAACTCCCAATACACATTTAATGCACCAGTGTGATAGAGAAGTTGCATCACAAATCATATAATCCACTAGAGTAGTGTGTGTGTGTGGTCATGTATAGATATGATCAATGTAGTCATGTGGATCATCAATAATACTATCTATATATATCAATGTGTGGTTTTGGAAAAGAACACATGCAAATCACTCTAGGGGATGATCCATATATATACATGTGTCAAACCATCATGGACATATATATAGAGAGACCAAAAACACACTAGTGTTATAGAGGTTGAATCCCAGAATCCACTAGAGTGTGTGTGGTCATCAGATATCAATGTGGTTTCGGAAAAGGACACATATGCAATATAATGTGCATGCAATGACTCTATGTAGGATCCAAGTGGAAAACCATGGTGTAGAAAAAGAAAAAAACACATAGGAAATCAACTCCCAATACACATTTGATGCACATGTGGTTGACAGAGAAGTTGCATCATAGATCATATAATCCACGAGAGTAGTGTTTGTGTGGTCATGTATAGATATGATCAACGTGGTCATGTGGATCATCAATAATGACTATCTATATATATCAATGTGTGTGGTTTAGGAAAAGAACACATGAAAATCACTCTAGGGGATGATCCATATATTTACATGTGTCAAACCATCATGGTCATATATATAGAGACAAAAAACATAGTGTGACACAGAAGTTGAATCACAAAATTCATTGGAGTGTGTGTGGTCATCAGATATCAATGTGGTTTTGGAAAAGAACACATATGCAATATAATGTGCATCCGATGACTCTATGTGGGATCCAAGTGGAAAACCATGGTGTATAAGAAGAAAAACATACATAGGAAATGAACTCCCAGTACACATTTAATGCACAAGTGGGTGATAGAGCGAAGTTGCATCACAGATCATATAATCCACAAGGGTAGTGTGTGTATGTGGTCATGTATAGATAAGATCAGTGTGCTCACATGGATCATCAATAAGACTATCTATATATATATCAATGTGTGGTTTAGGAAAAGAACACATGCAAATTACTCTAGGGGATGATCTATAGAGACCAAAAACACACTAGTGTGACAGAAGTTGAATCACAGAATCCACTGAAGTGTGTGTGGTCATCAGATATCAATGTTGTTTTGGAAAAGAACACATATGCAATATAATGAGCATGCAATGACTCTATGTGGGATCCAAGTGGAAAACTATGGTGTAGAAGAAGCAAAACACACATAGGAAATACACTCCCAGTACACATTTAATGCACTAGTGGGTGACAGAGAGAAGTTGCATCACAGATCATATAATCTACTAGGTTAGTGTGTGTGTGTGGTCATGTATAGATATGATCAATGTGGTCATGTGGATCATTAATAAGACTATCTATATATATCAATGTGTGGTTTAGGACAAGAACACATGCAAATCACTCTAGGGGATGATCCATATATACACATGTGTCAAACCATCATGGACATATATATAGAGACCAAAAACACACTAGTGTGGAAGAAGTTGAATCACAGAATCCACTTGAGTGTGCGTGGTCAACAAATATCAATGTGGTTTTGTAAAAGAACACATTTGCCATATAATGTGCATGCATGACTCTATGTGGGATCCAAGTGGAATACCATGGTGTAGAAGAAGCAAAACACACATAGGAAATCAACTCCGACTACACATTTAATGCATAAGTGGGTGACAGAGAGATGATGCATCACAGATCATATAATCCACTAGGGTAGTGTGTCTGTGGTCATGTATAGATATGATCAATGTGGTCATGTGGATCATCAATAAGACTATCTATATATATCAATGTGTGGTTTCGGAAAAGAACACATGCAAATAACTCTAGGGAATGATCCATATATACACATGTGTCAAACCATCATGGACATATATATAGAGAACAAAAACACACTATTGGGACAGAAGTTGAATCACAGAATCCACTGGAGTGTGTGTGGTCATTAGATATCAATTTGATTTTGGAAAACAACACATTTGCATGCAATATAATGTGCATGCAATGACTCTATGGGGGATCGAATTGGAAAACCATGGTGTAGAAGAAGCAAGACACACATAGGAAATCAACTCCCAATACACATTTAATGCACCAGTGTGATAGAGAAGTTGCATCACAAATCATATAATCCACTAGAGTAGTGTGTGTGTGTGGTCATGTATAGATATGATCAATGTGGTCATCTGGATCATCAATAATACTATCTATATATATCAATGTGTGGTTTTGGAAAAGAACACATGCAAATCACTCTAGGGGATGATCCATATATATACATGTGTCAAACCATCATGGACATATATATAGAGAGACCAAAAACACACTAGTGTTATAGAGGTTGAATCCCAGAATCCACTAGAGTGTGTGTGGTCATCAGATATCAATGTGGTTTCGGAAAAGGACACATATGCAATATAATGTGCATGAAATGACTCTATGTAGGATCCAAGTGGAAAACCATGGTGTAGAAAAAGAAAAACACACATAGGAAATCAACTCCCAGTACACATTTGATGCACTTGTGGTTGACAGAGAAGTTGCATCATAGATCATATAATCCACGAGAGTAGTGTTTGTGTGGTCATGTATAGATATGATCAACGTGGTCATGTGGATCATCAATAATGACTATCTATATATATCAATGTGTGTGGTTTAGGAAAAGAACACATGAAAATCACTCTAGGGGATGATCCATATATATACATGTGTCAAACCATCATGGTCATATATATAGAGACAAAAAAACATAGTGTGACACAGAAGTTGAATCACAAAATTCATTGGAGTGTGTGTGGTCATCAGATATCAATGTGGTTTTGGAAAAGAACACATATGCAATATAATGTGCATCCGATGACTCTATGTGGGATCCAAGTGGAAAACCATGGTGTATAAGAAGCAAAACATACATATGAAATCAACTCCCAGTACACATTTAATGCACAAGTGGGTGATAGAGCGAAGTTGCATCACAGAATATAATCCACTAGAGTAGTGTGTGTGTGTGGTTCATGTATAGATATGATGAATGAGGTCATGTGGATCATCAATAATGACTATCTATATATATGAATGTGTGTGGGTTAGGAAAATAACACATGCCAATCACTCTAGGGGATGATCCATATATATATATACATGTGTGAAACCATCATGGTCATATATATAGAGACAAAAAACATAGTGTGACAAAGAAGTTGAATCAAAGAGTCCACTCGAGTGTGTGTGGTCATCAAATATCAATGTGATTTTGGAAAAGAACACATATGCATGCAATATAATGTGCATGCAATGACTCTATGGGGGATCCAAGTGGAATACCATGGTGTAGAAGAAGCAAGACACACATAGGAAATCAACTCCCAGTAACATTTAATGCACCAGTGTGACAGAGAAGTTGTATTCCAAATCATATAATCCACTAGAGTAGTGTGTGTGTGTGTGGTCATGTATAGATATGATCAATGTTGTCATGTGGATCATCAATAAGACTATCTTTATATATCAATGTGTGGTTTAGCAAAAGGACACATGCAAATCACTCTAGGGGATGATCCATATATATACATGTGTTAAACCATCATGGACATATATATAGAGACCAAAAACACACTAGTGTGACAGAAGTTGAATCCCAGAATCCACTGGAGTGTATGTGGTCATCAGATATCAATGTGGTTTTGGAAAAGAACACATATGCAATATAATGTGCATGCAATGACTTTATGTGGGATCCAAGTGGAAAACCATGGTGTAGAAGAAGCAAAACACACAGATGAAATCAACTCCCAGTACACATTTAATGCACAAGTGGGTGGCAGAGAAGTTGCATCACAGAATATAATCTACTAGAGTGGTGTGTGTGTGTGGTTCATGTATAGATATGATCAATGTGTTCATGTGGATCATCAATAATGACTATATATATATCAATGTGTCTGGTTTAGGAAAATAACACATGCAAATCACTCTAGGGGATGATCCATATATATATATATACATGTGTCAAATCATCATGGTCATATATATAGAGACAAAAACATAGTGTGACACAGAAGTTGAATCACAAACTCCACTGGAGTGTGCGTGGTCATTAGATATCAATTTGATTTTGGAAAAGAACACAGTTGCATGCAATATAATGTGCATGCAATGACTCTATGGGGGATCGAATTGGAAAACCATGGTGTAGAAGAAGCAAGACACACATAGGAAATCAACTCCCAATACACATTTAATGCACCAGTGTGATAGAGAACTTGCATCACAAATCATATAATCCACTAGAGTAGTGTGTGTGGTCATGTATAGATATGATCAATGTGGTCATGTGGATCATCAATAATACTATCTATATATATCAATGTGTGGTTTTGGAAAAGAACACATGCAAATCACTCTAGGGGATGATCCATATATATACATGTGTCAAACCATCATGGACATATATATAGAGAGACCAAAAACACACTAGTGTTATAGAGGTTGAATCCCAGAATCCACTAGAGTGTGTGTGGTCATCAGATATCAATGTGGTTTCGGAAAAGGACACATATGCAATATAATGTGCATGCAATGACTCTATGTAGGATCCAAGTGGAAAACCATGGTGTAGAAAAAGAAAAAAACACATAGGAAATCAACTCCCAATACACATTTGATGCACATGTGGTTGACAGAGAAGTTGCATCATAGATCATATAATCCACGAGAGTAGTGTTTGTGTGGTCATGTATAGATATGATCAACGTGGTCATGTGGATCATCAATAATGACTATCTATATATATCAATGTGTGTGGTTTAGGAAAAGAACACATGAAAATCACTCTAGGGGATGATCCATATATTTACATGTGTCAAACCATCATGGTCATATATATAGAGACAAAAAACATAGTGTGACACAGAAGTTGAATCACAAAATTCATTGGAGTGTGTGTGGTCATCAGATATCAATGTGGTTTTGGAAAAGAACACATATGCAATATAATGTGCATCCGATGACTCTATGTGGGATCCAAGTGGAAAACCATGGTGTATAAGAAGAAAAACATACATAGGAAATGAACTCCCAGTACACATTTAATGCACAAGTGGGTGATAGAGCGAAGTTGCATCACAGATCATATAATCCACAAGGGTAGTGTGTGTATGTGGTCATGTATAGATAAGATCAGTGTGCTCACATGGATCATCAATAAGACTATCTATATATATATCAATGTGTGGTTTAGGAAAAGAACACATGCAAATTACTCTAGGGGATGATCTATAGAGACCAAAAACACACTAGTGTGACAGAAGTTGAATCACAGAATCCACTGAAGTGTGTGTGGTCATCAGATATCAATGTTGTTTTGGAAAAGAACACATATGCAATATAATGTGCATGCAATGACTCTATGTGGGATCCAAGTGGAAAACTATGGTGTAGAAGAAGCAAAACACACATAGGAAATACACTCCCAGTACACATTTAATGCACTAGTGGGTGACAGAGAGAAGTTGCATCACAGATCATATAATCTACTAGGTTAGTGTGTGTGTGTGGTCATGTATAGATATGATCAATGTGGTCATGTGGATCATTAATAAGACTATCTATATATATCAATGTGTGGTTTAGGACAAGAACACATGCAAATCACTCTAGGGGATGATCCATATATACACATGTGTCAAACCATCATGGACATATATATAGAGACCAAAAACACACTAGTGTGGAAGAAGTTGAATCACAGAATCCACTTGAGTGTGCGTGGTCAACAAATATCAATGTGGTTTTGTAAAAGAACACATTTGCCATATAATGTGCATGCATGACTCTATGTGGGATCCAAGTGGAATACCATGGTGTAGAAGAAGCAAAACACACATAGGAAATCAACTCCGACTACACATTTAATGCATAAGTGGGTGACAGAGAGATGATGCATCACAGATCATATAATCCACTAGGGTAGTGTGTCTGTGGTCATGTATAGATATGATCAATGTGGTCATGTGGATCATCAATAAGACTATCTATATATATCAATGTGTGGTTTCGGAAAAGAACACATGCAAATAACTCTAGGGAATGATCCATATATACACATGTGTCAAACCATCATGGACATATATATAGAGAACAAAAACACACTATTGGGACAGAAGTTGAATCACAGAATCCACTGGAGTGTGTGTGGTCATTAGATATCAATTTGATTTTGGAAAACAACACATTTGCATGCAATATAATGTGCATGCAATGACTCTATGGGGGATCGAATTGGAAAACCATGGTGTAGAAGAAGCAAGACACACATAGGAAATCAACTCCCAATACACATTTAATGCACCAGTGTGATAGAGAAGTTGCATCACAAATCATATAATCCACTAGAGTAGTGTGTGTGTGTGGTCATGTATAGATATGATCAATGTGGTCATGTGGATCATCAATAATACTATCTATATATATCAATGTGTGGTTTTGGAAAAGAACACATGCAAATCACTCTAGGGGATGATCCATATATATTCATGTGTCAAACCATCATGGACATATATATAGAGAGACCAAAAACACACTAGTGTTATAGAGGTTGAATCCCAGAATCCACTAGAGTGTGTGTGGTCATCAGATATCAATGTGGTTTCGGAAAAGGACACATATGCAATATAATGTGCATGAAATGACTCTATGTAGGATCCAAGTGGAAAACCATGGTGTAGAAAAGAAAAACACACATAGGAAATCAACTCCCAGTACACATTTGATGCACTTGTGGTTGACAGAGAAGTTGCATCATAGATCATATAATCCACGAGAGTAGTGTTTGTGTGGTCATGTATAGATATGATCAACGTGGTCATGTGGATCATCAATAATGACTATCTATATATATCAATGTGTGTGGTTTAGGAAAAGAACACATGAAAATCACTCTAGGGGATGATCCATATATATACATGTGTCAAACCATCATGGTCATATATATAGAGACAAAAAAACATAGTGTGACACAGAAGTTGAATCACAAAATTCATTGGAGTGTGTGTGGTCATCAGATATCAATGTGGTTTTGGAAAAGAACACATATGCAATATAATGTGCATCCGATGACTCTATGTGGGATCCAAGTGGAAAACCATGGTGTATAAGAAGCAAAACATACATATGAAATCAACTCCCAGTACACATTTAATGCACAAGTGGGTGATAGAGCGAAGTTGCATCACAGATCATATAATCCACAAGGGTAGTGTGTGTATGTGGTCATGTATAGATAAGATCAGTGTGCTCACGTGGATCATCAATAAGACTATCTATCTATATATCAATGTGTGGTTTAGGAAAAGAACACATGCAAATTACTCTAGGGGATGATCCATATATATACATGTGTTAAACCATCATGGACATATATATAGAGACCAAAAACACAATAGTGTGACAGAAGTTGAATCCCAGAATCCACTAGAGTGTATGTGGTCATCAGATATCAATGTGGTTTTGGAAAAGAACACATATGCAATATAATGTGCATGCAATGACTCTATGTGGGATCCAAGTGGAAAACCATTGTGTAGAAGAAGCAAAACACACAGATGAAATCAACTCCCAGTACACATTTAATGCACAAGTGGGTGGCAGAGAAGTTGCATCACAGAATATAATCTACTAGAGTGGTGTGTGTGTGTGGTTCATGTATAGATATGATCAATGTGTTCATGTGGATCATCAATAATGACTATATATATATCAATGTGTCTGGTTTAGGAAAATAACACATGCAAATCACTCTAGGGGATGATCCATATATATATACATGTGTCAAATCATCATGGTCATATATATAGAGACAAAAACATAGTGTGACACAGAAGTTGAATCACAGAATCCACTGGAGTGTGTGTGGTCATTAGATATCAATTTGATTTTGGAAAAGAACACATTTGCATGCAATATAATGTGCATGCAATGACTCTATGGGGGATCGAATTGGAAAACCATGGTGTAGAAGAAGCAAGACACACATAGGAAATCAACTCCCAATACACATTTAATGCACCAGTGTGATAGAGAAGTTGCATCACAAATCATATAATCCACTAGAGTAGTGTGTGTGTGTGGTCATGTATAGATATGATCAATGTAGTCATGTGGATCATCAATAATACTATCTATATATATCAATGTGTGGTTTTGGAAAAGAACACATGCAAATCACTCTAGGGGATGATCCATATATATACATGTGTCAAACCATCATGGACATATATATAGAGAGACCAAAAACACACTAGTGTTATAGAGGTTGAATCCCAGAATCCACTAGAGTGTGTGTGGTCATCAGATATCAATGTGGTTTCGGAAAAGGACACATATGCAATATAATGTGCATGCAATGACTCTATGTAGGATCCAAGTGGAAAACCATGGTGTAGAAAAAGAAAAAAACACATAGGAAATCAACTCCCAATACACATTTGATGCACATGTGGTTGACAGAGAAGTTGCATCATAGATCATATAATCCACGAGAGTAGTGTTTGTGTGGTCATGTATAGATATGATCAACGTGGTCATGTGGATCATCAATAATGACTATCTATATATATCAATGTGTGTGGTTTAGGAAAAGAACACATGAAAATCACTCTAGGGGATGATCCATATATTTACATGTGTCAAACCATCATGGTCATATATATAGAGACAAAAAACATAGTGTGACACAGAAGTTGAATCACAAAATTCATTGGAGTGTGTGTGGTCATCAGATATCAATGTGGTTTTGGAAAAGAACACATATGCAATATAATGTGCATCCGATGACTCTATGTGGGATCCAAGTGGAAAACCATGGTGTATAAGAAGAAAAACATACATAGGAAATGAACTCCCAGTACACATTTAATGCACAAGTGGGTGATAGAGCGAAGTTGCATCACAGATCATATAATCCACAAGGGTAGTGTGTGTATGTGGTCATGTATAGATAAGATCAGTGTGCTCACATGGATCATCAATAAGACTATCTATATATATATCAATGTGTGGTTTAGGAAAAGAACACATGCAAATTACTCTAGGGGATGATCTATAGAGACCAAAAACACACTAGTGTGACAGAAGTTGAATCACAGAATCCACTGAAGTGTGTGTGGTCATCAGATATCAATGTTGTTTTGGAAAAGAACACATATGCAATATAATGAGCATGCAATGACTCTATGTGGGATCCAAGTGGAAAACTATGGTGTAGAAGAAGCAAAACACACATAGGAAATACACTCCCAGTACACATTTAATGCACTAGTGGGTGACAGAGAGAAGTTGCATCACAGATCATATAATCTACTAGGTTAGTGTGTGTGTGTGGTCATGTATAGATATGATCAATGTGGTCATGTGGATCATTAATAAGACTATCTATATATATCAATGTGTGGTTTAGGACAAGAACACATGCAAATCACTCTAGGGGATGATCCATATATACACATGTGTCAAACCATCATGGACATATATATAGAGACCAAAAACACACTAGTGTGGAAGAAGTTGAATCACAGAATCCACTTGAGTGTGCGTGGTCAACAAATATCAATGTGGTTTTGTAAAAGAACACATTTGCCATATAATGTGCATGCATGACTCTATGTGGGATCCAAGTGGAATACCATGGTGTAGAAGAAGCAAAACACACATAGGAAATCAACTCCGACTACACATTTAATGCATAAGTGGGTGACAGAGAGATGATGCATCACAGATCATATAATCCACTAGGGTAGTGTGTCTGTGGTCATGTATAGATATGATCAATGTGGTCATGTGGATCATCAATAAGACTATCTATATATATCAATGTGTGGTTTCGGAAAAGAACACATGCAAATAACTCTAGGGAATGATCCATATATACACATGTGTCAAACCATCATGGACATATATATAGAGAACAAAAACACACTATTGGGACAGAAGTTGAATCACAGAATCCACTGGAGTGTGTGTGGTCATTAGATATCAATTTGATTTTGGAAAACAACACATTTGCATGCAATATAATGTGCATGCAATGACTCTATGGGGGATCGAATTGGAAAACCATGGTGTAGAAGAAGCAAGACACACATAGGAAATCAACTCCCAATACACATTTAATGCACCAGTGTGATAGAGAAGTTGCATCACAAATCATATAATCCACTAGAGTAGTGTGTGTGTGTGGTCATGTATAGATATGATCAATGTGGTCATCTGGATCATCAATAATACTATCTATATATATCAATGTGTGGTTTTGGAAAAGAACACATGCAAATCACTCTAGGGGATGATCCATATATATACATGTGTCAAACCATCATGGACATATATATAGAGAGACCAAAAACACACTAGTGTTATAGAGGTTGAATCCCAGAATCCACTAGAGTGTGTGTGGTCATCAGATATCAATGTGGTTTCGGAAAAGGACACATATGCAATATAATGTGCATGAAATGACTCTATGTAGGATCCAAGTGGAAAACCATGGTGTAGAAAAAGAAAAACACACATAGGAAATCAACTCCCAGTACACATTTGATGCACTTGTGGTTGACAGAGAAGTTGCATCATAGATCATATAATCCACGAGAGTAGTGTTTGTGTGGTCATGTATAGATATGATCAACGTGGTCATGTGGATCATCAATAATGACTATCTATATATATCAATGTGTGTGGTTTAGGAAAAGAACACATGAAAATCACTCTAGGGGATGATCCATATATATACATGTGTCAAACCATCATGGTCATATATATAGAGACAAAAAAACATAGTGTGACACAGAAGTTGAATCACAAAATTCATTGGAGTGTGTGTGGTCATCAGATATCAATGTGGTTTTGGAAAAGAACACATATGCAATATAATGTGCATCCGATGACTCTATGTGGGATCCAAGTGGAAAACCATGGTGTATAAGAAGCAAAACATACATATGAAATCAACTCCCAGTACACATTTAATGCACAAGTGGGTGATAGAGCGAAGTTGCATCACAGAATATAATCCACTAGAGTAGTGTGTGTGTGTGGTTCATGTATAGATATGATGAATGAGGTCATGTGGATCATCAATAATGACTATCTATATATATGAATGTGTGTGGGTTAGGAAAATAACACATGCCAATCACTCTAGGGGATGATCCATATATATATACATGTGTGAAACCATCATGGTCATATATATAGAGACAAAAAACATAGTGTGACAAAGAAGTTGAATCAAAGAGTCCACTCGAGTGTGTGTGGTCATCAAATATCAATGTGATTTTGGAAAAGAACACATATGCATGCAATATAATGTGCATGCAATGACTCTATGGGGGATCCAAGTGGAATACCATGGTGTAGAAGAAGCAAGACACACATAGGAAATCAACTCCCAGTAACATTTAATGCACCAGTGTGACAGAGAAGTTGTATTCCAAATCATATAATCCACTAGAGTAGTGTGTGTGTGTGTGGTCATGTATAGATATGATCAATGTTGTCATGTGGATCATCAATAAGACTATCTTTATATATCAATGTGTGGTTTAGCAAAAGGACACATGCAAATCACTCTAGGGGATGATCCATATATATACATGTGTTAAACCATCATGGACATATATATAGAGACCAAAAACACACTAGTGTGACAGAAGTTGAATCCCAGAATCCACTGGAGTGTATGTGGTCATCAGATATCAATGTGGTTTTGGAAAAGAACACATATGCAATATAATGTGCATGCAATGACTTTATGTGGGATCCAAGTGGAAAACCATGGTGTAGAAGAAGCAAAACACACAGATGAAATCAACTCCCAGTACACATTTAATGCACAAGTGGGTGGCAGAGAAGTTGCATCACAGAATATAATCTACTAGAGTGGTGTGTGTGTGTGGTTCATGTATAGATATGATCAATGTGTTCATGTGGATCATCAATAATGACTATATATATATCAATGTGTCTGGTTTAGGAAAATAACACATGCAAATCACTCTAGGGGATGATCCATATATATATATATACATGTGTCAAATCATCATGGTCATATATATAGAGACAAAAACATAGTGTGACACAGAAGTTGAATCACAAACTCCACTGGAGTGTGCGTGGTCATTAGATATCAATTTGATTTTGGAAAAGAACACAGTTGCATGCAATATAATGTGCATGCAATGACTCTATGGGGGATCGAATTGGAAAACCATGGTGTAGAAGAAGCAAGACACACATAGGAAATCAACTCCCAATACACATTTAATGCACCAGTGTGATAGAGAACTTGCATCACAAATCATATAATCCACTAGAGTAGTGTGTGTGGTCATGTATAGATATGATCAATGTGGTCATGTGGATCATCAATAATACTATCTATATATATCAATGTGTGGTTTTGGAAAAGAACACATGCAAATCACTCTAGGGGATGATCCATATATATACATGTGTCAAACCATCATGGACATATATATAGAGAGACCAAAAACACACTAGTGTTATAGAGGTTGAATCCCAGAATCCACTAGAGTGTGTGTGGTCATCAGATATCAATGTGGTTTCGGAAAAGGACACATATGCAATATAATGTGCATGCAATGACTCTATGTAGGATCCAAGTGGAAAACCATGGTGTAGAAAAAGAAAAAACACATAGGAAATCAACTCCCAGTACACATTTGATGCACCTGTGGTTGACAGAGAAGTTGCATCATAGATCATATAATCCACTAGAGTAGTGTTTGTGTGGTCATGTATAGATATGATCAACGTGGTCATGTGGATCATCAATAATGACTATCTATATATATCAATGTGTGTGGTTTAGGAAAATAACACATGCCAATTACTCTAGGGGATGATCCATATATATATACATGTGTGAAACCATCATGGTCATATATATAGAGACAAAAAACATAGTGTGACAAAGAAGTTGAATCAAAGAGTCCACTGGAGTGTGTGTGGTCATCAAATATCAATGTGATTTTGGAAAAGAACACATATGCATGCAATATAATGTGCATGCAATGACTCTATGGGGGATCCAAGTGGAATACCATGGTGTAGAAGAAGCAAGACACACATAGGAAATCAACTCCCAGTACACATTTAATGCACCAGTGTGACAGAGAAGTTGTATTACAAATCATATAATCCACTAGAGTAGTGTGTGTGTGTGGTCATGTATAGATATGATCAATGTTGTCATGTGGATCATCAATAAGACTATCTTTATATATCAATGTGTGGTTTAGCAAAAGGACACATGCAAATCACTCTAGGGGATGATCCATATATATACATGTGTTAAACCATCATGGACATATATATAGAGACCAAAAACACAATAGTGTGACAGAAGTTGAATCCCAGAATCCACTGGAGTGTATGTGGTCATTAGATATCAATGTGGTTTTGGAAAAGAACACATATGCAATATAATGTGCATGCAATGACTCTATGTGGGATCCAAGTGGAAAACCATGGTGTAGAAGAAGCAAAACACACAGATGAAATCAACTCCCAGTACACATTTAATGCACAAGTGGGTGGCAGAGAAGTTGCATCACAGAATATAATCTACTAGAGTGGTGTGTGTGTGTGGTTCATGTATAGATATGATCAATGTGTTCATGTGGATCATCAATAATGACTATATATATATCAATGTGTCTGGTTTAGGAAAATAACACATGCAAATCACTCTAGGGGATGATCCATATATATATATATACATGTGTCAAATCATCATGGTCATATATATAGAGACAAAAACATAGTGTGACACAGAAGTTGAATCACAAACTCCACTGGAGTGTGTGTGGTCATTAGATATCAATTTAATTTTGGAAAAGAACACATTTGCATGCAATATAATGTGCATGCAATGACTCTATGGGGGATCGAATTGGAAAACCATGGTGTAGAAGAAGCAAGACACACATAGGAAATCAACTCCCAATACACATTTAATGCACCAGTGTGATAGATAAGTTGCATCACAAATCATATAATCCACTAGAGTAGTGTGTATATGTGGTCATGTATAGATATGATCAATGTGGTCATGTGGATCATCAATAATACTATCTATATATATCAATGTGTGGTTTTGGAAAAGAACACATGCAAATCACTCTAGGGGATGATCCGTATATATACATGTGTCAAACCATCATGGACATATATATAGAGAGACCAAAAACACACTAGTGTTATAGAGGTTGAATCCCAGAATCCACTAGAGTGTGTGTGGTCATCAGATATCAATGTGGTTTCGGAAAAGGACACATATGCAATATAATGTGCATGCAATGACTCTATGTAGGATCCAAGTGGAAAACCATGGTGTAGAAAAAGAAAAACACACATAGGAAATCAACTCCCAGTACACATTTGATGCACCTGTGGTTGACAGAGAAGTTGCATCATAGATCATATAATCCACGAGAGTAGTGTTTGTGTGGTCATGTATAGATATGATCAACGTGGTCATGTGGATCATCAATTATGACTATCTATATATATCAATGTGTGTGGTTTAGGAAAAGAACACATGAAAATCACTCTAGGGGATGATCCATATATATACATGTGTCAAACCATCATGGTCATATATATAGAGACAAAAAACATAGTGTGACACAGAAGTTGAATCACAAAATTCATTGGAGTGTGTGTGGTCATCAGATATCAATGTGGTTTTGGAAAAGAACACATATGCAATATAATGTGCATCCGATGACTCTATGTGGGATCCAAGTGGAAAACCATGGTGTATAAGAAGCAAAACATACATAGGAAATGAACTCCCAGTACACATTTAATGCACAAGTGGGTGATAGAGCGAAGTTGCATCACAGATCATATAATCCACAAGGGTAGTGTGTGTATGTGGTCATGTATAGATAAGATCAGTGTGCTCACGTGGATCATCAATAAGACTATCTATATATATCAATGTGTGGTTTAGGAAAAGAACACATTCAAATCACTCTAGGGGATGATCTATAGAGACCAAAAACACACTAGTGTGACAGAAGTTGAATCACAGAATCCACTGAAGTGTGTGTGGTCATCAGATATCAATGTTGTGTTGGAAAAGAACACATATGCAATATAATGTGCATGCAATGACTCTATGTGGGATCCAAGTGGAAAACTATGGTGTAGAAGAAGCAAAACACACATAGGAAATACACTCCCAGTACACATTTAATGCACTAGTGGGTGACAGAGAGAAGTTGCATCACAGATCATATAATCCACTAGGTTAGTGTGTGTGTGTGGTCATGTATAGATATGATCAATGTGGTCATGTGGATCATTAATAAGACTATCTATATATATCAATGTGTGGTTTAGGACAAGAACACATGCAAATCACTCTAGGGGATGATCCATATATACACATGTGTCAAACCATCATGGACATATATATAGAGACCAAAAACACACTAGTGTGGAAGAAGTTGAATCACAGAATCCACTTGAGTGTGCGTGGTCAACAAATATCAATGTGGTTTTGTAAAAGAACACATTTGCCATATAATGTGCATGCATGACTCTATGTGGGATCCAAGTGGAATACCATGGTGTAGAAGAAGCAAAACACACATAGGAAATCAACTCCGAGTACACATTTAATGCATAAGTGGGTGACAGAGAGATGATGCATCACAGATCATATAATCCACTAGGGTAGTGTGTGTGTGGTCATGTATAGATATGATCAATGTGGTCATGTGGATCAGCAATAAGACTATCTATATATATCAATGTGTGGTTTCGGAAAAGAACACATGCAAATAACTCTAGGGAATGATCCATATATACACATGTGTCAAACCATCATGGACATATATATAGAGAACAAAAACACACTATTGGGACAGAAATGGAATCACTGAATCCACTGGAGTGTGTGTGGTCATCAAATATCAATGTGGTATTGGAATAGAACACATATGCAATATAATGTGCATCCAATGACTCTATGTGGGATCCAAGTGGAAAACCATGGTGTAGAAGAAGCAAAACACACATAGGAAATCAACTGCCAGTACACATTTAATGCACCTGTGGTTGACAGAGAAGTTGCATCACAGATCATATAATCCACTAGAGTAGTCTCTGTGTGGTCATGTATAGATATGATCAATGTGGTCATGTGGATCATCAATAATGACTATGTATATATATCAATGTGTGTGGTTTAGGAAAAGAACACATGAAAATCACTCTAGGGGATGATCCAGATATATATACATGTGTCTAACCATCATGGTCATATATATAGAGATAAAAAACATAGTGTGACACAGAAGTTGAATCACAGAATTCACTAGAGTGTGTGTGGTCATCAGATATCAATGTGGTTTTGGAAAAGAACACATATGCAATATAATGTGCATCCGATGACTCTATGTGGGATCCAAGTGGAAAACCATGGTGTATAAGAAGCAAAACACACATAGGAAATGAACTCCCAGTACACATTTAATGCACAAGTGGGTGATAGAGCGAAGTTGCATCACAGATCATATAATCCACAAGGGTAGTGTGTGTGTGTGGTCATGTATAGATAAGATCAATGTGCTCACGTGGATCATCAATAAGACTATCTATATATATATCAATGTGTGGTTTAGGAAAAGAACACATGCAAGTCACTCTAGGGGATGATCCATATATACACATGTGTCAAACCATCATGGACATATGTATAGAGACCAAAAACACACTAGTGTGACAGAAGTTGAATCACAGAATCCACTGAAGTGTGTCTGGTCATCAGATATCAATGTTGTTTTGAAAAGAACACATATGCAATATAATGTGCATGCAATGACTCTATGTGGGTTCCAAGCGGAAAACCATGGTGTAGAAGAAGCAAAGCACACATAGGAAATCTAATCCCAGTACACATTTAATGCACCAGTCGGTGTCAGAGAAGTTGCATCACAGATCATATAATCCACTAGAGTAGTGTGTGTGTCTGGTCATGTATAGATATGATCAATGTGGTCATGTGGATCATCAATAATGACTATCTATATATATCAATGTGTGGTTTAGGATAAGAACACATGGAAATCACTCTAGGGGAGGATCCATATATATACATGTGTCAAACAATCATGGATATATATATAGAGACCAAAAACACACTAGTGACACAGAAGTTGAATCACAAAATCCACTGGATTGTGTGTGGTCATCAGATATCAATGTGGTTTTGGAAAAGAACACATATGCAATATAATGTGCATGCAATGACTCTATGTGGGATCCAAGTGGAAAACCATGGTGTAGAAGAAGCAAAACACACATAGGAAACCAACTCCCAGTACACATTTAATGCACAAGTGGGCGACAGAGAAGTTGCATCACAGATCATATAATCCCCTAGATTAGTGTGTGTGTGTTGTCATGTATAGATATGATCAATGTGGTCATGTGGATCAACAATAATGACTATCTATATATATCAAAGTGTGGTTTAGGAAAAGAACACTTGCAAATCAGTCTAGGGGATGATCCATATATATATACATGTGTCAATCCATCATGGACATATATATAGAGACCAGAAACACACTAGTGACATAGAAGTCGAATCACGGAATCCACTGGAGTGTGTGGTCATCAAATATCAATGTGGTTTTGGAAAAGAACACATATGCAATATAATGTGCATTCAATAACTCTATGTGGGATCCAAGTGGAAAGCCATGGTGTAGAAGAAGAAAAGCATACATAGGAAATCAACTCCCAGTAGACATTTAATGGACAAGTGGGTGACAGAGAGAAGTTGCATCACAGATCATATAATCCACTAGGGTAGTGTGTGTGTGTGGTCATGTATATATATGATCATTGTGGTCATGTGGATCATCAATAAGACAATATATATCAATGTATGGTTTAGGAAAATAACACACGCAAATCACTCTAGCGGATGATCCATATATACACCTGTGTCAAACCATCATGGACATATATATAGAGACCAAAAACAGACTAGTGTGACAGAAGTTGAATCCACTGGATTGTGTGTGGTCATCAGATATCTATGTGGTTTTGGAAAAGAACACATATGCAATATAATGTGCATGAAATGAATCTATGTGGGATCCAAGTAGAAAACCATGGTGTAGAAGAAGCAAAACACACATAGGCAATCAACTCCCAATACACATTTAATGCACAAGTGGGCGATAGAGAAGTTGCATCACAAATCATATAATCCACTAGAGTAGTGTGTGTGTTGTCATGTATAGATATGATCAATGTGGTCATTTGGATCATCAATAATGACTATCTATATATATCAATGTGTGGTTTTGGAAAAGAACACATGCAAATCACTCTAGGGGATGATCCATATATATATATACATGTGTCAAACAATCATGGATATATATATAGAGACCAAAAACACACTAGTGACACAGAAGTTGAATCACAAAATCCACTGGATTGTGTGTGGTCATCAGATATCAATGTGGTTTTGGAAAAGAACACATATGCAATATAATGTGCATGCAATGACTCTATGTGGGATCCAAGTGGAAAACCATGGTGTAGAAGAAGCAAAACACACATAGGAAACCAACTCCCAGTACACATTTAATGCACAAGTGGGCGACAGAGAAGTTGCATCACAGATCATATAATCCCCTAGATTAGTGTGTGTGTGTTGTCATGTATAGATATGATCAATGTGGTCATGTGGATCAACAATAATGACTATCTATATATATCAAAGTGTGGTTTAGGAAAAGAACACTTGCAAATCAGTCTAGGGGATGATCCATATATATATACATGTGTCAATCCATCATGGACATATATATAGAGACCAGAAACACACTAGTGACATAGAAGTCGAATCACGGAATCCACTGGAGTGTGTGGTCATCAAATATCAATGTGGTTTTGGAAAAGAACACATATGCAATATAATGTGCATTCAATAACTCTATGTGGGATCCAAGTGGAAAGCCATGGTGTAGAAGAAGAAAAGCATACATAGGAAATCAACTCCCAGTAGACATTTAATGGACCAGTGGGTGACAGAGAGAAGTTGCATCACAGATCATATAATCCACTAGGGTAGTGTGTGTGTGTGGTCATGTATATATATGATCATTGTGGTCATGTGGATCATCAATAAGACAATATATATCAATGTATGGTTTAGGAAAATAACACACGCAAATCACTCTAGCGGATGATCCATATATACACCTGTGTCAAACCATCATGGACATATATATAGAGACCAAAAACAGACTAGTGTGACAGAAGTTGAATCCACTGGATTGTGTGTGGTCATCAGATATCTATGTGGTTTTGGAAAAGAACACATATGCAATATAATGTGCATGAAATGAATCTATGTGGGATCCAAGTAGAAAACCATGGTGTAGAAGAAGCAAAACACACATAGGCAATCAACTCCCAATACACATTTAATGCACAAGTGGGCGACAGAGAAGTTGCATCACAAATCATATAATCCACTAGAGTAGTGTGTGTGTTGTCATGTATAGATATGATCAATGTGGTCATTTGGATCATCAATAATGACTATCTATATATATCAATGTGTGGTTTTGGAAAAGAACACATGCAAATCACTCTAGGGGATGATCCATATATATATATACATGTGTCAAACAATCATGGATATATATATAGAGACCAAAAACACACTAGTGACACAGAAGTTGAATCACAAAATCCACTGGATTGTGTGTGGTCATCAGATATCAATGTGGTTTTGGAAAAGAACACATATGCAATATAATGTGCATGCAATGACTCTATGTGGGATCCAAGTGGAAAACCATGGTGTAGAAGAAGCAAAACACACATAGGAAACCAACTCCCAGTACACATTTAATGCACAAGTGGGCGACAGAGAAGTTGCATCACAGATCATATAATCCCCTAGATTAGTGTGTGTGTGTTGTCATGTATAGATATGATCAATGTGGTCATGTGGATCAACAATAATGACTATCTATATATATCAAAGTGTGGTTTAGGAAAAGAACACTTGCAAATCAGTCTAGGGGATGATCCATATATATATACATGTGTCAATCCATCATGGACATATATATAGAGACCAGAAACACACTAGTGACATAGAAGTCGAATCACGGAATCCACTGGAGTGTGTGGTCATCAAATATCAATGTGGTTTTGGAAAAGAACACATATGCAATATAATGTGCATTCAATAACTCTATGTGGGATCCAAGTGGAAAGCCATGGTGTAGAAGAAGAAAAGCATACATAGGAAATCAACTCCCAGTAGACATTTAATGGACCAGTGGGTGACAGAGAGAAGTTGCATCACAGATCATATAATCCACTAGGGTAGTGTGTGTGTGTGGTCATGTATATATATGATCATTGTGGTCATGTGGATCATCAATAAGACAATATATATCAATGTATGGTTTAGGAAAATAACACATGCAAATCACTCTAGCGGATGATCCATATATACACCTGTGTCAAACCATCATGGACATATATATAGAGACCAAAAACAGACTAGTGTGACAGAAGTTGAATCCACTGGATTGTGTGTGGTCATCAGATATCTATGTGGTTTTGGAAAAGAACACATATGCAATATAATGTGCATGAAATGAATCTATGTGGGATCCAAGTAGAAAACCATGGTGTAGAAGAAGCAAAACACACATAGGCAATCAACTCCCAATACACATTTAATGCACAAGTGGGCGACAGAGAAGTTGCATCACAAATCATATAATCCACTAGAGTAGTGTGTGTGTTGTCATGTATAGATATGATCAATGTGGTCATTTGGATCATCAATAATGACTATCTATATATATCAATGTGTGGTTTTGGAAAAGAACACATGCAAATCACTCTAGGGGATGATCCATATATATATATACATGTGTCAAACAATCATGGATATATATATAGAGACCAAAAACACACTAGTGACACAGAAGTTGAATCACAAAATCCACTGGATTGTGTGTGGTCATCAGATATCAATGTGGTTTTGGAAAAGAACACATATGCAATATAATGTGCATGCAATGACTCTATGTGGGATCCAAGTGGAAAACCATGGTGTAGAAGAAGCAAAACACACATAGGAAACCAACTCCCAGTACACATTTAATGCACAAGTGGGCGACAGAGAAGTTGCATCACAGATCATATAATCCCCTAGATTAGTGTGTGTGTGTTGTCATGTATAGATATGATCAATGTGGTCATGTGGATCAACAATAATGACTATCTATATATATCAAAGTGTGGTTTAGGAAAAGAACACTTGCAAATCAGTCTAGGGGATGATCCATATATATATACATGTGTCAATCCATCATGGACATATATATAGAGACCAGAAACACACTAGTGACATAGAAGTCGAATCACGGAATCCACTGGAGTGTGTGGTCATCAAATATCAATGTGGTTTTGGAAAAGAACACATATGCAATATAATGTGCATTCAATAACTCTATGTGGGATCCAAGTGGAAAGCCATGGTGTAGAAGAAGAAAAGCATACATAGGAAATCAACTCCCAGTAGACATTTAATGGACAAGTGGGTGACAGAGAGAAGTTGCATCACAGATCATATAATCCACTAGGGTAGTGTGTGTGTGTGGTCATGTATATATATGATCATTGTGGTCATGTGGATCATCAATAAGACAATATATATCAATGTATGGTTTAGGAAAATAACACATGCAAATCCTCTAGGGGATGATCCATATATACACCTGTGTCAAACCATCATGGACATATATATAGAGACCAAAAACAGACTAGTGTGACAGAAGTTGAATCCACTGGATTGTGTGTGGTCATCAAATATCTATGTGGTTTTGGAAAAGAACACATATGCAATATAATGTGCATGAAATGAATCTATGTGGGATCCAAGTAGAAAACCATGGTGTAGAAGAAGCAAAACACACATAGGTAATCAACTCCCAATACACATTTAATGCACAAGTGGGCTATAGAGAAGTTGCATCACAAATCATATAATCCACTAGAGTAGTGTGTGTGTTGTCATGTATAGATATGATCAATGTGGTCATTTGGATCATCAATAATGACTATCTATATATATCAATGTGTGGTTTTGGAAAAGAACACATGCAAATCACTCTAGGGGATGATCCATATATATACATGTGTCAAACCATCATGGACATATATATAGACACCAAAAACACACTAGTGACACATAAGTCGAATAACAGAATCACTTGAGTGTGTGTGGTCATCAGAAATCAATGTGGTTTGTAAAAGAACACATATGCAATATAATGTGCATGCAATGACTCTATGTGGGATCGAAGTGGAAAACCATGGTGTAGAAGAAGAAAAAAACACATAGGAAATCAACTCCCAGTACACATATAATGCACAAGTGGGTGACAGAGTGAAGTTGCATCACAAATCATATAATCACTAGGGTACTGTGTGTGTTTGGTCATGTGGATCATCAATAAGAATATATATATATATCAATGCCTGGTTTAGAAAAATAACACATGCAAATCACTCTAGGGGATGATCCATATATACACATGTGTCAAACCATCATGGACATATATATAGAGAGCAAAAACACACTACTGTGAAAGAAGTTGAATTACAGAATCCACTAGAGTGTGTGTGGTCATCAGATATCAATATGGTTTTGGAAAAGAACAAATATGCAATATAATGTGCATGCAATGACTCTATGTGGGATCCAAGTGGAAAACCATGGTGTAGAAGAAGCAAAACACACATAGGAACTCAACTCCTAGTACACATTTAATGCACAAGTGGGTGAAAGAGAGAAGTTGCATCACAGTTCTTATAATCCGCTAAGGAAGAGTGTGTGTGTGGTCATGTATAGATATGATCAATGTGGTCATGTGGATCATCAATAAGACTATCTATATATATCAATGTGTGGTTTAGGAAAAGAACACATGCAAATCCCTCTAGGGGATGATCCATATATACACATGTGTCAAACCATCATGGACATATATATAGAGACCAAAAACACACTAGTGTGACAGAAGTTGAAACACATAATCCACTTGAGTGTGTGTGGTCATCAGATATCAATGTGGTTTTGGAAAAGAACACATCTGCAATATAATGTGCATGCAATGACTCTATGTGGGATCCAAGTGGAAAACCATGGTGTAGAAGAAGCAAAAAACACATAGGAAATCAACTCCCAATACACATTTAATGCACCAGTGGGTGACAAAGAGATGTTGCATCACATATCAGATAATCCACTAGGGTAGTGTGTGTGTGTGGTCATGTATAAATATGCTCAATGTGGTCATGTGGATCATCAATAAGACTATCTTTATATATCAATGTGTGGTTTAGGAAAAGAACACATATGCAATATTATGTGCATCCAATGACTCTATGTGGGATCCAAATGGAAAACCATGGCGTAGAAGAAGCAAAACACACATAGGAAGTGAACTCCCAGTACACATTTAATGCATCAGTGTGTGACAGAGAGAAGTTGCATCACAGATCATATAATCCACCAGGGTAGTTTGTGTGTGTGGTCATGTATAGATATGATCAGTGTGGTCATGTGGATCATCAATAATGACTATCTATAAATATCAATGTGTGGTTTAGGAAAAGAACACATGCTAATCACTCTAGGGGATGATCCATATATATGTGTGTCAAACCATCATGGACATATATTTAGAGACCAAAAACACACTAGTGACATAGAAGTTGAATCATAGAATCCTCTAGACTGTATGTGGTGATCAGATATCAATGTTGTTTTGGAAAATAACACATATGCAATATAATGTGCATGCAATGACTCTATGTGGGATCCAAGTGGAAAACCATGGTGTACAAGAATCAAAACACACATAGGAAATCAACTCCCAATACACATTTAATGCACCAGTGGGTGACAGAGAAGTTGCATCACAGATCATATAATCCACTAGAGTAGTGTGTGTGTGGTCATGTATTGATATGATCAATGTGGTCATGTGGATCATCAGTAAGACTATCTATATATATCAATGTATGGTTTAGGAAAAGAACACATGCAAATCACTCTAGGAGATGATCCATATATATACATGTGTAAAACCATCATGGACATATATATAGATACCAAAAACACAGTAGTGTGACAGAAGTTGAATCGCAGAATCCACTGGAGTGTGTGTGTTCATCAGATATCAATGTGGTTTTGGAAAAGAACACATATGCAATATAATGTGCATGCTATGACTCTATGTGGGATCCAAGTGGAAAACCATGGTGTAGAAGAAGCAAAACACACATAGGAAATCAACTCCCAATACATATTTAATGCACCAGTGGGTGACAGAGAAGTTGCATCACAGATCATATAATCCACTAGAGTAGTGTGTGTGTGGTCATGTATAGATATGATCAATGTGGTCATGTGGATCATCAATAATTACTATCTATATATATCAATGTGTGTGGTTTAGGAAAAGAACACATGCAAATCACACTAGGGGATGACCATATATATACATATGTCAAACCATCACGGACATATATATAGAGACCAAAAACACACTAGTGTGACAGAAGTTGAATCACAGAATCCATTAGAGTGTATGTGTAGTCATCAGATATCAATGTGGTTTTGAAAAAGAACACATATGCAATATAACGTGCATGCAATGACTCTATGTGGGATCCAAGTGGAAAACCATGGTGTAGAAGAAGCAAAACACACATAGGAAATCAACTCCCAGTACACATGTAATGCACCAGTGGGTGACAGAGAAGTTGCATCACAGAATATAATCCACTAGAGTAATGTGTGGGTGGTTCATGTATAGATATGATCAATGTGGTCATGTACATCATCAATAATGACTATCTAGTGGATATATATATATATCAATGTGTGGTGTAGGAAAAGAACACATGGAAATAAATCACTCTTGGGGATGATCCATATATATATACATGTGTCAAACCATCGTGGTCATATATATAGAGACCAAAAACACACTAGTGTGACACAGAAGTTGAATCACAGAATCCACTGGAGTGTGTGTGGTCATCAGATATCAATGTGGTTTTGGAAAATAACACATATGCAATATAATGTGCATGCAATGACTCTATGGGGGATCCAAGTGGAAAACCATGGTGTAGAAGAAGCAAGACACACATAGGAAATCAACTCCCAGTACACACATTTAATGCACAAGTGTGACAGAGAAGTTGCATCACATAATGTAATACACTAGAGTAGTGTGTGTGTGTGTGGTCATCAGATATCAATGTGGTTTTGAAAAAAAACATATTGGAAATATTTTTGGTCCGCATGCATGCATGCATGGAGTATCTAGAGTAACAATGATTTACTGAATAATTTAGAAGAAATTAAATCAAGTGTGGGTTTTGCATTTTCCATTGACATGCCGATAGAAAAATGATTAACTGCAAAAGAAATCGAGCTGTGTATACGTGCGTTTCGCATTCCCACTCGTGCGTTTTGCATTCCCACGTGCGATGTACACGTCTCCCACCCTGGGTGCACTCCCACCGCCCAACTGCCCCATCGTCTCCTAGTCATTTAAAAGACATCATCCACACGTTCTCCCCAGCGTCACCAAGTCATTTCTCCACACTCCATCGTCCCACTCTTCCCTGCACTCCAAAGAACAGAAGGAAATCCTAGCAACAAGTACGAGATCATTTTCTCGCGAAGATGAAGAGATCACGACAGGTGGTCACCGAGGACGCCAAGGTCATCATCGCCGAGGAGGCCAATGCCATCATCCATAACCAAGCAGATAACAAGGTCGAAGAGGAAGCGGTTGCAGATCTGCTAGCGGTTGCAGATAACAAGGTGCACTACAATTACTACGACGACATCGATGATGAAGAACCTACGGATCCGTTCCTGTTCGAGCAAGAACCCAGCGACAGAGAATCGGAGGTAATTAGATCTGAACTGTGAATGGGGTTTTCAGATTTTACTGTTCATATTTTAATTTGTAGGGTTTTCTGATCTTGGAGAGTTTGATTAATTAGTTTGTTATCCGCCTAGTAATTCTATGCTCATATTTTGTTTGTCGTTTTGATCTGCCCCTAGTCATTCCAGTCGCACATTTTCTAGTTTGATTTGATAACTAGTAGTTCTAGGCGCCTAGTAGTTCTATACATGCTCATCTTTTGTTGGTCGTTTTATTTAGTTTGTAGGGTTCAGAGATCTCTTATCTAGGTTGTGTTCATGATGTCCAATGTATAGTTTGATTTGTATGATAAAAGTCACACATATATATACAATAATCATACGAGCTCCTGACTACATTAACAGAAATTTAATGTCCATCTCTGTTATAATTAGGGAAACAAATCATATGTACAGATGCATTAAAATGTCCATCTCTGTTATATTTAGGGAAACAAATTGTTACATTCCTAATTAACTGAGTATATTTAGGAGAAAGCAAATTCCTTTTTGTACCATGTTCTAGTCATAAGTTCTTTTTGTTTTTCCAATTTACTGGTAAGATGAGTGGAAATAATTACTCCATCTGTCCTAAAAAAAGGATGTCTTAAATTTCTTATTAAAATTTGGATGTATCTTTATATATATTGAAACTTGTATAGATAATCATTCAAATTATTTGAAAGAAAACAGTATAATTTTAACTTAAGCGGAGTGTATATGTTAAATACTAGATCATGCATGTTTTATCCAATCTCTGTTATAGTAAGTTTTGTATTTATATGAACATATGCATTAAAATAATTCTTATAAATTAAATTTCTCTATGTAGTCCATCTCTGTTATTTGTTTAGGGAAGCAAATTGTTAAATTCATAATACACTGAGTATATATTTAGGAGAAAACAAATTCCTATTTATACCATGTTCAAACTGAATAAAACTAGCGAGTCATAACTTCTTTTTGTTTTACCAATTTATTGATAAGATAAATGGAAAGAATTACTCCATCTTTCCTAAAAAAAAGGATGTCTCAGTTTTGTTAAAATTTGGACGTATCTTTATATACTGAAACTTGTATAGATTCTTTCAAACTATATTTGGAAGAACAGTATAATTTTATATAGCACTTGTTTTATCATATATGTATGCAAAACAGATATATGTTTGATGGACTAGTTTGTTCAAAAGCTGTGCGCACATGCTAAAATTAATCTCTCAACACATCCCTTTCCTAGTTTGATCTCATGATATTGGGAGAGTAATTTTTTTCATTCAATGACTTCTTCTCTCTACTTGCCAATTCACAGGAACCAGATAGCGATGTCGGTGAAAGTATGTGCTCCAGGCACGCAAAAAGCCACCAAAATCCTGAAGCAAATGAGGAATGGGAGGTTCCCCTTCCGTCGAGGTGCAAACAAGTACAGCTGCCCCTTCTGCGCAAGAAGGATTGCGGAAGACCTGAACAACATCGTGCAGCATGCCGGGGGCATTACCCGTGGAGGACAGCAACGTGCGAAGCACACGAAAGCCAAGCATGGTGCCTTCATGGTTTACCTGAGCGAGTATGCCAACCTCGGTCACATTGCTCTGGGCCGTAACTGCTTGCTCCTGCTGCCTCTGCTGCCTCCTGCTGCCGCCTCATGTTACCTCTACTGCCGCCTCCTGTTGCCTCAGCTGCCTCCTGTTGCCTATTGCTTGTTGCTGCCTCCTGTTTATGTAATGGGTGTACTGTTATATTATATCGTTTGTGTTGTGTAATTATTAAGTACTACTAGTAGTATGTGGTGGTTGTGATCGAACCTATTTAACTAGTACCTCTATATATTGTCAGTACCTTTTAAGTTGTTTGTTATGATTGTTCTTGGTTGCACATATTTCCAACATTTTAAAATATATTTTTAGTGTGAGTCTTTCAGAAACACACACGTGATTGTTCCTGGTTTTGCAACAATATAGAAAATCCATGGTTATTGTTCCTGGTTGCACCATGTTTGAAATCAACAAAAGATAAATACACATTACTTTAGCAACCATGATTTTTCCCAGTTTCAACAAGTTTGGTACAAAAAGTTAAATACATCAGATGAGTACTGAAAACAACTGACTAGCTAGCTAGCTAACTAAACATCCAACAAACTCATTCCTCTTACTATTTTCGAAATTGTCAAAATAACCAAGAGGAAGCGGAATACATCCTTAATTCAATACTTATTTCCACAATTGCCAACAACAAAAAGAAGAACACACACTAAAGTCACTGCCACACTAAGCATCATCATAAACCAAACATGCTTGCATTCCATTTCTGCTCTCATTTTCTTCAACCCCAGTTTAGATATCTGTAGATCCGTGTCTCTATCTGCCAGCCTCAACTCAATCATCATCTTATCATCTACCTTCTTACATAGCTGGGCAAGCATCCTCTGCATTTGTGCTAGCCATGGGTTGTCCATCCAGTACAAGTAAGAACAAACCTCATCTAGACAACCTAAAAAATTCTACCAATGTCTGCACTATAGGAGGCAACCTTCCTAGCAGGAACATGGTTGCACTAGCATCTCCAACTAGGATCTAGCTCCTTCCCACCAATCTCTTGATATAGGATGGAAATTGGCAGCTCCCCATCGATTCCAACCCAACTTTGCAGAACAAGTCATTGAAACAGTTAAATTCCCCTAACAGCTAGAACCCTAGGTAGAACAGATTCAGGGACAGAGCAAGACCTAATTTACCTGGTCCACAACGTCGCCCTCTCCGGCCGGCTTGCGCATCCCCATGGCAGCCGAGATGTGGCAGCGACGACAGCGATGTCGGTGGAGATGTGACGGTAGCGACGGCGACTATGCGGTGCGGCGTGGTCTGGTGCGGTGCGGTCGGGGCAACGACTCGTTATGGGGCCACTCGTTAGCTCCAGTGTGGGACCCACCTGTCATTGGGTATTACGGGTCCCTTCCACACTCGCCCAAATCCACTCACCTCCTAGCGCTGGGAAAACCCTCTCTTGCGATGGTCGAATCCCCTCCCCAACCCTCCCCGGGGATGGACAAATCATGTCCCCTCCCCTCCCCGGTGACGGACAAATCCCCTCCCCTCTCGTACCCTCCCCAGAGACGACCAAATCCCCTCCCCTCCCCTATGAAGGCCAAATCACCTCCCCTCCCCTTCCCGGCAACGACCAACCACCCCCCTCCCAAGCAACAACGGCTGCAACATAAGTGCTCCTCGGCCTACTTCCCTTCACCGTGTCACCTCCTTGTTCTAGGTTCACTGCGTCAGTGCTCCATCTAGGTCACCGGTGATGGATATTGGCCTTAGTGTCACCACCTCGTTCTAGGGCAAAGCGACAACATTGCTGTCTATGTCACTGGATGATCTTGAAGTAGTCGCCAAATTAATGCCCCAAATTCTTGTTTTTCATAGCTATATGTTAGTGCTGATGAATCTTAGGATATTAATTGTTTACAGATGGCCAATGAATAATATGTCGCACTTAGCTTGTTGATGGGATGATCTCCATCTACTTAGTGTCTTTGTACAACCACTATGGCTCTACATCTCCTTGGTAGATACATATTCATCTCATTGACTTGTGTGTGCTATCTTACTACGGAGCCCACATTATATATTGATGTAGGTCATTGTATTCTCTTCACATGCATTTGGCCAATGATTAAATGGTGGCACTATCTTTGTCCATGGGATAATGTGCATATAGCATGTGTTCTGTACAAACACATTTTTTGTGCATGCTTCTTTCTATATGTTCGATTATATCATTAATTTATGTGTGCTTTGTTAGTATGAGGCCCAAATTGATGTTCTTCATAGCTATGTTAGTGCTAAGGGATAATCTTGTGATTTTCACTATTTACAACTGGTCAATGATGAAAATGTGGCACTTTGACTGTTGATGGGATGATAGGCATCTACTTACTGTCTTTGCATGGCCACTATGGTCGTACTTGCTCCTTGCTATATACAGATTCATCTCATTGGATGATGCTTGCAGTTGTGACCATACCATATGCTTTTAAATTTGATTTTTGTAGTTCACTAATTCTTATTTGATTCTTCTAGTTAGCAAGTCTCCAAATGGCTGCACTGTCAAGGGAAGAATTAGAAAGAGGCGCCTATAGAAACTGTGAATACGGCAAAATGGAAGGGCTGATGCACAAGGAGCCTATTGTATAGCATAGCATTGAAATGCAGGTTTTAAAATTGTTGCTACTAACTCTAAGATAGTAGTTAAACCTACTGTAGAGCAGCAAAACAAAACATTAATTCTAATTACTACAATGTCTATTTAGGTTTCTAAAACCAACGATGGCTTAATCGATGTCACATCCGATGATGATGATGATGATGATTATGATGTGAAGCAACCTATAGTCAAGAGACCTAAGAAATCAAGGTTCACAACATCTGATGACGATGTGAAGCAACTAGTCAAGAGACATAAGAAAGCGAGGTTCAGAGCACCTGATGTTGTGGTTGTTAGAATCGCCAAAGCTAAGAAAATTAGGATCCCAACTCAGGTGTTTAAATTATAATATGTTTAATGTATATATAAAGCCTATTTCTTTTGGGAGTTTAGTTCCATATATCATTTAGACATTCATCATTTATTTCCTAACAGGATCCGGCGTCGTGTCTAGTATGCAAGAGCAATTGCGAATCCAGGTTGTCATCGGGCATGTCCTTTTGTATCTACTTGTCAGAGTCAGAGGGGTTCCAGAACTCAGTGGTAAGTGGTAACAAGCAATTTTCTTTCAAACTACACTGTAAGTCTCTAACCATTTGATTAATGTCTGATTCTTTTGTTTTTGGTGCACAGACTGTGCCATGCAATTCAAGGTTCATGTTCAATCTAGCCAGAACTAAACGTGAGAGTGTGCCCTTCAAGGTGCTTGGCGCACCTACAAGATTGTCCTCGAGAAAAGAAAGAACATGACTATCATGGGAGGTGAAGGATGGAAGCAATTCATTACACAGAACGATCTTACCGGGGAAGAAATGTTATGTTTTTCTTTGACAGGGCCCATGCCGAGGATACCTATTCTCGATATCTGTGGTCTTGGTGGCGAGGAAGACATATATGAATCTATGGTTGTCGCCCAAAGATGCCACCTTACCGATGATGAGAAGGAACACCTCCTAGCTACCCTACCGCCAATCAACACCTTCATCGGGGTTCCATTTGTGACCCGTTTGACAAGGAAAAATCTTGTCCAACATAAGATGGTATGGAAAATACCTTTTGTTTGTTCCTTGTATGGCTCCATATATAACTTGTGGTGGTCTTCTTCTGACATGCTTGCTTCTTCTTTTTAATCCACGATGCGACATCGCAGAGATTACCTACGAAAGTGGTTTCCTCCATGGGCATCCCTGATGATGGCGTGGCTGGAGTACAGCTAGGAGATTTTGATATCACCCCAATTGCATACAAGACTGACCCAGATGGTCGTGCCGTCTTCGGCAATCAGGGGTGGAAGAAATTCCACGAGAGTGAATGATCTAAAGGTTGGACAAGCCGTGCTAATAACTAACAGGAAGACCACATAAGAGATGTTGGACGTGAAGTTTGTGTTCGAGACCATCTAGAGTGTAGTTGTGGTTGGGAACTGTTAAGCTTAACTAGTACGACATAGTTTGCAACAATTAATTAATCGTTTGAAACCTAGTGTATATATATATATAATATTTTCCTGTTTAGTCTACTCTTGGAAGATTTTGCCGGGTATGGTTATGATTGTGTGAACTGGAAGCTACTACAAAGAATTATATGGAATCTACTAATACAAAACAATTCTGAAAGATATTTTGTCCACATGCATTCCGGTTGTTTGGGCTGCTCGCGAGGGTCCCTCGTCGCGAGTTCGAGAGATTTCTCCGTGATGATAATCCGATCTCCGTTAGATTTTTTGAATCAGTAATTACAACAACTTGAGTACTATGATTGTAAAACTTGAAAGATAGTACTTGCACATAATTCTGAAAGCTAACACAGAGAATTATGAAACAAGCTACTAAAAATAAATACTTTGAATTCTGATAGTACTAAAATTACATACATTGCAATTTTGTCTGAAAGGTAATATGCATACTGCTGATCAAAATAATATAAATACAATACAAATTTCTACTTGAAAAATAGACCTGAAAATGCTAGCAAATATCCTAGGATGAATATAGGATTCAATCTCCCCTATATTTTTGACGTTGTCGGCTCTCGCGTGCTGCAACACATGTTCAGAGAACTCTCTCCGTCTGCAATGTGTTGCCAGTATCTCGTCTAGAGGGTAAGGTCTCAGTGTATGTTCTAGACTTAATCCATACGTTACCATTGTTGGTTCCTATTCCCAGGCTTGAACCTCATGATCGTACAGTCTGATATAATTCATGTAGTATATGCAACCGGGTTTGACTGTGGGGTGTAACCTAGTGTCAATGGAGATAGACCGATGGTAATCTACGAATAGGGCACGACTTCCAATGTCACCAACGGCCTCGAGAGAGCGGTTCTCCGTGTCCACTCGGTACAACACCGGTTTCCCTTCGGCAAAATCCCCGTTCAACACAAGAAACAAATTACCATCTGACTCAACTAGGTAAAATCTGTAGCCTCTGCATACCTGTTCAAAGACTGGGGCTGAAATTATTTTGGCCATCATGACAGTTCTCGCGTGCTGCTCTAACTGGATGTTGGTCGACATGATGTCTCCACTCCCAAGTAATGTATATACTTCCCCTCGGAATGCCGTCATGCCGACCAGAAACATATCAGGTGGTGGCAAATACAATCCTTCTCCAAATGATTCATTGATTATCCCCGTTGGGGTGCTCTCATCGCCCATGCAATATGATCTGGATAATCTATGCAAACGAACACCATCGTCGAGGACTTCGTCATGACGACAGATTGCAGAAGATCAGATGGAATGTGTGCTTGAAACTCAGTGTTAGACTTATGAGTGATTGGGTTCTGAAGCCGAATCTTATACGGCTCCACCCTTTAAGCAAGCACGATGACACCACGCGAAAGACCGACGAAGTAGTATCTTTTGGAAGAAGAGGGCATCGGTTAGCACTAAGATGTTTACAAGGAAAATACAAATAAATGAATGTTATATATATATAAGATGTGAATGTGAACCTACGATGGACGTACATTAGATTCGTCCTGAAGCAACGACCAGTGGCGAGGATGAGGAAGGTGAAGTTGCCAACGTTTGGAAGTGTGTGATCTATCATGATCCAGTTGTAGAGATGGAATTTGGGCATCTTTAAAGTGCGGCGCCAATCGGTGCAGACTTCCCGACAAGCAGCATAGGTGTCGACGTACTCCTCTTTCTCCAGCAAGTAGTCGGCGATCTTGCGAAGTGGGTCGGTCGGGGGATCGGACCAGTTCCTCTTTATCCGGCTACTGGCCATGGCTTACGTGCAGGAATGTTTTGATCGAGGAAGAAAGAAGAACTACCACTGCGAGGAGAAGAAGAAGAAGAGGAGAACAGACGAGGGAGACAAAGCGGAACTGCCACTGTGCGGAGACAAGGAGATGAGGGAGAAGAAACAAAACTACCACTTCAAGTATGGATCAACGGGCTTTTTTTGGAACTAGCGGGTTAACTAGCCATGCACTGCATGCAAGTTTTGATCAAACAGACTGACATGTGGGACCGGCTAATAAATTCCAAGAAGTGCTACCGTGCATAGTGCACTGACAGGTGGGGTTGAAGCACGGAAGAGACGGTCGATGGTAAAAAAGTGTCGAATATGTGCCGTAATGAATTCCACGACAAATTTTGCACCAGAAGAAATGGAAAAGTGAGTTTCAGGGCCTAGAACGAAATCTGCGATGAATTTGCCACGACGAAAACAAGGAACATCATGGATAACCGGGCTAGAGGGGCTTGGAGCTCATTACGACAAAACGTTCTAGAACGTTAGGAATCCGCGATGTTTTTAGGTCATGTCATAAAAAATTGTCACGGATTGTCCAGATTATTGTGGTGGTTCTTTATCTTAAAAAGTTTTCATGCTATTGTGTGTCCCTCTGTTTTGGAATGCTTGCTTAGTGAGTTTTTGTTCATATTTATATAAGGGATATACTTGCTCGTGTTAGGCCCCATAGGAGACAAGCCATAGCTTTGATGCACCTTGTTCAACTTTTATCTAGCTTGTGAAAAATATTGTGATCCTCTAAATATACATTGACATGTTCTCTACATTTTGAAAATAAATATAATACATAAATTCTTCAAAACTTGCTAGTTGTCACTATTCAAAATTGTCTTAAGTGAATGGTTATGGAGTAGCACGACCCCATAGAGCCTGAAATGATGGTCTTAATATATGCTTACTGAGTGAGTTGTCAAATAAGAAATGATATTTCAAAGTTTTGAGATTACATATGTCAAAAATTTGTCTTGGAAATCAAAATGAGATATTGCTTTATGCGTGTCTTGCGCCACTGTCGCACAACATGGGATGCTAACAACTCCGTTGGCCTTTAAACAATCCAAAATAGGAAACTCTTGGAGTTTGGCTATGATTTGCCCAACATATGTAGCAAAAATGCTACATTTGGGTATGCATTGGTATTCTCATGGGTCTGCGTTAAAAGAAAAAGTCGGAATACTCCTATGACCATTATGAGAAATCATTATACCGAAAAGGGAAACCTTGGTAATGGTCATGAGTGTCCTTCCTAGCCTGCACAGTCTTGATTGAACATATACCACTCTTTTGGCATGGTCTTGTTACTAAGAAATATATTTTCTATGAGCTCAATAATCAAAGTTTGCACTTGAGAGACTTTAATAGATGGCATGAGTGGGCAGCATCGGAAAACTCTATTTATATTAATGATTGACAACTAACCGTGTTCAGCTTTGCCTTATACAAATAAAAAATACAAAAATACAATAAACTGCGTATAGAAGGATCACAAGTTTACTTCCAAGCTAGATTTAACTTTGGTATGGGGCATAGAAGTTTTTGACTACTCTCTAGTGGTTTGTAATAATATAGGGATTTCTATCTTTGTGCCCCTTGTTCGTTAGTTGTACTCAATTTTCCCTAGCAGCTTAGTTATTCCTCACTTTTGCCCTCCCTCGATTCTGAAACCCTCACATGCGCTCGGACGGGGGATGCCGTCAGCTCAAAGGCTTGATCGTTACATGTTGACCGGTGGGACCGCGTTGGGGTGGGTCATGCGTTGAGCGTTACGTTAGATTGCCTCGACTATTACATGCTGATGGGTGTGGCCAGGATACACAGCGGACCATCCATTCATCTCTCGCTGATTATGGGGGACGTGGTGTGGAACCATGTGGGTCGCGATTGGTGGTTACGTGCGCCATGTCGCCTAAATTGGAAGTTTTTTTTGTTATTTTTATGATTGGCATTTTTAAGAGCGCCTTTTCCCCTCTCTGTCGCTAGCAGTTGCGTTTTTCCCCCAAAAGGTAGCGAATCTAGAGCCGCTTCTCTCTTCATTCCTTGTTCCTTTTGCCCTCGTTTTCTCCCAATCTGGTAGCAAATCTAGAGCAGCAAAACTAACCAGCACCATAAATAAATTCAGTAAACAGAGTAGATGTAGATAAAGCAGCTAATATACTTAACGAGGTTTGACAATTAGGCTACTCAGCAGCAGTAGCTGACAAGTTCAACACAAACAAGACAAAAGAAGCTGCTTTATAGCAGCAATAGCAGCAGCAGATCAGTGGTCCCTCATGGCCTCTGCCAGGAGGGTCTCCGCCTCCTCCCTCTGGTGCCTCCTCCACTTCTTGTTGCCCAGTCCCTTGACCATGGGCGCCTTGGGCTTGATTGGGGGCATGCGACCCTCCTCGATAGCCACCTTCCATAGGTTGTGGAGGTGAAGACCGAGCGCCTAGTGTTTGTCTGTGAAGCTGTGGATGTTCAGGGAATCGCCGTAGGTCCTCACGTCCCCGACATGCTTCACGAGGGAGTTGAAGTCCGTGGCGCAGAGCCTCCTGGTGGGGAAGAAGGGGCACCTGTACACGTCGCTGGCGAAGAAGTTTTTGTACTGGCCAGACATCAGCCTCCTAAGCACATGACAAGTCTTGGTGTCCTTGGACTCCTCGTCACTGCGGACATCGATGCTATCCTCCTGTTGGAAAAAACAGTAGAGTGCAATAAGGACATGATTGAGATACTTTGATTATAGGGATTAATTATTTGCATAAATTAACCGATTGAGATCTCCAGATTATTCCCCTAATATCAAACCAAATCAAATACTGATCCCAACTACGAACAGGGGGGTTCAGATACGAACAGGAGGATTCATCGAAATACGAGATCTAACACAAGAGGATTAGCTACTGTAAAAATACGAACAACCGAGCCCTAATAACATACGATCTAGCACCCAACGATGGGAACGGGGGAAGAACAAGGGAAGGGGAGAAAACCCTGGTTGCCTCCGACCATGGGTCGGCGATGCTGGTGTCGTAGGGGTTCTCTGGACTTATGTAGACAACCTCCTCGTAGGGGTCACAGCCGGGCAGGATCTTCCCGAGACCGGCGGGGGCCTCCTCGCCGGCGGCTACGGCGGGATGCGGGGACGGGGACGGGGGCCTCCTCGCCGACGGCCTTAGAGAATTCGATGGCCACCGCACCGTTCTTCTCCATCGCCGGCGTGGTTGGGGTTTTCTTGGGGGTTTGCAGAAGATGATGGGACAGTGGAGACGGTTGAGTGATCAAGTGAGTGATGAGTGAGAGTGGGGATGCCTCTATTAAAGGAGAAGGGAATCGATGTTTTGTTGCACTATCGTGCACCACGTATGCTACTTCACCATGCACGGCCACATGTGTCCGCTACCTCCTCGTGCACCACACACACGTACCATGAGTCACGTTTTTTCCCTCGTGTCTAATCATGGCGATTCAGTTGTACTCAGTTTTGCCCTCGAGTGGAACACTGGCAGTTTGGTTGTACTCAGTTTTTCCCTCCAGTATTAACACTGCCGTGCGCAATATACTTAGTTTTACCCTCTGGTGGCTGGTCAACAGAGAGTCAACGAATAGGTTTTAGCTAGCTAATTGAGTCATTTTATGCACAACAAAGTCAAAAAGATCAAAACATAGTGGCATCTACCCAGGGAGTGTTATTATGTGACCTGCCACCATAAGAAATGTATATAAACCAAGTTTTAACCTAAATCACCACTTCTCAAATCACCTACTATCTATGAAGGTTCATAGCTTTCTACTCAAGCCTCTTCCCAAAACATCCCTCCCCAAAAAATAGTTTGTTTGAATGAGGCAATAATTGTCAAACTGGTGTATATTTGAATTGCAAATAGTTTGATGTATGCTAAGATGTATTTTATTGTATAAAAGATGCATTTTCCATTATTTAAATCCTTTTCTATTTTCTATTTGAATCCCTTTGTCAGTCTTGCCCTTGGTTTTTAAGTTCTACTCAATTTTGCCCTTGGTTCTTACGTGCTACTCAGTATTACCCTCTCTTTGTATCCATCTCTCGCACCTGTGCTCATCTTCGCTGCTACGCTATGATTGGTCGAGACAGTTGTCACACGGATCGTGCACACTAACTATTGATCCTCTTTGATCTAGCGGACTGGATAACCCCTATATTTGTCAAGGGGCACCCCTCTATCCATGCAAAATAACAAGTATGCCACTGGTACTTTAACTCCATAAACAAATGAACTTGAATATAATTTGAAGGGAACATGTTCGAAGGTGTATATTTTGTGCATTACATTCCACTCTATGAAAATGATAATCTCTCAAGATTTTCTTAGCACAATATTATCACGTATTAAGTGCAACTACAAAGAGTTCAAATGTGTATAGTATTCGTATACGCAAGTTTATGCATTACATTCCACTCCATAGAAATGATAAATGATCAGGATTTTATTAGCACAACATTATCATGACCTAAGTGAGTGCGATTTCAAAGATTTCAAATGTGTATAATTTTTGTATATGCAAGTTTATGCATTATATTTCACTCCATGGAAATGGTAAGCTCTCAAGATTTTCTTAGCACAACATTATCACGTATTAAGTGTGATTTCAAAGAGTTCAAAGGTGTATAATTTTTGTATACACAAGTTTATGCGTTATATTTCACTCCATGGAAATGGTAATTTCTGAAGATTTTCTTAGCACAACATTATCATGTATTAAGTGCGATTTCAAAGAGTTCAAAGGTGTATACTTTTTGTATACGCAAGTTTATGCATTATATTTCACTCCATGGAAATGAATATATCTCAAGATTTTCTCAGTACAACATTATCACGTATTAAGTGCGATTTAAAAGAGTTCAAAGGTGTATAATTTTTGTATATGCAAGTTTATGCATTATATTTCACTCTGTGGAAATGATAATCTCTCAAGATTTTCTTAGCACAACATTATCACGTCTTAAGTGCGATTTCAAAGAGTTCAAAGGTGTATAAACTTTATATATGCAAGTTTATGCATTACATTCCACTCTACGAAAATGGGGGAGAAAATTACAATCTCTCAAAATTTTGTTCTCACATCATTATCATGTATTATGTGCGATTTAAAAGTGTTCAAAGGTTTATATTTTTTGCATATGCAAGTTTGTGCATTACATTCCACTCTATGAAAATGACAATCTCCCATGATTTTCTTAGCACGACATTATCACGTATTAAGTGCGATTTCAAAGAGTTCAAAGGTGTATAATTTTCGTATACGCAATTTTATGCATTCTATTTCACTCCATGGAAATGATAAATGATCAGGATTTTATTAGCACAACATTATCATGTACCAAGTGCGATTTAAAAGAGTTCAAAGGTGTATAATTTTCGTATATGCATTACATTTCACTATATGGAAATAAAGCAACGACACGAGCATGGGCACGGGGCTGGCTCGGTGTCCCATCTTGCAAAGGTAAGTTGTGGGTCCGAAGCTCATGTGGATAAGCTGTGGGTCCGGTGCTCATGTGGATAAGTTGTGGGTATGATGTTGATCTAGATAAGTTGAGAGAGGTGGCCACTACGGGAATCGATTGAACGCGGCCCCACTTGTCAGCATGTAATGGCAAGGGTACACTACGGGACCCGACAGAACGCGGCCATACTCATCAGCATGTAATAGCGAGGGTCCACTACGGGACCCGACTGAACGCGGCCCCACTTGTCAGCATGTAACGGCAAGGCTGACGGACGACGAGTTTTAGACCATGTGAGAGTTTCCCACAAGGAGATGGGAAAAAGTGAGGAAAAACTAAGTGGCTGGGAAAAAGTGAGTACAACTAATGAACCGAGGGCACGCAAATAGAAATTCCAATAATATAACTGAGCTGATATTGCCTTGTATGATTATGCGCTCTCTTAGTTTGAGCTTGTAGGAAAAACAAGGATACAGTGCATTGATTTTCAATGATAAGCAAGATCACATCCATTAAGTTATCGATCCCTTTTGCTCGAGGACGAGCAAGATCTAGCTTGGGGAAGTTGATGGCTGTGATATACAACACTTTTTAGCAATATAAATTGTGTCATTTTGCTATCATATCATGCTCCATCTAACTATTGCTATGCTTAATATGCATGATTACTTGTTTTTGTGAAATTCAATATGAGCCTTTCACATTTAGTATTTTAGGTATAATTTTATCCCTCTTCCTTGTCTTTTACATGTGTGTAGGTGTTGATGATTATTATGGACAAAACAAAGGCAAAAGGAACAAAGAGAGCATAGTATAGAGGAGCTCCTGGGACCAGACTTAGCCATTTGAGAGGTTGGAAAAGTGAATTTTTCCAACTTCTCAAAACAAAGATCCAATATAATGGGGTTGTAGCCCTCGATGATACGAACTCAACGAGCCCAAGAACACCCAAAACAGAGTTTGTATGAAGAATTGGCGGCCAAAATACTAAAGGGGGGGCAGACGGTTTGACGAGCAACTATACGACCAGAGCTATTTTTTTGATCGTATAGCCCGGCCCGTATAGTTGCCAAAAAGGACGGAAACGATGGGATTTTTCCTGAGAAAAGCTCTAGAACCTTCCCTAAGTCATATGACAGTATTTGGGGAACCCGAGGGCACCCCCAAGGCCTATATAAAGGAGGGAGGAACCAAGGAAGCCACAAGACAACATATACAAGATCTAGATCCCATCTACCGCCTCCACGGCGGCGCCCTGCTGCCATGCCACCTCCATAGCCTCTACAGCTCCACCAATATCTAGATCTCCATCAACACCATCAAGCCATCCAAGAAAGAATAGGAGGAGGAGGAGGATGCCGCCATCACCTTGCCAACGCCACCATCACCGCGCTGTCATCACCATCTCCATTTCCGCTACTCCTTCATCCTTCCCCATCATGATCTCCGTGATGGATTGTAACATGGATTGAACCCCTTTTATTAATGTTATGATGATTTGAGTAATTGAAGTGTGGTGTGTTATTGTTAATTAATATGTTTGTTCTTTCTCTTTACATTGTTATATTAATGATATTATTCTAGTGATTGGAGACGTCCAATTCATTGTTGAGGAGTTTACTAGGGATTCACGGAATGTCAAAGAACTGCTCATTAGTCGCTACTCGTCCATGGTACCTGACAACACCATGGGTATAACTAACAAGCTATTTGCTATAAGTGATTTGTGGAGGCAATAACAACTTAGGATGCACCGCCCGTTAAGATTTAATTTCCTCAATATCACTCATGATATAGATAGATATAGTGTTGCAAATTACTTGACCCCAAAAGTAACATATGGGATATCTTGTGACTAGCACACATTCTTAGAAGTACGGTTGTCCATAGAGCTTAATGCCTTTCTCTGGTTTACCTTGATTGGTCTTGTTACCTTAATACACTATTCTCTTACAGATGACCCATGTCCGGAGAGGGTGTGGACAGTTGATTTGTCTAGTTGCCACATACCAACGGTGGGAGATAATGTTATATGAGGGACCGCCACAATTATAGTTAACATCTATTCCATAAGCACTTATCATGCACACTGGTATACACAACATTACTTGAAGAATCATAGCATTAATATTTCATCTCATTGCATATACCTATTTTCAGTTTTAGTTTTGTTCTAGTTTTCTTCCAGTTCTAGAAGTAGTTATTACAAAACATCTTAAATTCATTTATCGTAGCAACTTATAGAATAGGCTATTTCCAAAAGACGGTTTGGGTGCGTACGTGGTCGCATTGACAACGCCGCTGCGAGGGTCGTGTTCGCCGAGATCCCATTGGGACAAACTCTTAAATATTTGTTGCTGCAAGTATTGCAATAACCCTGTTTTGGTGCAGGAACTCATCCCATCAACTACTAGCATGGGAGAATTACGTATGACTAGGATAATCTATGTCTTTCGTCATTATATGTGTGGAGATAGCTCAATAATAAGTTGTTCACTATGCGACTTGTGGGCAGTCGCTTTCTTGAATCAGGTAATGAAGTCATATCTAAATAACCACTATGATTCCTACGAGCAATCACTCTTACAGACCCACAATTAAGGGTTTCCCCATGTATATCATTATAATCTTAGTGAGTCTCTCTTAATTTCGCTTTGTCCGTGAAGGTTATAAGCCAATGCATGTAGTCACAAAAGTAGCACTAGACATACTCCCATACACATCCAAAGAGTATCTCCCTCTCTTTAGTCCCGAAGGGAAATGATATATGGCCGACTTCACATACCATCTAAAGAGAGATATCTAACACAACATCATAAATCAAAAGATCAAAGACCGAAGTTATAGATCATATCTATTTCAATGCATAATAATTCTAGGGTTTCACCATCTCTCCGCAAGAACAATGCAACTACTCATACATTAAGGGGATCAACATCATGGCAATAGTATATATGATATATGAAGGTATAATTTAATACAAGTGCAAATCAACAATAGAAATTGGATTACAACAAAGTAAACAAAGGGGATTGATGTTGAAGACGATGTTGATGAAGATGGTGATGAATATAAATGTGTTGCCCTTCAAGATGCAAGTCTCCTATTTCCCTTGAGTTGTGTGGTGGTGGAGATATTGTTTGTGGCGGCTATGGAGGCGGCAGAGCAGCAGGGATCCACCCCTGAGGCGCGGATGGATGATGATGGAGGCGTCTAGGGTTCCCCTCCTTAAATAGGCATTTTAGAGGTTAGTTTTGTGAACCGATAGAGATCGAGGCCCAATATGCCCATTGGGCCTTCACAAATGTTGTTCCATTTGACGAAACGAAGCCGTCAGGGGGTAGTACGACCATACGGTACGGGCAAGCTCTGCCGTAACAGTGGTCGTTAAACCCGCTGATGTATGCAATGTTTTGGCCGCCATTTCTCCATATAGAATCTGATTTGAGGTGTTCTTTGGCTCGTTGGATTCGTATGGATGAGGGATACAACACCATGGTCTTGGAACAACAATATGCGATGATGGAAAATATGAATTTTCCACATCTCATATGGCTAAGTCTCATGCTTGTAACTTCTCCATATTAAATTCTCTTGGCGCTTTTTATCAATGATTGTCAATTGTACCTACACATAAGTCAAAGACAAGGAAAAGGTAATAAAATCCTACTAAAACTACTAGTTGTGCAAAATCCTACTAAATCGTCATGCATAATGGGCATATTTGCAGCTAGATATAACATGTGATGAGTGACAATATGAATAATGTTTATGCTTAAATATGCATCATATTTTCACTGATCAACATCCCCAAGCTAAACGTTGCTCGTCCTCGAGTAAAAGAGTTTATAAAAAAATAATGCTATCATCTAGCTTACCATAGATGATCAATGCCTTGTATCCATATTTTCCCTGCAAGCTGAAAGTAAGATAGAACATATTCATACAAGGAAACACAAGATGAGTTATGTCAATCCTTAAAAGATAAATTACAACTTGAATGCTCCATGTCAAAATTAAATCTATCTTGAAAGCAAACTTGTGATCCTCCTGTTGCGCCTTTATATTTTGTATCCTCGCTTTTATAAAGTGAAATCTTAGAAATTAAAAGTGAGATATCATGTCATAAGAAGAATAACATTAGAGTGTCTCATTAGAACACCCACATCAATAGATCAAGACTATCAAACACTACTCTTCCATTCATTGTTTTTCAATAAAATTCATGTAGTAGTAACAAGACCATGCAAAAGACTCTTTTGTGTGAATCTTTATTCTATTCCAAGATAGTTTCCAATAAGGATCATTGAGTGATGTTTTAAGAAACAGTTTCACATCCTTCAAGTGTACCAATACTTTTTCCCATTACGGTAACAAGTGTTACCCATGTTGTCAACTCATATCTGAAATCATGGGTTATACCATTGATCGTTCGTAGTCTAGCGGAGTTGTTGGCATCCAAATGTGTGCATCAAAAATATGTAAATAAGCTTTAAATAGTATCACATTTTGACCCACAACGTTTTATCTTTGGCATGTATCTCAATCACCGCTAGACTTCATTTCAATCAAACAACTCCTTTCAAGAGTGCCATCAAGTCTATGAATAAATATATGGGGTTGAGTATCGATAAGGATGGACTCTTAAGACAATTAAACATCACTCGTGAAATTATTATAGACCTCATCAATATACATTTAATCATGTCAAGTGTAGAAATCATGGTAATGTATTCTAGAGGATCACAATATTCTTCTCAAGCTAGATACATATTTTAACAAAGTGCATCAAAGCTTTAACTCAACTCTTATGAATCCTAACAAAAGCAAGTGCATCCATTATATAAACATGAAACATAACTTACCTAAGCAAACATTGAAAAATAGCAGGATAGATGATTGCACAAAAAGTTTCATCGAATAAGATCATTGCCAAAGACTCTACACATGCAGAAGTAACTTACCCAAGCCAGAACTTTTGCAAGAAGCAAACTTGAATAGATTACTACAAGAAAAGAGAAAATGCAGTTATCAAAAGATAGTGTGAGAAGTGGTTACATAACTAATCTTGAATAAAGAAAGTGACGTGGGCATACCCTACAGGTACTCGAGTTTGGTATATACAACCCAGATATGACAGGAGCCCACAACGTTAGCAGGGCCCAATCCAGGGTTCAGGTGATCCACGGAGACTCTAACTGCTTGCGGCACAAGACAAAGCTTAAGATAGAAAGTTTAAAGGGTCAAACCCTAACTTGTAACCGACTCGACCTGCTACATGAGACCTAGCCTATCTATATAAAGGCTAGGAGGGGGTGGCGAGGAGGAGAATCACAACCCTAGTTTCCACAACCATCGCCAGATTGCATCTACGCACCCCTGTAACTTTCGACTCCCTGGATAATTCCAAGAGCAGACAGGCAGGAGTAGGGACCTCTATGATGCCTGAACCTGGGTAAACCTTGCATCCCTGTGTGGTTGTTTGCTAGCCGATTGATGCCTCTAGCGCTCCCTCCTAGTCCAAAACCCAAGTCCATAACAATGGGTATTGATGAGTTAAACCTTCGTCAATTGGCGCCGTCTGTGCGAACTGGGAGTGCTGATGTCGTGGCTTCTTCGGCCCCGACAACTACGATCTACAACTCTGCAACAGCGGAGATTCGCTAGCTCTTTGGTGCTTTCAACTTCACCATCCACGCATCGGCCACTCGCCCGGCCTTCGAGTCTGTGGTCGATGGGATCGGTTTGGCGATCGGGAGCTTACGCTTCCAAGTTGGTCAGTTGGGCACACTTCGCCTCCCTGACCTACCAACGGTCCCCGCGATTGCTCTAGCATCGTGGTTTCCACCACCAATCGGCACCCTGAGTGAGCTCAACGCCCCGACCATAGTTGGGGGCACAAAAAGCGATAACAGTCGCGGATCCTATCTGGGTGACCTGGCCATAGAGGATGGAGCCTACGACTCTAGATATAAAAGTTGTGGGAGCAATAGCTTCCCCAATCATGTCATTTGCACTTTCATCAACGCAGGCGACACCGGTGTCAATCGCGACAACACCGGTACTGGGCCAACCAATGGCGAAAATAGTGGTCCCGCCAACGGCGTGCCCACCAACAATGGGACATAAGGGAACCCGAACCTCACGTCGAATGAGAGCACCGAAGAGCGCGTGCTGATCAAGCTCAACGACAACGAGTGGGCTCGCTGTTGAGAGGCTCTGCAGGCCAATCCCCTACCCCCAAACTCATCACAAGACATGCTGATGGGTTACCATTGGCTTCTCAAAGAGGAGTACAAGCGCCAGCAACAAGTAATCGCGCAACTCGACGAGCGAAGAAAGGCGGTGGACAAGTCGAGTCTTTGTCGGGCTCAACTCTCCAAGGGAGGATCCTCCTCCAAGGGCAACGACTACGTGGCCAACAAAAGGCGCTCTCAACTAGCCCACCTCACTGACAAGGAGCGAGAAGAGGTTGCACGAGTCCTCAACTTCTCATCCATGACGGTGGATACGCGGGGCAATGTGCTCCCAAAGACGCCGCAAGTAGCAGTGACTGCGGCCACCATGTACCTCCTCAACAACCAGCTTCCGGCTGGGATCCGTGAGCCGCCATGCACTGATCTATGATCGCGGGCTTGGGACTAGTCGAGGCCGCCCTCATCAAGGATCCAACGCCAGAGCAGAAAAAGAGCAAAGCTCTGGCCAAACGATACTCCTCTCCCTCGTCCAACAATGATAGCCACGACTTGTCTCGACATCGCCGTTCACGGCAGCATGACCGCGACTACGACGCGTGTGATGATATCACGTAGCGTAAGGTCGAAAAGATGCGCGTGAGGCGTGCTCAGTTGACTGACTCGAAAGACAAAAAGGTAGAACTCTGCGGCGCTAGATGCTTCAGCAGAGGCATCAGGCAGAAGCGAATGCCTAATGGGTTCAAGCTCCCATCGTAGAACCCGAAATTTGACGGCCTATAGGACCTGAAGATTTGGGTAGAAGATCACATCTCCTCTGTCAGGCTGCATGGCGGAAGCCAGAGCACGACCATGCAATGCCTATAGCTATAGCTGCAAGGCGCCGCCCATGCATTGCTCAACAATCCCCCGCGCGGATCAATTCGCAGCTAGGAAGAGCTGGTCTACACCTTCGTGCGCAACTTCAAAGGCACTTACAAAAGGCCCGCATCAATCAAAGAGCTAATAGGATACCATCAGAGATCTGGCGAATCGCTGCGCTCATACATCCAGAGATGGTCCACCATCAAGAACTCTGCAGAAGATATCTCTGAGGATCGCGCAATCGATGTGTTCGACAGCGGCGTTCGTCGCAGAGAGCTCAGGGAGGAGCTGGGCCACTCGAAGCCCAAAACAATTGACCACCTGATGGAGATCGCGAATCGGTGGGCCAATGGAGAGGACTTGGTGAAAAACCATGCCTACTCCGATGATGACAACGACCTCGGGCGCAGACGTGATCGGCGAGGGAAATGTCGAATGCACGTCTATGAGGACCGCAAAGAGGTCGACCTGGTCGCAGCCGGCTATGCCGACAAACACAGCGACAATCGCAACATCGGATAGTGCAGCGGTGGATACCGCGATAGCAGGAAAACCAGGCAAGTGTGGCAGCACCGCACTCGCGACGAAGCACCTGGACTATCCATCCAAGACAAATTGTCTGGACCATGCAACGTACACTTCTACATTGACAAGCACCAAGGCAAGGAGAAGTCCAACCACCTTCTCAAGGACTGCCGTGAGTTTCTCAAGCTCCAGGAAGGCCTGGCCCAGATGAATCACGACACCTGCGACTGTGCTAGTCTAGAATCATGGAGATGAGCCATACCCGCGAGATGTGGGCAACATGGGAATGATCCAAAAAGGGCGCCCCTCAAATCGAGTACAGAAGGAAATCACTCGCCAAGTCAACTTGGCGATAAACAGTCCGCCCTCCTCCACTGAGTACCTCAGTGGAAGCGAGTCCTACATAACCTTTGACAAGCACGACCATCCATGACAAGTACCTCGCCCAGGCCACTGTCCCCTCGTACTCGAGGCACCGACTGGGGGCTTCGACATGAGCCGTGTCTTCATGGACGGCGGAAGCGACATCAATCTCATGTTCGCAACTACCTTGCGCGCAATGAGGATCCCTCTGACATGTCTGGAAGTTTCATACATGGCATTCCATGGCATCATCCCAGGGAAGGGCGTATACCCCCTAGGCAAGATCAGCCTCGACGCCATCTTCAGCACGCCGCAAAACTTTCGGTGAAAGCACATTGACTTTGAAGTTGTCGACTGGCCCTCACAGTACCACTACATCCTTGGACGTGTCGCGTTCGCAGGGTTCATGGCGGTACCACACTACGCCTATCTATAGATGAACATGCCAGACCCAAACAACGTCATCAGAATCAACGGAAGCTTCGAGAGGTCTGACAGCTGCAGCAGGGAATTCAACAGAATCTCCCGGTCCTTCGGCATGCAAGAGGAACTCTCAAATTTGAAGGAGGCGACAAACAACAATCTGCCTCCCCTGAGCAAGCCAAGCTCACCCGACCTATCCTTCGACTTGTCGGTGCATACCAAGAAAGTCGAGGTCCACCCAAATGACCTGACCAAGACGACCCTCATCGCCAACAACTTGAGTTCCACATAGGAACTCGCGCTCATCGAATTCCTCCATGAGCGCTGGGAAATCTTCTCCTGGTGTCCAGCGGACATGCCAGGAGTTCCCAGGGAATTCGCCGAGCACTCACTCAACTTGAATCTAGACGCAAGGCCGGTCAAGAAGACAATACGGCGACTGTCTGAACCAAGAGCAAAAGCGGTCGTCTTGGAGATCAACTGACTACTCGACGCAAATTTCATACACGAGATCAATGAAAGAACCTAGCTTGCAAATCTAGTGCTTGTGCCTAAATAGGACACGGATATCCTGCGGATGTGCATGGACTTCACCTGCTTGAACAAGCACTTCCCAAAGGACCACTTCCCGTTGCCACGGATCGATCAAATAATCGACTCCACCACGGGATGCGAATGCCTCTGCTTCCTCGACGCTTACTTAGGCTACAACCAGATTCGAATGAAGGAGGAAGATCAAGAGAAAACGGAGTTCACAACACCCTTTCGTGTGTTCTGCTACAACACGATGCCCTTTGGGCTAAAAACGCAGGAGCCACCTATCAGCGGTGTATGCCGGCCTGCCTCAAGAACCAACTTGGTCGCAATATCCAAGTCTACGTCGATGACATTGTCGTCAAAACAAAAGAGGAAGCCGCGTTACACGATGATCTTTGTGAGATCTTAGATAACCTCGATCCCTACCGGATCAAGGTCAATCCGGACAAATGTGCCTTCGGCGTACCATCTCGGCAGCTTCTCGGGTACCTCATCTCCGCGAGGTGAATCGAGGCAAACCCGAAGAAGATAAAAGCCATACTGGCCATGGAGAAGCCGAAGAACTTAAAAGGCGTCCAGCAACTGGCTGGGCAAATTGCGGCGCTCAGTCGATTCATCAGTTGAATGGGCGAAAAGGCACTGCCCTTCTCCCAACTTCTCCGTAAAGGTGACAAGTTCAAGTGGACGGATGAAGCGCAAGAAGCATTCGAAGACCTCAAGCATCTACTATCCACCTTGCTAGTATTGTTCACACATCACAAAAAGGAGCCGCGGTTACTATACATCTCCACCACCAACCAGGTGGTCCACACCGTGCTCGTCGTGGAGCGAGCAGAAGAAAATAAGGTCCACGGGGTTCAGCGCCTAGTATACTACCTCAGCAAGGTACTCACACCAACAAAGCAGCGGTACCCACACTACCAGAAGGTGGCGTATGGCGTCCTTATGACAGCCAGAGAGACTGCGCCACTACTTCAAGGAGCACCCAATCATGGTGGTAAACAACACTCCACTCGGGCACATACTCAATAACCCCGACACCACTGGACGAGTCGCACTCTGGGGAATTGAATTGTCTCCACGAGACATTACATATGAGAAGCGTGACGCGATCAAATCGCAAGTTCTCCCACACTTTCTCATGCATTGGATGGAGAACCAACTCCCCGACAAGCCAGATATGTCCTACCTTTGGACAATGCACTTCGATGGGTCCAAGTGAAAGGATGGAGCTGGTACAGGTGTCGTACTGACATCACCCCAAGGAGACAAGATGAAGTACGTTCTCCGAATGCAGTTCACAGCCTCCAACAATGAAGCTGAATACAAAGCCTTGATCCATGGAATGCGGATGGAAAAAGCCTGTCGCGCAAAGAGACTCGTCATCTATGGTGACTCCAAACTGGTGGTCAAGCAAACAATGCATGAGTGTGACGCCCTGAGCGACAACATGATTGCCTACCGCGACCTCTACGACACACTCGAGGGAGACTTCGACAGCTGCGAGCTGCGACACGTTGGCCGTGAAAGTAATGAGGAGGCGGATATACTGGCCAACATCGGCTCCACCTGCGCCCCAATACCACCTGGAGTATTTCTAGAGAGCATATGCGAAAGCTCCATCAAGCCCAAGGCCCCAAAGAAGAAGGCAAGCACGTCAACGGACTCGGGGGCTACGCTACACAACGAGCCAATGGCACTCGATGACATGGAGCCTGATACAAAATTTGACGGCCCAATGGAGGTCATGATGATTGAGCCATCTTGGACACAGCCATATATCAGATACCTGCTCAACGAAAGACTGCTAGATGACCCGACTGATGCACGACACATAGCGCGATGATCCAAGGCATTCACCCTCATTAATGTCGAACTATACAAGCGCATGATCACAAGAGTTCTTTAGAGGTGCGTCTCCAACGGGGACGGAAGAGCCATTCTCCTCGACATACACGAAGGCACTTGTGGACACCATGCTGGCAGTTGCGCTCTCGTCGCCAAATCTCTATGAGCTAGATTCTACTAGCCAACGGCCATGCATGATGCCAAGGACATCGTCCAGCGCTGAAATGCTTGTCAACGATTCACGGACAAACCGCACGCACCTGGTGCGGAGCTCAGACCAATACCAGTGGCTTCGACTTTCGCACAATGGGGACTCGACATGGTTGGAAAGCTCCCGAGGTCCTCACGGGGAGGATACGTCTACCTTCTAGTAGCGGTCCACAAATTTATCAAGTGGATCGAGGCCATGCTGGTGACGAATCAATCAGGAGCCAGTGCCATCAAGTTCTTCGAGTCCATCGTCTACCGTTTTGGGGTGCCACATAGCATCATCACAGAAAATGGGACGAACTTCATCTCAAAGGAGTTCTAGGAATTCTGCGAAAAGCTGGGAATAAACATTAGCTACGCCTTGGTGGCCCAACCTCAGACCAACAGTCAAGTCGAAAAGGCCAACGACCTCATCTGTGGCAGAATCAAGAAAAGGCTCCTTCGGCCACTCAAACAAGCCGCTGGGTGCTGGTCAGACGAGCTGCAATCCGTACTTTGGAGCCTACACAAAACTCCAAATAGCACCACAGACTACACTCCGTTCTTCATGATGCACGATGCTGAAGCGATACTACCCGTAGAAGTGCGCCACAAAGCCCCATGGGTGGTTGCATACAGTGAGAAGGAATCAACTCTCGCACTTGAAGACTCTGTTGACATCCTCGACGAGGCACGCTAGATTGTAGTGGAGAGATCCACGATCTACCAACAGAGCCTCCACAACTACCATAGTAGAAGGCTACGCCCCATATCCTTCGTCGGAGGAGACCTGGTCCTGTGACTGAAGCACCAAGGGCACCTCAAGTTCGAGTCCCCTTGGGAAGGACCTTACGTGATTACCGAAGTAATCCCAGGTCGGTCCTATCGCCTTAAAGATTTCAAGAGCAGAGTCGCATACTCCAACCCCTGGAATGTCTCGCAGCTGCGCCGTTTGTACCCTTAGATGTTTTTTAATTTACAAATAAGACTATTCAGCCAGGCTACTTAGCCACACATTGTACCTCATGATATTCTACGAATAAATAAAGCTAAGTGCCACAAACCCTGTGTTTTATGCTTTTCTCGCAATTATTTTACTCGGGGTTTGCGCCACCCTTTGTATCTTGTTCCACGAACAATACATCATCTTGAGTAGCTGACGCACTACCAATCGAACCCTTGATAACACCAACCCAGTTGCAACGCACTGGACAGGTTGGCAAGGTGCGGCGATGAATACATGTCAGGCTAACAAAAAGGACATGTACCTAATAATACACTCGAAAAATATACAAGCTAGCAAGCTCTTTACATATTAACGGGTATCAAATACACCCACCAAAATCATATGAATTTGACAACACTTATACATCTATGTGTGCAGGAAACACTACTGCTACGAAAGGATAACATTTGTTTGCTCCTCAAAGAAATCTACAATATCCTCAACTGGTTGGTCAACCGCCTGATAGTGCGGCACCATATTCCAAGTCATCCCTTCAGGCGGCGGTAGTGGTCCAGCAGCAATAGACGCGATGTCCACATCTGGCCGATGCAGTCATACCAGCGACAATGCAGCCTTGGCTCCTGCGACCAGCTGCTGTCGCACGCACTCGCGAACCGCACTGATATCGTGAAACTTTGCCAGGAGAGCCAATGGGATTGAGGGCACCACGTCAAGAGGAAACATCACTTGGAAGATATGCCTAAGGCACGACTGCGCCTTCTTCAAACATTGAAGCACTCACGAAGAACGATCCTGCAGCATCGCCAACACGCTTCATGGTCGTGGTCCACCCAAAAGTACCCACTAGCCCACAACTGCTCTTGGGTTAAGTCATTCATTCGAATGGCTACCCAGTCCTTCTCATCCTACGGATGACGAGCGCTAACAACTACAAAAGCAAGAGAAAAGTATAAAGACAAGGGATCACCGCGATTGGCTAAAGAAAAGGAAATAAGTTAGAGAGGTAACATTTAAATTGCTCGTTCAACTACGGAACTTTATCTAGTAGATACTTCTGGCGAGCGGTGGGGTTCTCATCTTTCGACTTCCACACATCCACGTTACTGCGGATAATGGGCAAGTCATGCTCCAGCTGCTTTATACGGTCGTGCAATCGCAAGAGTAATGACAGCTCCTCCACCTTTGAACGTGGTTGCACCATAGTTTCATCCGTGGGAGGAGAGTCATGAGGATCACTCGAAGGACCACTCAAAGGACCCTATTTACAACAAGCAAAAGGCAAATGAGACTAATCATACATTGATAAAAAGGAGGACTGCATTCAAATTCGATAAAGGTACCAAGGGGACACCCCCAACAAAATGCGAATGAGCAAAAGGAAGCTACAACTATTACAAAGAGCAGCTATGGAGCAATCTTCTTCTTTGACTTGGAGTTCGACTTCGGGGGCTTCCTCGAATCCGTGGCAGTCTCCGACGCCACAGACTTTCCGGTGGTAGCCCCAGACGCCGCAACCTTCGCCACCTTCACTGGTCGCAACTCTTCAGAATGAAGGAAATATGCCCTGAGAGGCAATAATAAAGTTGTTATTATGTATTCCTTATATATGATAGATGTTTATTTTACATGCTAGAATTGTATTGATCGGAAACATCAATACATGTGTGTTTAATAGACAAAAAGGGTTCCTAGTTATGCCTCTCTTATAGACTAGATTGTTGATTAACAAGATGATCAAGGTTTCCTGATCATGGACATTGGATGTTGTTAATAACAAGGTCACACCATTGGTGGAATGATGTGATGAACATTCATCCAAAGTATAGCATTACGATCAAGTCATTATGTTTATATTGCTATAACATCATACAAAGTAATCTTTATCCTTAGACCATGAGATCATGTTAATTGCTAACACCTGAAGAGTGTCTTGATAACATCAAACGTCACACCATAACAGGGTGACTATAAAGATGGGTTCAGTACTACGAATGTGTTATGTTGAGGCTCATGGATCAAGAGTGGAATTTGTTAATCCCGATGACGGATAGATATTCTCTGGGCCCTCTCGGTGATATCACATTGAGATAGCTTGCAAGCAAGTGTTGTGATCACTAGAATGTTATATCACGGGAATCAGAAAAGAGTGCATGTCGGTAACGAGATCAAACTAGGTTCCGATGATCGAATCTCGAACATGTAATATATCGTGAGACAAAGGGATTTAGTTAAAAGCGTTAAAGGTTCTCACGATCACAGAAGTCATCGTTGAATATGCAGGAGTCAGTATGGATCTCCAGGTCCCGCTTCTGACTATTGATCTGAGAGGAGTCTCAATCATGTCTGCATTATTCGCGAACCCTAGGGCGACACACTTAAGAGTTACCGGACACCATTTCAGAGCACATATGTTTCAGACGAAAGAATTGCAAAGCGCAGGAATTGTTACGATAGAATTGCAAAGTGCATGTGATATTGAAATATTGCAAGGGGCTATATGTGAATGTTTGTTAATTAAAGTAATTAAAAAAATTCTGAATAAATTTAATAAAAGAGTTTTATTAAATGAGAGAGCATTAAACTTGGAGAATTTTAATACATTTAAAGTGGAGACTTTAAAAGGGAATGTGAAGAGGCATTTTAATGTGGAGGGGTTACCACCACATGAATGGGGGAGGTGAGGGTTCACCCCCCATGCGCCGGCCATGGAGAGGAGGGGCACCCCCCTTCTCCTATAAAAGGCCACCCACTCCCTCCTTCATCCTCACACCTCCTTGTGAAGGATCTCTCTCCCCCTCTAGAATTATTCCCCCATGGTCTCGGATTAGCGAGATACATGTTCCCGGTGGCATTTCGTCTGGAAGGAGTTGTTGCTTCCGTTGGATCACTGGAGCGAGGAGGTGGAGGTTTTCCGATGGGTTGAACGTGTGTGCGAGTATAGATGCGCTGCTGAGTTGTGGCGCTCGGACTTCCACTCGATCTTGAGATCGGTAAGTGTACGACTACATCAACCACGAGTTCCTACTCTTTAACAAATGTCGTTGTCTTCGAGGGTAAGTCCTCGTTGGATGTATGTCCACCCATTGCTTTGTACCTAGTAGATAGATCTTTGCGTGTAGTTCTCATCGTAGGAATTTTTTTGTTTTCTATGCTGCGGACCAAACAGTGGTATCAGAGCCTGATCTATGCGTAGATGCTTTGCACGGGTAGTACACATATGTTTATATGTGGACGATGATGATCATGTTATTGCATCTTATATGTATTTTGGATATTCGTGGCATAGTGGGATGAAGCGGCCTGGACCAACCTTAAATTTCATTGTACATGAGACCGGTTCCACGACTGACATGCAACTTGTTTTGCATAAGTGGCTGGCGGGTGTTTGTCTCTCCTACTATAGTCAATATCTGATTTACAACGAGTTGCTAATAACTTAGTTATCCTCGTTGTGACTCATGTTCGTAGGTGAGAACGGTTCTATCTCCGAAAGCCCTAAGCCACGTAAAACTTGCAATTGATAAATTAGAGGCGTCTAGTTTAGATCGTTGTTGGGCTAGTGTATTGATATGGTATTGTTGTAAGTATATGTATGATAGATACTCTTACAACACACTAAACGTGTAAGTTCCATAGACCTTGGCCTTACACACAAAGGAATGATAGAGATCATACCACGATGCAAGTGATAGAGATCAAATGCATGGACCATATCATCTCACTTTACACATTAGATGTTAGCATCTTATACTGCTAGTTTGGCGCTTTCTATAGCATTGTAAGATGATCCCTCATTTAGATATCAAGATAAAAACGTGTTCTTACTTAAGTATGCACCGTTCTGTGGATCGTGTTTCGAGACATCACGTGATGATCAGGTGTACTCGAATCTACGCTTTCATAGGCACGTGTGTAAGACAGTTTTACAGACGCAAATACTAAGGTTCTTACTTGGCGAGCCTAGCATGTACAGACATGGCCTCGGAACACGGACCGAAAGGTTAAGAATGAGTCATATAGTTGATATGATGCCCATATAGATGCTCACCTTTGAAGCTACATCAACTCACGTGATGATCGGACTTGGTGTAGTGGATTTGGTTCATGTAATCACCAAAAGGACACGAGGGATGTCGTTTTTGAGTGGGAGTTCATTAGTAATTTGGATTAGTTGAACTCACTCTATCATAAACTTAGTCTAAATAAAATTTACAAATTATGTTGTAGATGGCACCACCTGCTTTTAATTTCAATGTGTTCATGGAGAAAGAGAAACTTGCTGTGAATGGTAGCAACCTCACCAACTGGGCTATGAATTTGAGGATTCTCCTCACTGCTGCACAAAAGAAATATGTGCTAGATGTGCCGCTAGGCCCCCCACCAGCTCCTGATGCCCCTGACAAGGAAAAGAATGTCTATGTGACTCGTCAGGAGGACCACAACTTAGTTCATTGCGGCATACTGTATGGGCTAGAGCCAGAACTTCGAAAGCATTTCGGAAATGACAATGCCTTTGATACCATGGGAGAATTGAAAATGATTTTCGATACCCATGCTACCGTAGAGAGTTATAGTGCTACTGAAAAGTTCTTTAGCTGCATGATGGAGGAAAACAGTTCCGTTAGTGAGCACGTATTCAACATGTCTGGGTACGCCGATAAGCTTGTGTCCTTGGGAATAACGATTCCCATTGACTTAGGCATACATCGTGTTCTCCAATCTCTGCCACCTAGCTACAAGAGATTTGTGATGAACTATAATATGCAGGGCATGAAGAAGACTCTTCTCGAGCTTCTGTTGTAGCATCCCAATTGTCTAACAATTGTAATGCTACTTGGTCTAGTAATATAATGGCTACTTGTCCACGATGTTTTCCACATCTCCCAACTCAAGAAGTGCTTCAAGGATCCCGGCAGGACCATGGACCATGAACTCATCAATCTCCAAGAAGATCTGTCTTATCAAGAACACCCCATAAAAATTCTAGAAGTCGTAGAAAGAAGGACTCGCAACAAGTCCATCAAGTTCTGCAAGGTGCAGTGGTCCCACCATTCCGTTGATGAAGCCACTTGGGAACGTGAAGATGAGCTCCGTGCCAAGTATCCTACCCTCTTTGAGTCTTCTTCTTATTCCTAGAATCTCGGGGCGAGATTCCTGTTTAGTGGGGGAGAGTTGTAGCATCCCAATTGTCTAACAATTGTAATGCTACTTGGTCTAGTAATATAATGGCTACTTCCTATATATAATTGTTGCATCATAATTATATCATGCTCATGTAATCATGCCACCTTGCATTTGAGCATCATATAAAGCCCTTTTTCCATTTGGTTTTTCTCTCATACACATTATTAATTGTATTTGTTTCTTGATACATTGTATTTGGTTCTTGATAAATGCTAGATGCCCAAGTTGAGTTGGGGGCATATCTTTTATTCCACTCCACCACCTTTCTTTGTCACCACCTTATAATTCCACCACCCTAATTACCCATGGGCTTTTCTTTTATTTTGGCATTTAATCTAGCTCATGTGGGTTGGGATGGATTCAATTCTAATTTCTTTTAGTTGGCCTTAACTCCACCTTTTTGGTAGTGCATGGAAATCATGCCATGTTACATTATTAATTGTTTTCACAAAATTAGCACATGGCATTTAATGCCAATGCATGGGCCATGCAAAACACTCATCCTTCTCCTTTGATTTTCTTTGGTTTGGAGTGACCCTTTTCTTTTGTGAGCTTCCCTTTCTCTCTTACTCCATTCTCCTCATCTTGAGCCTAGTTTCTTTGCTTTGTGCATCAAAAATCCCACCTCTCTCTCCTTACCTCCATCTCACCTTGCATGATCTTGTTTAGATCACACTTCCACCAAGACCCTACCCTACCCTTTTCCTTTAATTTTCTCTCAAACCCTAATAACTCTCTATTCTTTCTTTCCACCCTCATCTAGATCAGTCATGCATGGATGTGTTTTTGCTTGACAAAATCCAAAAGCTTAACTTCCACTCTCCTTAGCCATCACAAGCAAAACCACCCATGTGTTTGATCATGCCATGCTTATGCATCATCTAAAAACCCTAACCTCACCTTCTCTCCATGTCACACCTTCACCTAGCCGAGGCCTTCCCTCTCTATCTCGCTGCCATAGGGGCCCACCAGCCCGAACCACCCCAGCTATCCTAACCCTGGTCTAATCCTAACCCTAGCCCATCCCGAGCATGCCCTAGCTACACCCGAGTCTACCCCTCTCTCTTCTCCCGCTCCCGCGCTGCTCAGTAGGTCCCACCACCTGAGCCTGCCCTCAGCCCCGCCGTCCCCACCTGGCAGCCCTAACCGAGCCATGCCCATCTCGAGCACGTGGAGGAGGAGGAAAAGGTGCCGAAGCCACCTTTATCCCTAACCCGCTCCCCCACGGCATCCTCCTCTCTCTCCCTCGCTCTTATCTTTTCCCCACACCTCCTCTGACTCCCAGATCCCGAGGACCTCGCCCTTCTCCTCCCCACCGACGCCACCTTCTGCTCCAACTCTGGACGCTGCTCTCAGGATCTCCTCCACCTGCTCGTTCTAGATGGCGACGAAACGTTGTGGTCGTCGAGGAAGAGCTAGCCATACCCCACCATCGCCCCTGTATCCGCAAACATGGAGCAGAAGCCCCAGGACCACCAGCACACCGACGCTCCGCCACAAACCCTAGCCCTGGGAGCGTATGCTTCCTCGCCGTTCCGATGAACCCCAGGCCGATCCACCTCCATCAACCTCCCCTCGGTGAGTTCCTCGTCCTAACGGACATCTCCGTTGTCGCCGTCGCGGTCTGCGCTCGCCGGAGTTTTCGCCGAACACCCTCCGTGCACGGCAGCCGGTGCCGTCTACTCGCCGACACGCCTCGCAGAGGCTTAGCTAGGCCCCATCCGCTCTTCTATCACCATCCCACACCCAGCCGCACTGGTTACCGCCTCCGCACGCGAGCCCCAGGTCCCCGCTTCGAGTCCCCGCGTGCGTCCGTCAGATCCGTCAGAGAACGAGAGGAAGATCCACAGTACGCGTTCCCCTTTTTGCACTTACACCCCTGCGTCTTTTGCCGGCTCAACCCGCGGTCCAGCCCGACCCTACCTGTCTGTGCCCGTGGGCATTTTACAAAAAAGGATTACAGTTTTTGTAACCCTTAACCCGCTCTCCAGTACCACCCCACCTATCAGCCTCTGCGGGCTCAGCCGCTGGCACGTGTACCCCTAGCCGCTGGTCCCACCTGGCAGTCTCAGTGGCTAGGAAAAACCCCGGTGTAAAAAGCTTTGCGCGTGGATCTCGCCCTGTCACCAGTGGCCCACCCGTCAGCGACTTGGGTTGAGTTCGCCTGGGTGTAAAAAGTTTCCCTGTTAACTGTTTTAACAAAACAAATTCAAAATTGTTTAAATTCAAATTCAAATATATTTTTTTAAATAATTTTAATATTATAAATCCAAATAATACAAATGATATATGTTTTGGGATCAGAAAAATGTGAGGAATTCAAATCTGCTATTCAAAATAATGTTTGAACACTTTAAAATTTCGAGATGATTAAAATTACAATAAAATGCCCTTTTCTTAATAAATTAATAACTTTAATTCTATAACTCCAAATTTGACAAATAATATGTCTAAATCGATCAGCGCGACGAGCCCGTTCTATCTATGCATTCCTTGTTCCGAATTGAAGCATGCATCATGTCATTATTAAAAATCAGAACTGTTTATGACAATAAAACATGGCTAAATAATTAATAAAATGCTTTACTCTTGTAACCACACCTCACCCTTACCATGCTACTTTAATGCCATGCAAATTGTGCATCATTCATCATGGAATGCTTGTTTGCTTGTCACATTTTAATTCATATGCTTCTGCACTTTATTCATGTTGGCCCTTGTTTGTTTGGTTCTTTTTCGAATAGACGCCCAACCAGAGAATTATCAGGAATCACAGGAGTACTACCCACATCCATCTCTCGCTTCAACTGAGCTGCCAGGCAAGCACTACCACATGCTTGCATACATATAGTACCTATTGCCCCTATCTTATTCTTGCATCATTGAGTCACGATTGCATCAAATTGAATCCCAAGTATTGCATAGCCTTTACTTTTAAACCCCACCGAAGCTTGTTCCTCCATCCCATGAGCCATTACTACATGAGTTGTTTGAGCCATGCGAGTCGTAGAAAAGCATGTGTAGGGTATGTGAGTGTCTGATGGATAACGAGGTACCTAATCAACTTAACCTGAGTAGTAATGGGATAACTAATGAAAGAGGCACCGGTGAGCAATATCTGCTATTTGGTTTTTCCTGCTCACTTGTGTCCCGTAGGACCCCGAGTACTTGATTCCTGTTCCTTGACTATTCGCACTATCCACATCCGGGAGGCCTTATGGACCCCCTTGAGCCAGAGCTTGATTCATTCTTATTTCTTGGGGCCACAATTAGTTTGGGGCTTTATTACTATCTTGTACTTATGCCATGTTACTGCTTAATTTAAGATTATGCGAGGAGCACCTGTACTATTTTGGATTGTGACACGTTTTCACTGTATCGACAAGCCCAGTCACATTTTCGGGTTCCCAGTCGTTTACCGTCGTCCACACAAATCTTGAGTCCGTCCCGAAGTCAAGGTGGCCCCCTGAAATATTTCTGAATCCTATGATCGCTTTGTCGTGAATGCCTCGTTGGGGTTTTGAGTTGGTTTTTCCGAGGTTGATCGAGTGTGTGTTGCTATTCGTGCACCACTGCAGGGTAAATCTTTCTGAAAGCCGTGTCCGCGGTTATGGACGACTTGGAGCATAGTTCCTCGATCATACACAAGTATAACTAAAGTACCGCTTTAATCTGACTAAGTACCTGATTAGTAAATAGTGCAATACTCATGGAATGGTTAATAAAACTGCCAACGTATACGGTTGTTCGTCCGCTTCCTCGTTTGTAAGCGAGGAGGAGGATGGATCTGTTAATGATACTATTATAACTGTTGTTCTTAATTCACGAACATCCTTCTATCATTGGTTAGGCGGATGGTTAGCGAGTATCTATAGACTTGTTAGTTTTTATCTTCTGCTGCAATTGCATCACCCCAGGTTGTGTCCCCTTTAGAGGCATAAAGACTTGCTGAGTACCCCTAGGGTCTCACACGATAAATTGTTTGATTCAGATGAACAGGTGTACCCGCAAGATGGATACTGGGTGGAGGAGACAGATAATGTTGGCAACGATCACTCGGTGTAGAGATTCCAGGAACGAGGATCCGTGAGATCTGTGGGCAGGATGTATTTATTTATGTGGCATCTTATGCCAATTTCCTTCTTATCCGTACTCGGATCTTGTCTTCCGCTTCCGCTTGATACTCTGATGTTTGATGTATGAGGAGCTATCCTAAAATATTATCTCTATTCAGGATATTTGAATCTTGTCGTATGGCGTTGCAATATTTCTATTCATTTTAGATGGAATGGCTCTGAGGACTGTTGTATGTGGCTTGCATACATACTCATTTGTGTATGTAGTTGATCCCTTCACCTGTCGATTACGCCGCTCGTTCTTGTCCCGATGTTCTGAAAATGGTTAGGACGGCCGAAAGGTCTACCGTGAGTGGCCCCGGGCCCCACCGTACTATTTTAACCACTTTCGCTCATCCAGGCATGCAACTAAGAGCGTAATTCACCGAGGTAGTTACAATTGGTATCAGAGCCATCCCGCCCTTCAGGGTCTCAGCCAAAATGGTCGTTGTCAGTCTAGCAAATATTTTTGGTAGTTATGTATACTAGGGAAAACAAAACGTGAGAGTAGGACTGCTTCCATTTTTCTTCTTACCCACCCACCCACCCTTTTTCTGGTAAGGAAGTGTAACGTTTTCAATCCTCTTCTAAAATTCAAACTAGGATTCACGTTATCTGGGTTCCGTAGTGCCATAGGGTGTGTGTGTGTGTGTGAATTCCTTGTCTATCTGTTGCATCCAAATGTTATCTCTATCTGCCTTTTGGTTATCAACTGTTGGTACGTTCCATACCGACAGGCCTTTGTAAACCGACGCGATCTATCTGATTCGTTGTATACCGATGCGATCTGTCTTACTCTTTGTTATCCGACGTTATCTTGTTTGGGGTGTTCATTTCCGTAGTGACTAATCTTTAGGTTCATCTTAAGAAGAAGGTGTTGGGATATGTGTTTTACTTATTCATGTGCGGAGTAATGATTTGAGTGCGGGATGGAGTCGCGACCATACCACTACTTTTATCATTTGCTCTTGTATATTGAATTAGTAGAGTTACTAATCTTGATTCGTGAAGTGGTTTTGCGCATATAGTGGTATTTTAATGCCGAAATTTGCGGAAAATTTTTCTTTGTTAGTTTCTGTACCACACTCCTTGTTCACTCGTGTGCGTTATGCTTAATATCTTCTAGGTGCCTTGAACTTTGTTGATATTTTAATATCATCTCAGTGAATTGTATCCTTTAATCTTGGTTAATTCCATTTTGGTACTATTTTGGATTATTATTATTCTCCATTATAGTACTGACTTTTGTTTTATATCAATTACAGGATGGCACCACCACGCCGTTCTGAGGAGGACATACCACCTGAACTTGGGGCTGCTTTGGCAAGTATTGCAAATGCCTTGGGCACTATGCAGCAGAACCAGCAGCGCTTCGAAGAAAGCGTGAGGAGGAATGAGTTTGTTCCGCTTCCTCCACCTCCCAAGCGTGGAGACATCAAGAGTTTTCTGAAGTTCAACCCACACCAATTTGAGGTGTCGGATCAGCCACTTGATGCTGATGATTGGATGCGTGAAGTGTCACGGTTGCTGATGACTTCGGATGTTCCCGAGCAAGAATGGGTCAAATGTGCCACTCACCTTCTGAAGGGAGATGCAGCTCTGTGGTGGGAAAATTACCTCAAGGCAGACCTCTCTGGTTTTCAGCCTACTTGGGAGCAATTCACTGGGGCTTTCAAAGAGCAATATCTGTCAGAAATTGTCATGGAAAGGATGAAGGAAGTGTTTCTCAACCTCAAGCAGGGCACTGACAATGTCAATACCTACATCAGAAACTTCATGAAACTTTCTCGGTATGGTGGCGATGAGATCTCTGATGAGAAGAAAAAGCAAAAGAGGTGCCGGCAAGGCCTCAATGCGTCCATCAAATATGCAATCACTCATGCAAGGCCGGTGTCTTTTCTGGAACTCAAACACACAGCTCTGCAGGAAGAAGCAAGTAGGCAAGTGTTTGAGGAGTAAAAGAAACACAGCCGCGATACAGCACGCTCTTCTGCTATGACAGCTCTTTCTAAGTGTCGTGTCTGGGTTCCTAACACCCCACCGTCGCTCCCAGCTCCACCAAGACCGTCAAGCTATGCGGCAAGGCCAACAAACTCCTTCACTGCGGTTCCCAGGGGCTACAACCACAACAACCCTGGAGCGCCTGGCGGAGTCCCGGGCTACGTTGCTCCACGTCCACCTGGTGCTTGCTATACTTGTGGAAACACTGGGCATCAGCACTGGAATTGTCCTATGAACAACAAAGCTCTTCCACCACCACCTCCAAGACCTGTGGCAAGTTCTCCCATGGTTCGTGCACCTCCACCTCGGGCTCTCAACATCAACACTAAGCCTGGGTCTACGGTTGCTCGTGCCAACTGTGTCAACGCCGGTCAAGCTGAGCATGCACCTAGAGTTGTGATGGGTATGCTTCCTGTTAACTCAGTCCCCGCATGAGTTTTGTTTGATTCTGGTGCTTCGCATTCTTTTGTTTCTCACAAGTTTGCGCATGAGCATGATCTGGCTATGGCTCCTTTATTGCATCGTCTTGTGGTACAATCTCCTGGGTCAAACACGAGGGCTGCTCATATCAGCCATGGCAATCAAATTGAGATTGGTGGCTCTTTGTTTCCGGCTTCCTTAATTATTCTGGGCAACTCTGACATTGATGTTATCTTGGGCATGGATTGGTTAATAGCAAATGCAGCTGTGATTGATTGTGCTGAACGTTCGGTTTCTCTGAAAATTCCTGAAGGCCATATAGTCTAATCTCCAAGTCTGACTCCTGCAATTCAGCTTTACTCTTTGGCAGCTCTGAATGATGATGCTATGGAAGGTATTCAGAGTGTTCCGGTAGTCTGTGAGTTTCCAGATGTTTTTCTTGAAGAGTTACCGGGGATGCCTCCTGATCATGAGGTCGAGTTTGTCATTGAACTTGAACCTGGTACTGCTCGCATCTCCAAGCGGCCTTATAAAATGGGTCCTGCCGAGTTGGCTGAACTCAAACGCCAGCTGGATGAACAAGAGAAGTTGGGTTTCATTCAGCACAGTACTTCTTCTTGGGGTAGCCCAACCATCTTTGTGAAAAAGCGAGACAAGACTGATAGACTTTGTGTTGACTATCGGGCTCTCAATGCTAAAACCATCAAGAATAAATATCCCCTTCCGCGGATTAATGATCTTTTCGATCAGCTAGCTGGAGCTATGGTATTCTCTAAGCTTGATTTGAGAAGTTGATATCATCAAATCAAGATTCGCAAGGAAGATGTTCCTAAAACAGCTTTCACCACCCGTTATGGCCTATATGAGTATACGGTCATGTCTTTCGGTCTCACCAATGCACCTGCCACCTTCTCGACGATTATGAACTCGGTTTTCATGGAGTATCTTGATAAGTTCGTTGTGGTCTATTTGGATGACATTCTAGTCTATTCTAAGTGAAAAGAAGAACATGAAGAACACCTTCGGTGTGTCCTAAACAAGCTTCGTGAGAACCGCCTGTATGCAAAGTTCTCCAAGTGTGAATTCTGGCTGCATCAAGTCACCTACCTGGGTCACGTCATCTCTGCCAAGGGCATTGCCATCAATCCAGAAAATATTAAGACAATTATGGACTGGCTTCCACCCATAAATGTCAAATAAGTTCGGAGTTTCCTTGGTTTGGCCAGTTACTGTCGTCGCTTCGTTCAAAACTTCTCGAAGATTGCGAAGCCTCTTACCGATCTCCTCAAGAAAGGCAAGAAATACCTTTGGACTCCTGCATGTCAAGCAAGCTTTGAAACACTCAAAGAGAAGCTCACTTCCACACCAGTCTTAGTTCCTCCAGATACATCAAAGCCTTTCCAAATATTCTATGATGCCTCATTACAAGGATTGGGTGCGGTCCTTATGCAAGAAAAGCAAGTTGTTGCTTATGCCTCTCGACAGTTGAAGACGCATGAGATCAACTATCCTACACATGACCTCGAACTCACAGCAGTTGTCTTTGCTTTGAAAGTATGGAGGCATTACTTGCTTGGCAACCGTTGTGAGATCTTTTCTGATCACAAGAGTCTGAAGTATATATTCACACAGCCTGATCTCAACCTTCGTCAGAGGAGGTGGATTGAAGCAATAAATGATTTCGATTTAACCATCAACTACACTCCGGGCAAAGCTAATGTCATGGCCGATGCTCTCAGCCGAAAAGCGTATGTCAACAATCTCATGGTGGAAGAACAACAGCCTCCCTTGTGCGAGGAATTCCGCAAGCTCAACCTTGAAATTGTGGATCAAGGGTATCTTCTGAACCTTCTGGCAAGACCTCTCTTGGAAGAAAAAGTTCGCTCTATTCAACTTGGTGATCCTTACACTAAAAAGATCATCTCCAACATTTAGCTTCCGAAGTATGAGTCTTTCCACGTCGACGACCAAGGCACTCTTTTCTTTGAACACCAGATGTTTGTTCCGAACTACCCGGGTTTAAGAGAGCAAGTTCTCAAGGAGACACATGATTCTGTTCTTTCTATCCACCCTAGCAGCACTAAGATGTACATGGACTTGAAAACACAGTATTGGTGGCCTGGGTTGAAATGATATTGTGCCAAGTATGTCTCAGAGTGTGATGTCTGTCGTAGAGTTAAAGCTGTCCATCAAAAACCTTCCGGTCTTCTATAACCATTGAAGCCTCCGGAATGGAAATGGGAGAAAGTAGAGATGGACTTCATCACTGGTTTTCGAAGGTCGCAGAAGGGCAATAATGCAATCTTTGTTGTCATCGACAGGCTTTCTAAAGTAGCTCACTTCTTTCCAGTCAAGGAAACAATTTCTGCAATTCAGTTGGCTGAGCTCTATATCAACAGAATTGTCTCTCTGTATGGAGTTCCTCTTGAGATCAGTTCAGACCGTGGAAGCATCTTCACTTCCAAGTTCTAGGGAAGTTTCCAAAATACTTTGGGAACAAAATTGAACTTCAGCATAGCTTACCACCCTCAGTCGCAAGGACAAGTTGAAAGGATCAATCAGATTCTGGAAGATATGCTCCATGCTTGCATTATCTCTTTCGGCATGAAGTGGGAAGAATGTCTTCCTTATGCTGAATTCTCTTACAACAACAGCTTCCAGAAAAGTCTAAACATGGCTACATTTGAGGCTCTCTATGGTCGCAAATGCAGAACTCCGATTGGTTGGTCGGGCGCAGGTGAAAGAATATTGTTTGGCCCCGACATTGTAACTCAAGCGGAAGAGAAGGTTCACATCATTCTTGAAAATCTGAAGATAGCACAAAGTCGCCAGAAGAGCAATTATGACAGAAAGCACACGGACATGGAGTATGTTCCTGGTGATCTCGTTTACCTTCGTGTCACTCCCATGAGAGGCACGCACCGCTTTGGTATCAAAGGAAAGCTGGCTCCTAGATACATCGGTCCTTTCAAAATTCGTGGAAGGAGAGGAGAAGTTGCTTATGCTCTTGAGGTCCCTGAAAAATTCAAGGTCCATGATGTTTTCCACATCTCCCAACTCAATAAGTGCTTCAAGGATCCCGGCAGGACCGTGGACCATGAACTCATCAATCTCCAAGAAGATCTGTCTTATCAAGAACACCCCATAAAAATTATAGAAGTCACAGAAAGAAGGACTTGCAACAAGTCCATCAAGTTCTGCAAGGTGTAGTGGTCGCACCATTCCGTTGATGAAGCCACTTGGGAACGTGAAGATGAGCTCCGTGCCAAGTATCCTCCCTCTTTGCGTCTTCTTCTTATTCCTAGAATCTTGGGGCGAGATTCCTGTTTAGTGGGGGAGAGTTGTAGCATCCCAATTGTCTAACAATTATAATGCTACTTGGTCTAGTAATATAATGGCTACTTCCTATATATAATTGTTGCATCATAATTATATCATCCTCATGTAATCATGCCACCTTGCATTTGAGCATCATATAAAACCCTTTTTCCATTTGGTTTTTCTCTCATACACATTATTAATTGTATTTGTTTCTTGATACATTGTATTTGGTTCTTGATAAATGCTAGATGCCCAAGTTGAGTTGGGGGCATATCTTTTATTCCACTCCACCACCTTTCTTTGTCACCACCTTATAATTCCACCACCCTAATTACCCATGGGCTTTTCTTTTATTTTGGCATTTAATCTAGCTCATGTGGGTTGGGATGGATTCAATTCTAATTTCTTTTACTTGGCCTTTACTCCACCTTTTTGGTAGTGCATGGAAATCATGCCATGTTACATTATTAATTGTTTTCTGAAATTAGCACATGGCATTTAATGCCCATGCATGGGCCATGCAAAACACTCATCCTTCTCCTTTGATTTTCTTTGGTTTGGAGTGACCCTTTTCTTTTGTGAGCTTCCCTTTCTCTCTTACTCCATTCTCCTCATCTTGAGCCTAGTTTCTTTGCTTTGTGCATCAAAAATCCCACCTCTCTCTCCTTACCTCCATCTCACCTTGCATGATCTTGTTTAGATAACACTTCCACCAAGACCCTACCCTACCCTTTTCCTTTAATTTTCTCTCAAACCCTAACAACTCTCTATTCTTTCTTTCCACCCTCATCTAGATCGGTCATGCATGGATGTGTTTTTGCTTGACAAAATCCAAAATCTTAACTTCCACTCTCCTTAGCCATCACAAGCAAAACCACCCATGTGTTTGATCATGCCATGCTTATGCATCATCTAAAAACCCTAACCTCACCTTCTCTCCATGTCATACCTTCACCTAGCCGAGGCCTTCCCTCTCTATCTCGCTACCATAGGGGCCCACCAGGCCGAACCACCCCAGCTATCCTAACCCTGGTCTAATCCTAACCCTAGCCCATCCCGAGCATGCCCTAGCTACACCCAAGTCTTCCCCTCTCTCTTCTCGCGCTCTCGCGTTGCTCAGTAGGTCCCAAGACCCAAGCCTGCCCTCAGCCCCGCTGTCCCCACCTGGCAGCCCTAACCAAGCCATGCCTAGCTCGAGCACGTGGAGGAGGAGGAAAAGGTGCCGAAGCCACCTTTATCCCTAACCTGCTCCCCCACGTCATCCTGCTCTCTCTCTCTCTCGCTCTTATCTTTTCTCCACACCTCCTCTGACTCCCAGATCCTGAGGACCTCGCCCTTCTCCTCCCCACCGACGCCACCTTCTTCTCCAACTCTGGCCGCCGCTCTCAGGATCTCCTCCACCTGCTCATTCTAGACGGCGGTGAAACGTTGTGGTCGTCGAGGAAGAGCTAGCCGTACCCAGCATCGCCCCTGTATCCGCAAACGTGGAGGAGAAGCCCAGGACCACCATCACACCGCCGCTCCGCCACAAACCCTAGCCCCGGGAGCGTCTGCTTCTTCGCCGTTCTAACGAACCCTAGGCCGATCCACCTCCATCAACCTCCCCTCGGTGAGTTCCTCGTCCTAACGGACATCTCCGTTGTCACCATCGTGGTCTGCGCTCGCCGGAGTTTTCGCTGAACGCCCTCCGTGCACGGCAGCCGCTGTCGTCTGCTCGCCGACACGCCTCGCAGAGGCTTAGCTAGGCCCCGTCCGCTCTTTTGTCACCATCCCACACCCAGCCGCACTGGTTACCGCCTCCGCGCGCGAGCCCCAGGTCCCTGGTTCGAGTCTCCGCCTCGCCGCGCCGTGCACCGCGCGCATCCGTCAGATCCGTCAGAGAATGAGAGGAAGATCCACAGTATGCGTTCCCCTTTTTGCACTTACACCCCTGCGTCTTTTGCCGGCTCAACCCGTGGTCCAGCCCGACCCCACCTATCTGTGCCTGTGGGAATTTTACAAAAAAGGACTCTGGTTTTCGGAACCCTTAACCCGCGCTCCAGTACGACCCCACCTATCAGCCTCTACGGGCTCAGCCGCTGGCACGTGGACCCCTAGCCGTTGGTCCCACCTGGCAGTCTCAGTGGCTAGGAAAAACCCCGGTGTAAAAAGCTTTGCGCGTGGATCTCGCGCAGTCGGCAGCGGCCCACCCGTCAGCGACTTGGGTTGAGTTCGCCTGGGTGTAAAAAGTTTCCATGTTAACTGTTTTAACTAAACAAATTCAAAATTGTTTAAATTCAAATTCAAATCTGTTTTTTAAATAACTTTAATATTATAAATCCAAATAATACAAATGATATATGTTTTGGAATCAGAAAAATGTGAGGAATTCAAATTTGCTATTCAAAATAATGTTTGAACACTTTAAAATTTCGAGATGATTAATATTACAATAAAATACCCTTTTTCTTAATAAATTAATAACTTTAATTCTATAACTCCAAATTTGACAAATAATATGTCTAAATCGATCAGCGCGACGAGCCCGTTCTATCTACGCATTCATTGTTCTGAATTGAAGCATGCATCATGTCATTATTAAAAATCAGAACTGTTTATGACAGTAAAACTTGGCTAAATAATTAATAAAATGCTTTACTCTTGTAACCACACCTCACCCTTGCCATGCTACTTTAATGCCATGCAAATTGTGCATCATTCATCATGGCATGCTTGTTTGCTTGTCACATTTTAATTCATATGATTGTGCACTTTATTCATGTTGGTCCTTGTTTGTTTGGTTCTTCTTCGAATAGACGCCAAGCCAGAGAATTATCAGGACTCGCAGGAGTACTACCCAGATCCATCTCTCGCTTCAACTGAGCTGCCAGGCAAGCACTACCACATGCTTGCATACATATAGTACCTATTTCCTCTATCTTATTCTTGCATCATAGAGTCGCGATTGCATCTAATTGAATCCCAAGTACTGCATAGCCTTTACTTTTAAACCCCACCGAAGCTTATTCCTCCATCCCATGAGCCATTACTACAGGAGTTGTTTGAGCCATGCGAGTCGTAGAAAAGCATGTGTAGGGCATGTGAGTGTCTGATGGATAACGAGGTACCTAAACAACTTAACCTGAGTAGTAATGGGATAACTAATGAAAGAGGCACCGGTGAGCAATATCTGCTATTTGGTTTTTCCTGCTCACTTGTGTCCCGTAGGACCCCGAGTACTTGATTCCTGTTCCTTGACTATTCGCACTATCCGCATCCGGGAGGCCTTATGGACCCCCTTGAGCCAGAGCTTGATTCATTCTTATTTCTTGGGGCTACAATTAGTTTGGGGCTTTATTACTATCCTGTACTTATGCCATGTTACTGCTTTATTTAAGATTGTGCGAGGAGCACCTGTACTGTTTTGGATCGTGACACGTTTTCGCTGTATCGACAAGCCCAGTCACATTTTCGGGTTCCTAGTCGTTTACCGCCGTCCACACAAACCTTGAGTCCGTCTCGGAGTCAGCTAGCTTCGTTGCGGGTAGCTTAATGGGGTGGCCCCCTAAAATATTTCTGAATCCTGTGATCGCTTTGTCGTGACTGCCTCGTTGGGGTTTTGAGTTGGTTTTTCCGAGGTTGATCGAGTGTGTGTTGCTATTCGTGCACCCCTGCAGGGTAAATCTTTCTGAAAGCTGTGTCCGCGGTTATGGACGACTTGGAGCATAGTTTCTCGATCATAGACAAGTATAACTAAAGTACCGCTTTAATCTGACTAAGTACCTGATTAGTAAATAGTGCAATACTCATAGAATGGTTAATAAATCTGCCAATGGATGGGGTTGTTCGTCCGCTTCCTCATTGGTAAGCGAGGAGGAGGATGGATCTGTTAATTATACTGTTATAACTGTTGTTCTTAATTCACGGACATCCGTCTATCAGTAGTTAGGCGGATGGTTAGCGAGTATCTATAGACTTGTTAGTTATTATCTTCTGCTGCAATTGCGTCACCCCAGGTTGTGTCCCCTTTAGAGGCATAAAGACTTGATGAGTACCCCTAGGGTCTCACACGATAAATTGTTTGATTCAGATGAACAGGTGTACCCGCAAGATGGATACTGGGTGGAGGAGACAGATGATGTTGGCAACGATCACTCGGTATAGAGATTCCGGGAATGGGGATCCATGAGATCTGTGGGCGGGATGTGTTTATTTATGTGGCATCTTATGCCGATTTGCTTCTTATCCGTACTCGGATCTTGTCTTCCGCTTCCGCTTGATACTCTGATGTTTGATGTATGAGGAGCTATCCTAAAATATTATCTCTATTCAGGATATTTGAATCTTGTCGTATGGCGTTGCAATATTTCTATTTCTTTTAGATGGAATGGCTCTGAGGACTGTTGTATGTGGCTTGCATACATACTCATTTGGGTATGTAGTTGATCCCTTCGCCTGCCGATTACGCCGCTCGTTCTTGTCCCGATGTTCTGAAAGTGGTTAGGACGGCCGAAAGGTCTAGCGTGAGTAGCCCCGGGCCCCACCATACTATTTTAACCACTTTAGGTCATCCAGGCATGCAACTAAGAGCGTAATTCACCGAGGTAGTTACATCTGTCAATAGGACCACCAGTTTCAAGAAAGACAAGAAAGGCAAGCACAAGGGAAAGAAGGGTGGAAAATCTATCGCCGCGCCTAAAAAGAAACCCCGACCTGGGTATTTGATACGAGATCGGTTGCTAATATATGTAACTCGGTTCAGGGGCTACAGAACAAGCGACAACTAGCAAGGGATGAGGTCAGGATGCGGGTCGGCAATGGATCAAAAGTTGATGTGATCGCTGTCGGGACTCTACCTCTCCATATGCCATCGGGATTAGTTATAAACCTGAATAATTGTTATTTGGTGCCTGCACTTAGCATGAGCATTGTATCCAGATCGTGTTTGATGCAAAGTGGTTATTCGTTTAAATCTGAAAACAATGGTTGTTCGATTTATACGAATGATATATTGTATGGTCATGCACCTATGTTGAATGGTTTATTTTTGATGGATCTCGATAGTAATATTACGCACATTCATAATGTTAATGCTAAAAAGATTAAACTTGATGATGATATATATGCATATATGTGGCACTGCCGTCTAGGTCATATTGATGTTAAACGCATGAAGAAACTCCATTCTGATTGACTTTTGGAATCACTTGATTTTGAATCATTTGATACATGTGAGCCATGCCTTATGGGCAAGATGACTAGAACGCCGTTTTCCGGTTCAACGGAACGAGCGACAGATTTATTGGAAATCATACATACTAATGTGTGTGGACCAATGAGTGTGTCGGCGCGAGGTGGATATCGTTATTTTGTTACTTTCACGGATGATTTGAGTAGATACGGGTATATCTATTTGATGAAACACAAGTCTGAAACTTTTGAAAAGTTCAAGGAATTTCAGAATGAAGAGGAAAATCATCGTAATAGAAAGATCAAATTTCTACGGTCTGACCGTGGAGGAGAGTATCTAAGTTACGAGTTTAGCACACACATGAAAGAGTGTGGAATAGTTTCACAACTCACGCCTGCCGGAACATCACAACGTAATGGTGTGTCGGAACGTCGTAATCATACTTTATTGGATATGGTTCGATCTATGATGTCTCTGAATGACTTGCCACTGTCATTTTGGGGTTATGCACTGGAAAGAGCTGCATTCACTTTAGATTGGGCACCATCTAAATCCATTGAAACGACACCGTATGAATTATGGTTTGGAAACAAACCTAAGTTGTCATTTCTTAAAGTTTGGGGATGCGATGTTTATGTGAAGAAACTTCAACCGGATAAACTCGAACCCAAAGCGTAAAAATGCGTCTTCATAGGATACCCTAAGGAAACGATTGGGTATACCTTCTATCACAGATCCGAGGGCAAGGTTTTTGTTTCCAAGAATGGATCCTTTCTTGAGAAGGAGTTTCCCGCAAAAGGTGTGAGTAGTCGCAAGGTAGAACTCGAAGAGGTTATTGAACCTTCTCTTCATGAAATGGCGAGTAGCGCAGCACCGGAAGTTGTTTCGGAGTTGACTTCACCTAATGAAGAGAGAGCTAATGATATTGATCATGAAACTCCGAAAGAGGACACTACCGAACCTCGCAGGTCCAATAGGACACATGCAGCCCCTGAACTGTACGGCAATCCTGTTGTGAATTTCATGGTTTATGAAATGGATGACCCCGCGACTTATGAAGAGCGATGATGAGCCTAGATTCCAACAAATGTCTAGAAGCCATGAAATCCGAGATGGAATCCATGTACGAGAACCAAGTTTGGACCTTGGTGGACTTACTCACGATCGAAAGGCCATTGAGAATAAATGGATTTTCAAAAGAAAAACTGATGCTGATGGTAGTGTGACCATCTATAAGGCTCGACTTGTCGCAAAGGGGTTTCGACAAATTCAAGGAGTTGACTATGATGAGACATTCTCTCTCGTAGCGATGCTTAAGTCAGTTAGGATTATGTTAGCAATTGCTGCATATTTCGATTATGAAATATGGCAGATGGATGTCAAAACTGTGTTCCTCAATGGTAATATTGAAGAAGAGTTGTATATGATACAACCTAAGGGTTTTGTCGATCCTAAGGATGCTAATAAGGTATGCAAACTTCAGCGATCCATCTATGGATTGAATCAAGCATCCCGGAGTTGGAATCTCCGCTTTGATGAGGTGATCAAAGAGTTTGGATTTGTCCAAACTTATGGAGAGGCTTGTATTTACAAGAAAGTGAGTGGGAGCAATGTGGCATTTCTGATATTATATGTGGATGACATATTATTGATTGGAAATGATATAGATCTTTAAAACAGTGTTAAAAGTTACCTAAACAGCAAATTTTCGATGAAAGACCTGGGTGAAGCGTCATATATATTAGGCATTAAAATCTATAGAGATAGATCAACGTGCCTCATTGGGATATCGCAGAGTACATACCTTGATAAGATATTAAAGAAGTTTAATATGGACGGAAGTAAGACGGGGTTCTTACCTATGTTGCAAGGGAAGACATTGAGTAAGACTCAAAGTCCGGCTACGACAGAAGAAAGAGAGATGATGGATAAGATCCCCTATGCCTCGACCATAGGCTCTATTATGTATGCCATGCTATGTACAAGACCGGATGTGGCACATGCTATTAGTTTGACTAGTAGGTACCAATCTGATCCAGGTCTGGAACACTGGATAGCGGTCAAGGACATCCTCAAGTACTTGATAAGAACGAGGGATATGTTTCTTATATACGGAGGTGAAGAAGAGCTAGTCGCTAAGTGTTATGTCGATGCTAGCTTTGAGACCGATCCGGATGACTCTAAGTCTCAATCCGGATACGTATTTCTCTTGAACGGAGCAGCAGTTAGTTGGAGGAGTTCCAATCAACCTGTGGTGGCTGGATCAATGTCAGAGGCGGAATATGTTGCTGCTTCAGAAGCGGCGCAGGAAGCGGTTTGGATGAAAGAGTTCATTACGGAACTAGGTGTGGTTCCTAGTGCGTTGGAACCGATGGTGATCTATTGTGACAACAATGGAGCCATAGCCAACGCAAAGGAACCGAGGTCTCACAAGAATTCCAAGCATATTAAGCGCCGGTTTCACTCCATCCGCGAGCATGTCAAGGATGGAGATATAACGATTTGTAAAGTACACACGGACCTAAATGTAGCAGATCCGTTGACTAAAGCTCTCCCTAGCCTAAAACATGATCAACACCAGAAATCCATGGGTGTTAGATTTATCACTATGTGCACTAGATTATTGTCTCTAGTGCAAGTGTGAGACTGAAAGAAATATGCACTGAGAGGCAATAATAAAGTTGTTATTATGTATTCCTTATATACGATAGATGTTTATTTTACATGCTAGAATTGTATTGATCGGAAACATCAATACATGTGTGTTTAATAAACAAAAAGGGTTCCTAGTTATGCCTCTCTTATAGACTAGCTTGTTGATTAACAAGATGATCAAGGTTTCCTGATCATGGACATTGGATGTTGTTAATAACAAGGTCACACCATTGGTGGAATGATGTGATGAACATTCATCCGAAGTATAGCATTACGATCAAGTCATTATGTTTATATTGCTATAACATCATACGAAGTAATCTTTATCCTTAGACCATGAGATCATGTTAATTGCTAACACCTGAAGAGTGTCTTGATAACATCAAACGTCACACCGTAACAGGGTGACTATAAAGATGGGTTCAGTATTACGAAGGTGTTATGTTGAGGCTCATGGATCAAGAGTGGAATTTGTCAATACCGATGATGGATAGATATACTCTGGCCCTCTCGGTGATATCACATTGAGATAGCTTGCAAGCAAGTGATGTGATCACTAGAATGTTATATCACGGGAACGAGAAAAGAGTGCATGTCGGTAACAAGATCAAACTAGGTATTTGGATGCCGATGATCGAATCTCGGACATGTAATATATCGCGAGACAAAGGGATTTAGTTACAAGCGTTAAAGGTTCTCACGATCACAGAAGTCATCGTTGAATATGCAGGAGTCAGTATGGATCTCCAGGCCCCGCTCCTGACTATTGATCTGAGAGGAGTCTCAATCATGTCCGCATTATTCGCGAACCGTAGGGTAAAACACTTAAGAATTACTGAACACCATTTTGGAGCACATATGTTTGAGACGAAAGAATTGCAAAGCGCAAGAATTGTTTTGATAGAAACCGGAAATTGTTTCGGGTGAAATTGCAGAAAGTGGTTCTGCATGTGATATTGAAATATTGCAAGGGGCTATATGTGAATGTTTGTTAATTAAAGTAATTAACAAAATTTTGAATAAATTTAATAAACGAGTTTTATTAAATGAGAGAGCATTAAACTTGGAGAATTTTAATGCATTTAAAGTGGAGACTTTAAAAGGGAATGTGAAGAGGCATTTTAATGTGGAGGGGTTACCACCACATGAATGGGGGAGGTGAGGGGTCACCCCCATGCGCCGGCCATGGAGAGGAGGGGCACCCCCTCTCCTCCTATAAAAGGCCACCCACTCCCTCCTTCATCCTCACACCTCCTTTTGAAGGATCTCTCTCCCCCTCTAGAATTATTCCCCCATGGTCTCGGATTAGCGAGATACATGTTCCTGGTGGCATTTCGTCTGGAAGGAGTTGCTGCTTCCACTGGATCGCTGGAGCGAGGAGGTGGAGGTTGTCCGGTGGCTTGAACGTGTGTGCGAGTACGGATGCGCTGCTGAGTTGCGGCGCTCGGACTTCCACTCGATCTTGAGATCGGCAAGTGTATGACTACATCAACCATGAGTTCCTACTCGTTAACAAAACTCTTTGTCTTCGAGGGTAAGTTCTCGTTGGATGTATGTCCACCGGTTGCTTTGTACCTAGTAGATAGATCTTGGCGTGTAGTTCTCATCATAGGAATTTTTTTGTTTTCTATGCTGCGGACCCAACACAGAATACTTGGCGACTGTCTCGATGAGACGAGGCCCGTATTTATTGCATTTAGTGGTGAAGGGAGCAAACACTACCTGCTGGCATTCCGTGTCGACAGGCATCACCTCAGAGATAGTCCTTGGGGCCAACTATGCACCATGTGCTTGCGCCATCGCGAGTGCCATGGTGGCACCGATATACCGCTGAGCATTCTTGAAGTCCATTGGGATGCCTTCTGCGAAGGACTCCACCAGGTCGTCAAGAGTTTTGATTAAGCTGGCCTTAGGCACCATATCTTCATGGAGGCGGCTCATCACGCCTTTGGCTTTCCCGAGCGTATCCTAGAGGGAGACACTATGGTCCTCGACTGTGCCACGGCGCCAGCCAAGGCATCCGCACGGCGCAAGGCCTGGGCGGTGAAGCTTACGCCGGCAGCATCTGCATACACAGAGTGTCAGCATGGCGACCTGAAATCAAATAGATAAAAACAAAAGTGAAGGTGAACAGTACCTGAAAGAGATTTTGCAATCGAGAAAAGTTGTTCAAAACAACTTCTCCCTTTCGGCAGTGGAAGCACGCAAGTCTTCCTCACGCTTATGTGACTCTTCCAGAGCCGTGACTGCCTCATCGTGCTTTTTCTCCATTGCGGCAAGTCCCTTCTCGAGGGAAGTGACACGACGGAGAAGCTCATTATGCTCACCTACAAAGCACAAAGCACGACAACAACTAAGTCTACAAATTTCTACATAAGCAGAGCGAAGAAAGAAGATTAGTACAAACCTTCGACTGCGCGGTGGCGATTGTCCAGCAGGGCAGCTGTTGACCAAAAGCAAAGATTTGCTCCGCAAGGCGAGTATAATCCTTCACGATAGGCTACACCAAGAGAATCGATGATTCAGCATTGACAAAAGGCAAAAATTCACAATTCGACTACCAGCGGCAAAAAGATACTTACGTGTTCCTCTAGGGACTCCGAAGATTCCTGTCGAGTGGGCGTCCGTGTAACCATCTGGCGCCCCCTGTTATGAGAAGAACTCGAAGAGCTGGCGCCGGAGTGGGCTGCCACCGGAGGAGAAGGTTACCGCATGACCACCTCCTTGTTTTTGGAGTCTACGACTTCAGATTCTTTCACAAATTGGCAGTCATCGGAACACGGCGACGCTATTTGACTACAAACATGACCAACACCACTTCAGAAGAGAAACTTCAAGGAAAACAAGATAAACTCTCAAAATATTTAAAACTTACCCGACAAAGTTCTCGAGATCAAAGGAGTCCCCTTCTAACTCCTTCGGCAACCTCAACTTCTTTTGAGCGGGAGGAGCCATGGCGCGTACAGGCACGACAGGGATTGGCTCCTCCGCAGCAGCAGATGGACCATCCGGCGTCGCTGGCGAGGAGGCATCCAAATCCGTGCTACGAGAGTGCTTGCGACTCTCGTGATCACCAGACTCAGGGACTTCCTCATCTTCCTCAATCAGAACCGTGGAGCCCGACTCGTCCTCTTCCTTCTCTTCGGACGGGATAATTACTTCAGGCTGAGGAGGCAAGCTGGTAGCCACTTTCCAGTCCTACAATCAGAACAAGCATCAGTTTATATCAAGCACCTGACAAGCAATCGAAATCTAGAACACTTCATAGGAAAACTCTACCTCAGGTGGAGGATTGTTGGCATCGAAAGGAGGCACGACTGAATCGCCTAGGAGATCCTCCTTGGCGGTGTACTTGGTCACTAGCCGCAACCTCCTATCTACCTCACCCGAATAAATGCCCTCTACAGATATGCAAGTGACATCGCCAGCACCAATCCAGCGGTACATCGGATGGGCTCTGGCTTGTAGAGGTTGAACACGGAGGCGCAACCACGTGCGAATGAGTTCAGCGCCACCTTTGTCTTTGCCTATGCGGCTTTCGAGGTTGCGGACACGCTCATACAGCATCTCCGTCTCCTCAGACTCGTCGGGCATCACGACGTTCTTCCAGGATCGCCTCCTCTTGCAAGCAGACACGGGATCGAAGGGCGTGAGTCTGTGGTGCTCTCCGTCGGCCTTCTGGTCGCAGATGTAGAACCACTTATCTCTCCACCCTTGGACATTCCCGGTGAGTTTGATGTCGAAATAAGTAACAAACGAGTCGACATGGATCCCGCAGCCTCCTACATCGCAGATTACTGAACCAGACCCCGACTAACGTTTGAGCTTAAAAAGCTTCTTGAAGAGACCAAAGTGTGGCTCGATTCCGAGCTAGCACTCGCAAAGGGTGATGAAACAGGTGATATGGAGAATAGAATTTAGGAACAGCTGGTGCAGCTGGAGCCCATAGAAGCAGAGGAGGCCCCTAACAAATGGATGTAGGGGGAGAGAGAGACCGCAAATGATGAACGCAAGGAACATCACTCAAAAACCCACAGGAGGACTGGGGATTACCTCTTCACCAGGCACGCGAGAGTCGTCTTCTACGGGAGGAAGCATTCCATCCTGGCGCAGAGTGAACAGCTCCATAGATTTGATGATAGATGGGCGCCATGACCTATTGGTGATGCGAGTGCCCGCACCTTTCTTCTTCCCTGCCGCAGTGGCAGCATTGGTGCCTATGGTGGAGGCGCCTCCTTTCTTCTTGGCGGCGACAATGGTAGCCGCAGATCTAGCGGCGGTGCCTCCTTTCTTCTTGCCCATCTTGCGATGATGTTGTGAGCGCAAGAAGTAACTGCGGAAGACGCGGAGTTGGTCCAGTGCCACGGAGAAGATGTGCGCAAAGGAGCAGCAAGAGAAACAATGGCAACGGAAGCACAAGCAAGAAGAAGGATGAGGGGAAAATTACCGCACCTATGCCCCTACTTAACCTCCTAGCGGATGTCATCCGACGGCTAAAAGAAAACCTACCAGACGCGTGGCGTACATCGACACTGACGCGTGGCAAGGGTAACCCACGAACCGTCCCGCACTCCTCCCATGACACACGGAAATCAAGGAGACGCAGTTAAAACAGAAGATTATGCACGTCCGGACAAATCAAAGTCAGAAAGTGGGACCCACTACTTGTCACATCCCGTCAAAGCCGCTCATGCGGGCAACTGAGGTCATCTCACCTTCAGCACTGACGGCATAAACTCTAGCAGGAGAACATTCTGACTACTTTAGTCCTTACTCGAGTCTTTGCCTCAACCAAGAACTCGGGGGCTACTCCTAACAGGAGCGTTGGCCGCACACCTGAAGAAAATAATAAATATATCCAAACATCATGAAAAACCCTTCACTCGATTCAATGATTCGATTGTGGACTTCAGGTTACTCCCATAGGGAGCGCTGAAAGCACATTCGACTGAAACAAGAAAAAGACAATAGCAATCGCAAAATACTTATAGTCCCTACTCGAGTCTACGACTCAAATACGCACTCGGGGGCTACTCCCATAGGGAGCGCTGGCCACGCACCCTATGATTATTTTTCTTATACGTTACACAATGTGTTGATAACATCCACACTCGAATGCGATGGCAATTCTGCCTCTTATTTTCCCTGCAAAGAGACTGCGTCTCCTAGGTCACCCGAATCATCTCCGCGATGACCAAATCTCGAATGTCGCGCTTACAACGTGAAGATAAGACATGAATAAGGCCTGGCAACGCATCTGCTGCGCTCTACCAGAAAAATATGTGTGCCTACAGGTACGATGAAATACACCTTGACGGACCCGTCGAGTGCTCACACTTACACACTGGGATTCGACTCCTGTAAGACCTCCACGGCCCGAGTCGAATTACGCCAGCACTTTTCAGAATTCGAGTCTGGGGACTCGAGTTTGAGTGGAGTGTGTTGTTACGCGCTAAGGAAGTTAACTGATCTCGACACATCGGATGAATCAGGCACGTGTATCAACAATCCCTAGGACGTCAATTAAAGCACTCAAAAGTATGCTCACCTATGCACTCGAAAAGACTTCATGAAGTCTCCACTCGAATCTACGATTCCACTAGACACTCGCGGGCTACTGACGTGGGCATACCCTACAGATACTCGAGTTTGGTATATACGGCCCAGATATGATAGGTGCCCATAGTGTTAGCAGGGCCCAATCCAAGATTCGGGTGATCCACGGAGATTCCGACTGCTTGCAGCACAAGACAAAGCTTAAGATAGAAAGTTCAAAGGGTCAAACCCTAAATTGTAACCGACTCGACCTGCTACCCGAGACCTAGCCTATCTATATAAAGGCTAGGAGGGGGTGTGGCAAGGAGGAGAATCAAAACCCTAGTTTCCACAACCATCACCAGATTGCATCTATCCACCCATTTAACTTTTGACTCCCTCGATAAACCTGGGTAAACCTTGCGTCCATGTGTGCTTGTTTGCTAGCCGATTGATGCATCCAGCACTCCCTCCTTCTCCAAAACCCATGTCCATAACAATGGGCATTGATGAGTTAAACCTTCATCAGCAAGGGTGACACATTTTACCATTGAGGTACAAATAACCTCAATTTTGATGGACATGGACCTTTGGTTCAACGAATACTTCCTTGCTGAAGCGTTGAGTTGAAACAACCAAGTCGCTTATGCAAGTATTTGCACGATTGGCACAAATCATGCACGTCATCACACAAGGTTCAAGTCCCTGCGAAAAAACAAACGAAGTAAAAGTAAACTATTCAGTGTATGAACATAGTTTGTTCATCCAATCGTGAAAACAAAAGGAAAAGAAAACATGAAACACTATAGAGAATTATTGGCTAGGGACTTTCGAAGGTAGGTAAAAGAAAATGAAGTGCAATGGAACATGTAGAAGGTAACCCACTAACCCGAGGTAAAAGTAAAAAGATTGGGGTGGGTTATAACCTTCTTGTACCCGTCTCTGCCCTTGCTGCGCAGTGCTGCTCCTTGGTATGGGTGTGTACCTGTACTGCACCTCGTCTTCTCCTTATTTTCTTTTCTCTTTTTTTGGCTCCTGTTGAAATCGGTACGACTGGGTGGTACAGGAGAATTGTGCCCATACAGGTGGTATTAAACCCTCGGGAAAGTATTCACGTTTTCTACACCCGATAACAAGGTCGGTATGGGCGGGAAGTACGGGGACAACTCGCCGTACCGATGCTCGTTAAGTGCGCAGTAACTTTTCTGGAAAAATTTCTGCTTTTCTGATGTGTCACATGAGTGGTACGGGTTCCCGTTACGGAAGATTCCACCCATACTGTTGCTGTTTAAAATAATTGTAAGCTCCAGAACAAGTTATTTTCTCCGAAAATTTTATTATAGACCTAAAGAGTTAGTCAGCATCCAAATGAAGTATGTGTATATTTTTGTTGAGAATATTTAACCAATATAAGAAACATATGATTGGACCAACAAGCAATTCTACCTTTCTATAATAGTCCCAAGCCAACTGTAATAGGAAATCATGCAAACATACAAGTGCCAATGTAACATGAATGCAACTAAAATCAAGGCAAAAAATTAAGAAAGACACCTAAAACTTCTGAGTTGCCTCCTGGGAAGCGCTTTCTTTAAATCCATAAAGCCAGGTTTAGATGCTACATTAAATCATCCACCTGGATCCCATGGGATATCAATTCGTGGTGTAATGGTACTTACCTCCAGCAAAGGGTTGTAGCATCTCATTGGAGAGTACGGTCAAAGTCGTATCCTCTTGCGGTGCATCGAAATCATATAGATGAATAAGTTCTCGCTTCCAAGCGAGTGTGGATGCACCAAGTGTGGTGAGAATGCCTCTTTATGTAGCTGCAACGAGTGGATTAGAGGTTGAAATATAATTATTAAACTTTTACCTTGGTTACCATTGTAGGGGAACACTTCATAGTATTCTTCCTTTGCAACATGGAGTAAATCATGTCCTTGCATATTATCATCGAAAGAATCATAACAAGGTTCTATCTCTAGTTTATCATTAGTAATGCTCTCCTCATGAGTGTCTAGGCACATAGCCTCCGCATATAATTCATAATCAGTTTTAGCCTTATAAGAATCATTACTAGAGAGAGAGGCATCATTATCAACAAAAGTATTTATAGTGTGGTAATATTTTTCAACCTCACCTTTTTGTTGTTCCTCCTCTTTATCTTGTGGTTCCTGCAAATGGTTATCTTTGGGCACAATTGACCATGCCTTGCTCTCTACCACACGTGGGTTACCACTAAGACATTCTTGGCAATAAGATTGTAACATTGGTAAAAAGTCGGTAAGTTTCATATGAAGCATATTGTCACTACACTTTCTCATGATTAAATCTTTTCAGAGTAGATCATGGACAGCTTTATAAATCAAATATTCTATGACTTCATCTCTAGTGTGAGACACTAGGGACTCTTCAAGACTAATGGAACATTGAAAACTAAAGTGCCCAACTACCATACATTTATCAATAGTCTCATGATATGAACTACAAAGGGATTTTTCACAAACATCTAGCAGATCATACAAGTTAAACAAATCCATACCAGTGGCAGTAGTATCTGCACTGCGGTGTACATCCTCTTCATCTGTCTTCCGTGAGTCCTCCAAAAGGTTAGTCTCTTCCCCAGCTATTCGCTTGTGAGTAATCGCTAATGCATTTTCACAAAAGTTATCAATACAATAAGAGTATATAAGGTATAATATTCCATTAATCTCATCGAGTACTTCATATATTCTATTTATATCACTCATGCGAGCTAGCAACTCACAACAAACGGTAAAAAGTACTCTCCCATGAATATCCATATCAACTAAGAACTAATCATCTCTATTATAAGATGCTAATATAGTATAAATTGTGTACTTACACTGATAATCAACATGATCTTTGGATCCGTAGCCACAAGTAAAATTATACGAGGCACATAATATGGATGAATATATTTCCAACCAATTAACCCATTCTACTAATACCTTATCCCTCGTAACTAAGTATCTGAAAGTTCTGAAATTCTTCTTCTCCTATATTGCGAGCTTCATCTCTTCAAAATAATCTCGGAAGACATGTTGAGTACAAATGCTTTTCTAGATTTTTTTTCTAAATTTTTATGGGCTTTTGGTTTTATAATTTTTTTGTTCTCTTTCAAATAAGTAAAAAAAGTAAATAGCTACAAATGGAAATAAACTATGTGCGAGTGGGTAGGTAGTAACCAAACGATCCCCGGCAACGGCGCCTAGTTGATGTCTAGGTTCCTCCGATCAACAAAAGGGTTATTGAAGTACTTGTAGTAGTAACTATTTATTAAATAGTTCGTCCCATGGAATCTTTGCAAATGGCAACAACAAAACCCCGCAGCCATGTTGTCAATGCATTAACATTTGCGCCTAAAACGGTGTTTGGAAATATTCTACTCTATAGGTTACTAGAATGGGAATGAACGAGTGAGGTTTAAAGTAACTAAGGGCAAAGTAAGTAACAAAAATAAACTACCAAGAAAGTGTTTATGTAGTGTAGTGTGATGTGATTGAGGGGTTCTCTGTGAGTGTAGGATTCACTAGTAGCATGAGAGAATTATGTATGATTACCATAATCTATGGCTTTCATCATGATATGTGTGGAGAGAACTCAATAATAAGATGTTCACTACAAGACTCGTGGGCAATCACTTTCTTGAATCAGGTAATGAGGTCATCTCTAAATAACCACTACGATGCCTATGAGAAATCACTCTTACATACCCACAATTAAGGGTTTCCCCATGGATACATAATAAGCTTAGTGAGTCTCTCTTAATTCCCCCTTTGACCTTGCAGGTTATACGAAAATTCTTGTAGTCACAAAAGTAGCACTAGACATACTCCCATACACGTCCAAACAGTATCTCCCTCTCTTTCGTCCTGAGTGCAAATGAGATGTGGCCGACTTCACATACCATCTAAATAGAGAGATCTTACACAACATCATAAATCAATAGATCAAAGACCAAAGTTATAGATCACCTCTATTTCAATGCATAATAATACTAGTGTTTCACCATCTCTCCCCAAGGACAAGGCAACTACTCATACATTAAGGGGATCAAAATCATGGCAATAGAATGGATGATATATGAAGGTACAATTGAATACAAGTGCAAATCCACAATAGAAATTGGATTACAACAAATTAAACAAAGGGGATCGATGTTGAAGACAATGTTGATGAAGATCGATTCATAGCCCTTAAAGATGCAAGTATACGCTTTCCCTTGAGTGGTGTGGTGGTGGAGATACTGTGTGTGGTGGATATGGAGGCAGTGGAGCAGCAGGGCTCCGCCCCTAAGGCACAGATGGATGATGATAGAGGTGGCTAGGGTTCCCCTCCTTAAAAGGCCATTCTTGAGGTTAGTTTTGTGAATCGACGGATCTCGAGGCTGTATATGCCCATTGGGTCTTCACAGAAGTTGTTCTATTTCACGAAACAAATCCATTGGAGGGCAGTACAACCGTACGATATGGGCAAGCTCCGCCCGTACTAGTGGTCGTTAAACCCTCTGATGTATGTAGTGTTTTGGCCACCATTTCTTCATACATACTCCGACTGAGGTGTTCTTTGGCTCGTTGGATTTGTATGCGTAATGGGAATGACCTCGGCAGTCGCTACTAGGGGTAGCAATTGATATGATTTGGGGAAGTGCTAGTCGCCATCAGCGGTGAGAGACTGGAACCAGAGACAATGGAATTACCTTCATTCGGCCCCCCGTGGGGTAAAGACCTACTTCTTGCTAGAATGTATTATCGTCGAGTGAATTACAAGGTGGGCGAGCTCGGAGGCTAGGTAACGAGTCACTTGGATGGGGTAGTTAATAGCAAGTAAGTATGCAGAGTATCCTAGGGAGGTTTATATAGGGGGTACCTCGCTCAAATTTACAGGGCTACAACCGAATCAGTTAAGGTTTTAGAGGATTTGATCTAATTCAACTGGGACTATCTAAGCTCGTGGTCCTCTAGCTTCCAGTCGCCATGCTTTTGCTTCGGTCGCTTTCAAGTCGCCACTCTTGCAGGCCCATTTTATATGGACTTAGGCTAGTCGAATCGTCCTTATGGAATACCCCAATTGGCATATCCCCATCAGTAGTCCCCGATGGCAATGGGGTTTTGGCGTAGGTGTCAACTTGGCAGTAGGAGTAGGCTAGTCCAGGGGGACATCCACTCAAATCGGCGGTGGACTCCTCCAATGAAGGGAGAAGTCCCTTTACACATCTTCAGTCCCAGCATTGGCAAGTGGAAATGTGCCTGAGTCGCCACGACCAATCGATTGGAAGGGAAAGAGATGCAAGTGAGTCGAGTGGCTGAAGTTGGACCGTCAATTTGGTCAAACTAGCCGTCGGGCAACTCCAACGGTAACTTTGGCGGATTTACCGCGAGGTAACGGCTAGCCCGAGATTGTTGGGTAGAGCCGCTTTATAAGGAGACTGACGAGGTAATCGCGGGCATTCTTCCTCCGCATTGTCGCATCCTTAGTCTCCAGATCCACTTCCGTTCCGGAATTTCCAGACCAAGCGTCCTCCTTCTTTTCTCGATGGCGGCCCCGAAAGATCTATGGGGTAAGTCCAGGTGTTCTGTAGCCATCCTGAGATTGTTCTAGGACACTAGGATTCTCACCAAGGGGAACTGGTGGATCCCGCAGCTGCCGAGGTTGAGCCGAAGCCGCGCTCGAGGGAATTCATTTGCTTCTAGAGCCACCTCGAAAGGGGATTGAGATTTCCCACCTCCCTCTTCTCCCGCCGCTTCTGCTCCTACTATGCGATCAAGCCATCTGATCTAGGACCGCACAGTATTGAGAAGCTCGCCATTTTTGTGGCATTCTACGAGTGTTACCTGGGGTTTTGTCCATACTTCCCTCTCTGGCTAGAGCTACTCCATGGTTGCCTCAGTCATGAAGGGAAGGGTGGCCCCATCTTGGCAGCGAGTGGTGTCACCTTCCAGTTGAATCCCAATGCCAAGTTCGTGAAGTCGCTGCTGCCGAAGAACGCGGTGAGCGAGTGGAAAAAGTTATGTTTCTATATCAAGGAATCCACTCCCTCCAGTGAAGTCTCACTCCCAACATACACTACGGAGAGGAGCGAGCCGTGCAGATTGTCGGTCGATTCACTTCCAAGCAACCAAAAAATGGCCGTGGATGATATGCTCACGTAGATCAGGGAGCTGGAGGATGAAGTGTTGGAGACCATCAATCTATACAACTGCTGGCTCGGGCGGCAGCTAGTCCCAGTAGCAAATCAAGCTCACTGGATGTACCAGTACACCAGGCCCAAATACATGACCAAGTCGAGCCTCGATGCCTAGTAAGAAGAATATTACGTTACAACACTAAAGAAGATCACCGATGTGGAATACACTGGTTCAAAGGCCAGGTTGGCTCCATACACTGCCAGGAAGAAGAAGGCTCCTCCGGTGAGTTCCCTTGTTTTTCTCATTCGCATTTCGATAGTCACAGTCTTGCAGTCGTGGTTCTGTAGTCGTTGACCTTTCTCGTTTTCAGCTGTTCCATGTCCTTGAGAGCTGGCTTCCTCCACTCAACAAGGAAGTTCCCAAGGAGCTCGAGGAGGAAGAAGAAAGCTCTAAGAGCGAAGATGAAGTCATGGAGGTGCAGGCGCCTTTGTCTATGACCCAAAAGACCTGCGCCCAAAAGCAGTGCGAGATTGAGGCCAGTCGTAGCCTCGAGGAGCATGACATTTTTGTTGATCTCGTCGAAGAGCATAGTTCATGGAGGGTGGCCATGCTAGCCAAGACCACGCTAAAGCTAAACTCGCCAATGAAGGACAAGTTACCAGTGAAGCCGAAGCCGCTGGCCAAATTGGTGGCAATGTTCAAGTCGGAAGATGAATCCGACGGAGAAGAGGCTATGGACATGGCGAAGGTTCCAGAGGACCCAAATATGATGATGGAGCCCACATCCACGGATGTGGTTTTGGAGTCAGCGATTCCACTCGCAATGAAGTCATCAAGTGCTCCAAGGATGCTTGAGCCAGAAGACCAGGTGGCAACTGGGTCGGTGGCTCCACCGGTGTAGGAGTTAGAGGAGACACCAGCGCTGAAGGAGCCTGAGGTCCCTGCGGTGGTAGCCACGTCAGTGGAGAAGCCCGTGGCATTGCGGAAGGTGAACATATTAGAGAGGGGGCTAACTCGCAAGATAGGACCCAAGCTAGATAAGCCCGCGCACATTAGCACGGGCCTGCGAGTTATTCCATTCGCCAGGTGAATTTTCCCTTTACGCTTGTTGTAATTTGCTACTTTTGGAATTTCTAAGTCGTTGACCGTAGTGAGCTTGCAGGCGCGGTCCCAAGAAGATCAATCGCCCTTCGGTGGCCAAGGTTCCACCGTCCAGGACCAAAGGTGAAGACGACCCTTCCAAGAGGAGGAAGGCAGAGACCCTCGAGGCGTCAGATGTAGGCGCAAAGAAGAAGAAGGGCGACACTGTTGCCGTGGCGAATTCGGGCGCGAAGAAAGGCGACTCTACAACCCCCTGAAGAGGAGGCGACCATAGGGCGCAGCCGACCAAGGCAGGCCCGCCACTAGAGGCATCTGCACCGGTGGCTGGGGCGCCAGGGGGGATGGCCGTGACATTCCCGTAATTCATGGCAAAAGCCTCTATCACGGCGACTGAGACGTAGTCGCCACAAATTCTAGTGTTCATTGACAGCAACATTGGGCAGCATCGTGGGTGCAGGGCATTCGTGGTGCCTTTGGCGGACACCATCGAGATTCACCGTATGTTGAATGTTGCGCTCCAGGTATGTCTAGTCACTGAATTTCAGCAGCTAGCCACTTAAAACATTGATTGTCAAGTCCCCGAGGGTCTAGTCACTATATTTTAGCGACCAGGCACTTATAACTTTGATTGTCCAGTCCCCGAGGGTCTAGACGCTGAATTTCAGCGGCTAGACACTCAAGCTTTGATTGTCCAACCCCGATTGTTGGGTCGGTAAGGCCGTATCTGACATTTTTGTGATAGGGCTTGCAGGTTGAATCAGTTGAGCGGTGGGCCGCAATGTAACAAATGGAGCACGACCTGCTAGTGGCTCAGGAGGCTAATCTGTGACTCCAACCGACCGCGGGTCAGTTTCTATCTTACAAATTTTGAAGCTCTTATGACTGTCTAAGTGTTGATTTGGATTTTCTTGACTGTAGACGATCACGCCACCGCACTTACCAAGGCCCGTGAGGGCTATGTTCCTTCCGCGGATCTAGACGGTGCGAAGGCCTCGGCGACCGCAACGTAGGAGAGGGCCAGCTTGCTGGCAAAGGAGCTGGAAGCAGCGACGGAGGTAATGAACTGTTCTGAAGAGAGGGCAAAAGGCCATAGTCATGGCGGCGGAGGTGGAGCGTAAGGCCTCTGACTCCATTATTGTGGGATTGTAGGGGAAGTTTTCCGTGCTGGAGAAGTTCGTCACGAAGAACTGCCACAAGCTCCTTGGTAAGTCTTGCTTTCCCTCATTTATTGTTCAGCGAGTAGCGCGTTGTTTGACCACAGCGAGTCTCCGAGCGGGTGAGTCCATGTGGATGTCCTTCCGGTGCTGATTGATTTCCTGACATTATGTAGATGTGATAGGTTAAGGAGATCCAGTTGTGCAAGCCTTCGATGGTGAGTCGTGCATGACGGTGGTGGTGAATGCTGCCACCGCATTGGCGATGTGCGTCCATGCCGTCCTCCAAGGTATTTCCCCCACCGAGGTGATTCCCAGGGAATTTACAGAGGTGTGGCGATACCTCGAAGAAGCACCCGTAGTGATCAAATGGATGGCGCGGTCCGTGTTCCACCGCGGAGCCACTACTGCGTTGAGCCTAGGACTCGCGCATTTCCCGGAAGACTTTGATCTTGATGACATCACTGGTGGCTACCCCTCGACGACTAACAAGGAAGAGAGTGTTGAAGTCCTCAATCTAAACGCCAAAGCCACTCCATATGCGGAGTGTGTGTTGGCGATGGGCGATCTGCTTCCCTATCAGGAGACGCAGGTGGCGCTGAACGATGCTAAGCCGGCCTATCGCGACCTGAAGTCGGAGCAACCCTTCCGATCATCACTCGCGAAGCAGTTGACGACCTACCCGGCGAACCCCTGGGTTCCTTTCGTCCGGGTCAAGGGTGCTGACGGTGCCTCTTCATTAGGGCCTGCAGAATGTAGAATTGCTTTGAAGCATAAGTTTGTGTTGCGACTAGCCCTTTGTAAATTATTTTGGTGGTGAACAACATATTTTGTCACTTTGTGTATATATCAATCGAGTCGCATTATCTTTGGATATATTTTGTCACTTTGTTTCGATCATGTGAGTCCTTGAGCGTATTCGCTAGTAGGGGTTAGTCATGTCCATGCGTTTTGGCACTGGTGACGTATTTTTGGAAGCTGTTTACGTCCATTAGGTCAACTCACCGTGGCTCGGGGAGCCAGTCACTTGGTGACCTCAAGGAGTGCTCCGTACTTGGTGTTTTCCCTGAACACGAGCGAGGTCGATTGAGCAAACCCCCGAGCGTGGTACTTAATCGTTTGACTCGCATGCCCAAGGTAGGTAAGGACATGGTGCGTTGTTTGTAACGCGTCTCTCCTCCTGGCTGGTAGAGTTAGTCGTGTGGCGAGTCCAGGGCACACTCTCATACTTGGTGTAGCCAAGCCGCGTGAGGGTTGTTTTGGACGAGTCCCCGAGCGTGGTACTTAACCGTTCGAGTCGCTTTGCACGATGATGAGGAGGACGTGGCGCTATGGTAAGCGTGATCGGTGTTCTTTGCTCGGTAAGCCAATCGAGCGGGGCGACTCCGATGGTGGCTCTGAGTTGGTGTTTTCGTGGACGATTCAAGGAACGAATATTTTTAGTGCCCTGGAGCCACACTACTTAGCCGTGGCAGTCGTTCGACCATGGGTTGACTACTGTAGTTAGCGTATTTTTATATGTACGAGTGCGATTGGCACAAGAAATGGCAAGTGAACACAATTTGTGCGAGTAGAATTTTTATTCCATCATTGGTACATCTGGGTACAAGTTTTGATTTCTAGGTGTAAAACTTTCAGAGGAGATTCACATTCCATGGCCGCTCAACGTCGAGTTGGTCGTCACCTCGTATGTCGATGAGGTAGTAGGCATCATTTTCTAGGACTCGCCCTATAGGGAATGGCCCGTCCCATGGGGAGCGAGCTTGTGCATGCCCTTCTTCTCCTAAATGAGTCGCTGGATGAGGTTGCCCTCCTAGAAGGTGCGAGTCTAGACTCGGCGGCTATGGTAGTGGCGGAGTCCTTGCTGGTAAATGGCGGTGCGGGAGCGAGCTAGGCCATGGGCTTCATCGAGCAGGTCGACCCCATTTTGACCGGCGAACTTGTTGTCTTCTTCCACGTAGTGGACGACTCGGGGCGAGTCATGTTCCAGGTCAGTTGGCATGACGGCTTCGGCGCCGTACACCATGAATAAGGGGGTGAATCCTGTCGATCGGTTGTCGGAGGTGCAAATTCCCCATAGCATGGAAGGAAGCTCTTTGACCCAGCATTTGGGGGTCCATTCGAGGGGAACCTGCAGTCTTGGCTTGAGGATATGGAGGATGCTTTGTTAGCGTGCTCTGCTTGGCCGTTCAACTCCATATGGGCGATGGAGGCGAGGTCGAGTCGAATGTCGTGCTCCTTGCAAGAGTCAGCCATGGCGCCCTTGGCGAAGTTGGTGCTGTTATCTATGATGATGTTGTGTGGTTCGCTGTACCGTTAAATTAGCTCGCGGAGGAACTTGGTGACGGTTTTGCTGTCGCATTTCTTGATCGGCTTTTCCTTGACCCACTTGGTGAATTAGTCGACTATGACCAGGACGTGGGCGTAGCCTGATGGAGCGGTTTTGAACCGACCCACCATGTCGATGCCCCAAATGGCGAATGGCCATGTGATTGGGATGGTCTTTGAGGGCCAAACCAGGGATGTTGATGACCCACAAGTATAGGGGGTGTATCGCAGTATTTTCGAGGAAAGTTAAACCCAATTTATTGATTCGACACTAGGGGAGCCAAAGAATATTTATAAGCCTTAACAATTGAGTTGTCAATTCAGCTGCACCTAGAAACAATCTTGCTCACAGCAGTTTATCAGTAGCAACAGTTTTGTAGTAGGAATAGCAAAGTAGCAACATTAGTAAAGTAAAGACAGCAGTAACAATAGCAGTAAATAGTGGGATTCGAGTGCGGTCGGCATAGGGATAGATGGACGGGCGTTGCATGGACAAGACAATTCACATAGCAATCAGAACATAGGGCAATTGCAGATAAATAAGATAAATCATCCAAGTACTAGACAATCCTAGGCATGTGTTCCATATATAGTCATACGTGCTCGCAATGAGAACTTTCACAACATCTTTTGTCCTGCCAGCCCGTTTGCAGCGGGGCCTCAAGGGAACTACTGCCAATTAAGGTGCTCCTTTTAATAGAGCACCGGAGCAAAGCATTAACACTCCATGAACACATGTGATCCTCACATCAAAGCCATTCCCTCCGGTTATCCCGATTTTTGTCACTTCGGGGCCATTGGTTCCGGACAACAACGTGTGTATACAACTTGCACATAAGACCAAAAACAATACTATCAAATGAATCAATAACATGTTCAGATCTGAAACCATGGCACTCGGGCCGTAGTGACAAGCATTAAGCACAACAAGTCACAACAAAGCCATAAAGCACTAATAAAAGATACTAGACACCATACCCTAACAATCTGATGCCATTACATGAACGATCTCATCCAATACCTACCATCCCTATAGCATACAGCGGGGGATTACTCACTCATAGATGGGGGAAACATGGATGGTCGATGGAGAAGCGATGGTGATGATCTCCTCCAATTCCCCGTCCTGGCAGGGTGCCAGAACGGAGTTTCTGGTGCTGTTTCGTGGAATCTGATGGTGGCGGAGCGGAACACCTTCTAGAAAAACGTCAAACCCCCCAGAGTTTTTAGGTCAGAAGGCTTCTTATAGGTGAAGAGGGGGACCAAGGGGGTGCCTGGGGGCCCACACCACCCCCTGGCGCGGGCTGGGCTGGCCCGCGCCACCAGGTGGTTTGGCCACCCCCTGGCTCCTCTCCGTCTCGTATTCTGGCTCCTGGAGTCTTCGGGTGAAATAGGCACTTTGGCTTTTGTCCCGTCCAATTCCGAGAATATTCATTTTCTGACTTTCCTGGAACCAAAAACAGCAGAAAACAGGCAGCTGGCATTGTGGCTCTTGTTAATAGGTTAGTCCAAGAAATCATATGAAAAATACTCCAAACTGTGGACAAAACACAAGAAAGTGGATAAAACCAAGCATGGAACATCAAAAATTATAGATACATTTGCAATGTATCAACATCCCCAAGCTTAACTCCTGCTCGTCCTCGAGTAGGTAAGTCATAAAAAGAAAGAATAATTTTTGAGGTGACATGCACCATCATAAACTTGATCAAAGCATTTGTAAAACATTCAAAGCTAGGACCATAGTACTTCAATCATAACATGAAAGACAAAGTTCTAGCAATAAGACAAACAAACTATGATGCATCATAAAAAAGGCACAAACAAAAGATTCATGAATAACAATGCTTTGCAAGACGTTTGTTTGTTTCACATAAAGAAAACATAGCATAGTGGCATTCAGCTTGTCCCTCATAGAGTAGCAAACATAAATGTATAGGACACCTTAAAAGTTTACAAGAGTGACTAGATACAAATAGTTTAAAACAAGCAATATCAAGGTAAGCATCAATCAACAAGTTTTGGGACAATGCACATAGAACTAAGAATGGCCACTATGCTCTCAAGAAAGTGCTCATAGAATGTGCGAAGACTCAACAAACAAATGAACAGGTTTTGAAAAGTTTGAAAGGCTTCCAAATGCTGGAAGTATGGTACTCATTACATTTGAGCTCTCATTGCCCCTATCATAAGCATCTTTAATGTGATTAAGGTGAAAGTGATGTCCAATCTGAGTTATATGCTTGACAGACTATAAACTGAAAATCCCATGTCCCTTGAGTACGAGGGCCTCTCCTCATGCTACTCAACTTTAGTTACCAGTAAGTTCTTGTCATCGTAAATATGTGCGTATCATAGAGAACCGCCAACGGGGTACCCCTTGCCCGATGATACAGAAGAATCCCCATATCAAAATGACAAGGCAAGCAGACAATGAGTATATCAGCAATCTTCTTATTTACCATGGGAAAATGGTGCTTTTTTCTCTCTTTCCTCTTTTCATAAATCTCTTTTTTTCTTTTTCTCAATAGCTATCTCTCTCTTTTTTATAAGAAGAATGCTTCAATGATATCATTATGGTTACGCTGCAGGTTTCCACCATGTCAGCATGGATTAGACCAGTGGCCCAGGAGTTTCTCTAACACACATATATAACTCCATGGACTTGCAAGCTCCCCTTTTATTACACACCGATGACATCCGCAAACAAAAGAGCATGGTATCAACTGGGTATATATTTACAAGTGTTGAAAGTGTTCCCCGTGACAGCACGGTTCTGCTAATCCCCAGCCTATAATTTGCAAGCATATAACTTTCATGGATAATCACAATGGTTTAGGTTTATTAAGTGCAGAAAATAAAGTGTGCCATCAAGTTCGTGAGAGCTTTACTAAATAACTTTCTCATAACAAGCAAACATTTTATTCAGAAGAAAACAAGGCATAATGAATATGCATGGGAGTAGCAAATGATGCTAATAGGTAGGTATGGTGGACACTTTGGCAATATTTGGTTTAGGGAGTTGGAAACTTGAGTAAAACATACTCAGTGAAAGTGAAGGCTAGCTATAGTAAGGGAACGACAAACGAGAGAGCAATAATGGCCATAATCATGCAGAGCGACAAAACATCATTGATCAAAGCATAAAGTGATACTACAAGTTGAAAACTAAAGGATCATAAAGGCTTATGGTGACTTGGGATAGTCATAACATGGTGTGAGCATGTGCCAAGTCAACCCAAATAAAGCATCAAAGGAGAATACCACTATACTATGCTTTAATATGCTAAAACAACACATGATTCATCCAAGGCAAATTAAGAAATCTCAATTGTTTATAACAAGTCATGCTACCACAAATAATACTAACCATAAATCCAAAAAAATATCAAGCATGGCATGACAAAGCATAGGCCACAGTCAAAAACAAGCTCTCTTTACCACTTAAGCATGAGCTTTCCTACTCTTTTCCAAACCAAACCAAACTATTTGAACACCAATGTATGAAAGTGAAGGTCCAACCAATTTATTCAGAAAACTAAGCAAACCAAGCAAACGAAAACCAAAACGAAAAATGAAAAAGAAGACGCTCCAAGAACAACACAACTGTGCATGAAATAATAAAAATGAAGTTGTTGGAAGAAACCTAAGATTTTTATTGATGAAGAAGGGGATGCCTTGGGCATCCCCAAGCTTTGACGCTTCTACTTCTTGGATATTTCTTGGGGTGACACGCGTGGCATCCCCAAGCTTGAGCTTTAGTCCATCCTTCATCTCATTACTCATTCCTTCCATACACCTGAAATTTTTCCTTCATACAAAACTTTACACAATATTTATTAGCAACATTAGTGCACTCAAGATAGTAGGTCTTTAGGTTCAGTTACAACACCAATAAAACTTCCATTAAAACACAAGATACTGTAGAACTTCCCTCAAAAAGCTCAATTCCCCAAAAGAACTCAAAAAGGAATCAACAAGAAGCAAATGCAAATAATGGCAGAAATCTGTCAAAACAGACCAGCAGGTAAAGACGAATTTTTTCGAAGACCTTCTGTTGCTCAAATCAAAAAGTGTTGAACTAACGAAAATTAGATAACAACCTGGGGCAGAAGCACAAATATTCACGCCTCAAAAGGACGTACAGAGATTTTACACGAATTTTTACGGTGAAGCACAGAAATCTGTTTCGGAACAACAACTTTCCCAACCATTTCTTCTCTCTCATTAGAGGTTACTCTTGGCACAAAAAGCAAATAAAAAGGATAAGGAGCGGTTATTACTGAAGTAATAACTTTCAAGACTCATCTAAAACTTTTGGGTTATCTCCCAATAAGTACTTTTCTTTAACGCCTTGAAGTTAGGCATAAGCAAAAACTAAAATGGATAGAGTAGAAGTAAGCGGAGATAATCACGGTGAAAACATTGTTTTGTTCAATGAAATCCTTTTGTTAACAAGGTTGATCAGGTCTCGTTACCAAATCAACTTCATATGAGACAAAACTTTGTATTCCACTAGTGATTATGTTACCTCAACCTTGATAGCAATGGTCCCAATCATAATAGTTTCAAATTTTTCTCTTGGTATGGGACAGTATATTTCTCCAACTTGAATGCCCTCAACATGTTCAATTGAATTCAAACCATAAGTCATTTCAATCTTCTTGGGGAAATAGACAGTATGTTCCTTGTCATTCACATTGAAAGTTACATTTCCTTGGTTACAATTGATAACAGCTCCTGCAGTATTAAGAAAAGGTCTCCCAAGAATAATAGACATATTATCATCTTCAGGCATTTCAAGCACAACAAAATCAGTTAATATCAAGCAATTATGAGCTAATTGAACAGGTACATCCTCACATATACCCACAGGAATAGTGGTAGATTTATCAGCCATTTGCAAAGATATATCAGCTGGTATTAATTTTTCTAGTTGAAGCCTCTTATAGAGAGAGAAATGCATAACACTAACTCCAGCTCCCAGATCACACGAAGCAGTTCTAACATAACTATTCTTAATAGAGCAAGGGATAGTTGGAATCCTTGGGTCTCCAAGGTTCTTAGGAACCTTACCATTAAAGGAATAATTAGCAAGCAAAGTGGAAATTTCTTCATTAGGGATCTTCCTTTTATTCGAGACAATGTCCTTCATATACTTTGACTAAGAAGGAAATTTAATAGCATCAGTTAAAGGAATTTGCAAAAATAAAGGTTTCATCCATTCACAAAACTTATTATAGTGTTCATCTTCCTTTGACTTGTGTTTCTTATCAAGGAAAGGCATAGGTTTTTGGACCCAAGGCTCCCTTTCACTACCATGTTTCTTGGCAATAAAATCCTCTTTGGTGTATTTAGTATTCTTAGTGTGGTTTTCAGGTTCTTCTTCAACTTTTTCTTCATTAGGAACTTCATTTTCTTCATTACCACTTTCAGTTTCAGCATTAGAGATAGATATACTATTAGGATCTATAGCGGGTTCAGAGGGTTCTAGAACATTTTTATGTTTCTTTTTCCTTTTCTTACGAGTAGAACCACTATTTTCAGCTTGTTGAGAATCCTGCTCAATTCTTTTGGGATGCCCTTCAGGATATAGAGGATCCTAGGTAGTAGCTTCACTTCTAGTTCTAATTTCATAAGCATGTTTTTCTTTAGCAGCATTAACTAGCAAGTCCTTTTGCACTTTAACGAGTTGATCTATTTGAGTTTGAACCATTTGAAAGTGTTTAACAATCATTTTAACATCATTAGAGGTTCTTTCCACAATATCTTTCAACTCAACGATAGCTGTAGTGTTTTCAATTAGATGATTTTGCACCCTTTTATTAAAGTTATCTTGCTTAACAATAAAGATATCGAATTTTTCTAAGCATTGATCAGGAGGTTTAGAGTAAGGGATATCACCTTCATCAAAGTGTTGGAGAGAGTGTACCTCAAAAGTGGGTGAGTAGGGAATAGGCTTACATAATTCTTCTATAGGAGGTAAATTCTTTACATCTGCAGCTTTAATTCCCTTCTCCTTAAGACATTTCTTAGCTTCCTTCATCACTTCATCGTTTAATTCAATAACTCCCCTCTTCTTTGATGTTGGAATAGGCACTGGAATAGAAGGTTCAGGTACAATTACTACATGTATAGCTTGTTTAGGAGGAGTCCAATCTTCATAGTTCTTACTTATTTTAGCCATTAATTCCTTAGCTTCCTTAGGAGTCCTATTCCTGAAAACATAATCAGCACAACTATCTAGGTATGTCCTAGATTCTTCGGTTAGTTCATTATAAAATATATCAAGAAGCTCATTCTTAGGTAATGGATTTCCAGCCTGTGCATGAGTCAAAGCACAAAACCTTGCCCAAGATTCAGGCAATACCTCTTTTTCTCCCTGTTTAAAATCAAAAAGTTCCTGCAAAATAACATGTCTAGCACTAGGAGGAAAATATTTCTGCAGGAAAGTACTAATCAAGCACCCAGGGCTATGAATAGATCTAGGAGGCAAGTTACTAAACCAAGTTTTAGCTTCTCCTTCCAGTGAAAAGGGGAAGATATTGACAAAAGTACGCATCTTAATATCATTAGAAAACAAGCCACTCATGGTAAAAAGTTCATTCATATGTGCTACCGCACTTTCATTCTTAGTCCCACAAAAAGGTTCTTTATCAACAATAGCTATGTAAGATAGATCGAGAGAGAAATCATAATCTTTATCTGTAATGTTTATGGGAGAAGCAGCAAACTTAGCAATAGGAGACAATTTGGGTCTAATAGTACGCCTCTCAAGGAGACTCTTAGAAGCGCTCCTATCATGGGTGTTCTTACATTCTTAATTAAATTCATCGGTCATCTCAACATAACCACCTTCAATATCATAACTTTCACTAGACTCAGGTGAACTAACAGGTGTGGTAGTGTCTTCATTAGGAGTTTCAGTATTTCCAGCTATAGTTCTAGCAATCGCAGCTTCTAGGAAAGGACCTAATGAACCTCTCTTATCAAGCAAAGTAGAAGTAGCATCATAAGCATCAGAAATTTCAGATTTAGTAGTAGTAGTAGTGTGTGTAGCATGTGTATGTGGTGGTGTAACGAGCTTACTTATAACAGATGGTGAATCAAGAGCAGCAGAGGTGTTCAGAACCGTACCTCTTCTTGTAGTGGATGGTAAAATAGGAAACTTTCCATCATGAGACTTACCCATGATGGAAGGATTGCAGCAAACAATAGAGAATCAAAGTGAACTTATTAAATAAAGCTATGCTCCCCGGCAATGGCACTAGAAAATAGTCTTGATGACCCACAAGTATAGGGGGTGTATCGCAGTATTTTCGAGGGAAGTTAAACCCAATTTATTGATTTGACACAAGGGGAGCCAAAGAATATTTATAAGCCTTAACAACTGAGTTGTCAATTTAGCTGCACCTGGAAACAATCTTACTCACAGCAGTTTATCAGTAGCAACAATTTTATAGTAGGAATAGCAAAGTAGCAACAGTAGTAAAGTAAAGACAGCAGTAACAATAGCAGTAAACAATGGGATTCGAGTGCGATAGGCATAGCGATGGATGGACGGGCGTTGCATGAACAATACAATTCACATAGCAATCAGAACATAGGGCAATTATAGATAAATAAGATAAAGCATCCAAGTACTAGATAATCCTAGGCGTGTGTTCCATATATAGTCATACGTGCTCGCAATGAGAACTTGCACAACATCTTTTGTCCTGTCTGCCCGTTTGCAGTGGGGCCTCAAGGGAACTACTGCCAATTGAGGTGATCCTTTTAATAGAGCACCGGAGCAAAGCATTAACACTCCGTGGACACATGTGATCCTCACATCAAAGCCATTCCCTCCGGTTATCCCGATTTCTATCACTTCGGGGACATTAGTTCCGGACAACAACGTGTGTATACAACTTGCAGATAAGATCAAAAACAATACTATCATAATGAATCAATAACATGTTCAGATCTGAAATCATGGCACTCGGGCCCTAGTGACAAGCATTAAGCACAACAAGTCGCAACAAAGTCATAAAGCTCTAATAAAAGATACTAAGCAACATGCCCTAACAATCTGATGGCATTACATGAACAATCTCATCCAATCCCTACCATCCCCATAGCCTATAGCGGGGGATTACTCACTCATAGATGGGGGAAACATGGATGGTCGATGGAGAAGCAATGGTGATGATGATGGCGATGATCTCCTCCAATTCCCCGTCCTGGCAGGGTGTCAGAAAGGAGTTTCTGGTGTTGTTTCATGGAATCTGATGGTGGCGGTGGAGTTTTTAGGTCAGAAGGCTTCTTATAGGTGAAGAGGGAGACCGAGGGGGTGCCTGGGGGGCCCACACCACCCCCTGGCATGGCCTGGCCTGGCCCATGCCAGCAGGTGGTTTGGCCACCCCTGGCTCCGCTCCGTCTCGTATTCTGGCTCCTGGAGTCTTCGGGTGAAATAGGCACTTTGGCTTTTGTCCCGTCCAATTCCGAGAATATTCATTTTCTGACTTTCCTGGAACCAAAAACAGCAGAAAACAGGCAGCTGGCACTGTCGCTCTTGTTAATAGGTTAGTCCAAGAAATCATATGAAAAGTACTCCAAAGTGTGGAGAAAACACAAGAAAGTGGATAAAACCAAGCATGGAACATTGAAAATTATAGATACATTTGCAATGTATCAGATGTGCATATGGTTGGCATACTTCTGGCACCCGACACAACGTTGGACGATATCGGTGGCGTCGGCGTGTGCGGTGAGCTAGTAGAAACCGTGGCGCATGGCCTTGGCGTCTAGCGACCGTGCGCTAACATGGTGGCCGCAGTCGTTGGCATGGATGTCTTATAGGATCTTGTGTCCTTCTTCTGGTTGCACGCAACATTGGAACACGCCGGCCATGCTGTGCTTGTGGAGCTCTCCATTGATGATGACGAAGGACTTGCAACGGTGCATGATCATTCGTGTCTCGGTCTCATCATTTGGCAGGACCTTGTGCTCGAGGTAGGTGCATAGGGTGTGGTCCAGTTGCTGGGATCCATGATCATGGTGACCAGAGTGGGCTCAGGCTACAGCGGTATCCCGATGTCAATCCCCTTTGGGGGAGGAGACTGATGGCTTGTCGATGCTATCGAGGAACACGCCCGAAGGTGGCGTTTCGCGAGCTGTGCCAGAGAGTGCCTCGGCCTCGTCATTCTTGCGCCGGTCGATCCATTCGCCGGACTAGCCAACGAAGTAGCCCCCAACTGGTCCATCGATTAGCGATATGCTATCATGTTGGGGACGATGGCATCGCAGGTGCTAGCGACTTGTGCGGCGAAGAGGTCGAACTCGCCATAGCACCTGAGGCGATTGATGTTCATCTCCTTTGCGGCTTGCATGCCGTGGAGGCAGACCTCGTATTCATGTTGTTGGTGCAGGGCGTCCAGTTTATCTGCAACACGTATCACAGCTTGTCTCCTTTTGGAGAGGTGTGTACGATCCCTGCCCCGGCACCATCCGAGTTTTTGGAGCCGTCGAAGTGGAGCGACCAGTAGTAGAGGTAGGGAAGCTTCTCAAGATGCTGCGCCTCTTCCCAGTCGGCAAGGACATCAGCCAGAGCTTACAACTTGATCGGTTTGCGCGGCTCGTACTTGATGTTGTGTACGCCGATTTCACCGGTCCGCTTGGCGACTCGCCCGGTCGTGTCGCGGTTGCGGATGATGTCCTGCAGCGGGGCGAAGGATACGACCATGTTGGGGTGCTCCTGGAACTAGTGTGGGAGCCTCCTTTGGGCTCAGAACACTGGTAGACTAGCTTCTAGTATTGCGTGTAGCATTGCCTTGTCTCGGTGAGGACCTCGCTGATATAGTAGACAGGGCGCTGCACGGTGCGCTCCTTGCCCTCCTCTGGTTCCTCGACGACCATCACATCGCTGACGACTTGACTGGAAGCTGCGACGTAGACGAGAATTTGCTCCTTGTTCATGGGGGCGACGAGTATTGGTGCCGCGAGTAGCACCTCCTTGAGGGCTTTTAGTGCATTGTTTGCTTCGTCATCCCACGTGAATGTGGGGTTCTTCCGCATTAACCGGTAGAGGGGCATTGCCTTCTCACCAAGCCGGCGGATGAAGCGACTGTGAGCCGTGACTCGCCCGGCCAGCTTATGGATGTCGCACAGGCACTCTGGTTTTCCAAGTCGCGCAATGGTGTCGATCTTGGAGGGGTTGGCCTCGATGCCTCGTTTGGAGACCACGTATCCCAGGAGATGGACAGTGGGCATGCCAAAAGTGCATTTCTCCGGGTTGAGTTTGATCTTGTACTTCTGCAAGTTTGCAAAAGTTTTGGCCAGTTCGGCGAGTAGATTGCTCTAGCGAGTCGATTTCACCACCACATCATTGATGTAAACATGGATGTTGCGGCCAATTTGGCTTGCTAGGCACTCCTGCATGCATCACTGCTAGGTTGCACCGACTTTCTTGATGCTGAACTTCATCGCGATGTAGCAGAAGGCTCCGAACGACATAATCAAAGACGTTTTATCCTCATCCTCGACCGCCATCTTGATTTTGTTGTAGCCAGAGTAAGCATCGATTAAGCACAATGACTCCAACCCCTTGGTCGAGTGGATGATCTGGTCGATGTGTGGGAGGACAAACTCCTCCTTCAGGCAGGCACTATTGATGTTGGTGTAATCGATACACATCCTCGAGGTATTGTTCTTCTTCAGGACCAGTACTGGGTTTGCCAGCCAATTGGAGTACATGATTGGCTGAATGAAGCCTGCAGCGAGTAGCCGCTGCACTTCTTCGGCGATTGCTTTGCGACGGTCTTCATTGAAGGGCCACAATGACTACTTCACGAGTCACACTTTGGGGTCAGCATTTAGTTTGTGCTTAGCGAGTTCCCTCGAGACACCAGGCGTGTTAGATGGCTTCCATGCAAAGATGTGGTGATTCTCACGGAGCAACTCGATGAGCGTGCTTTCCTATGTAGGGCTCATGTTGGTCCCCACGGTGACCTTCTGGATTGAGTCGCCTGGGACGAGCTCGATGGTGCAGGTGTGCGTGGAGGCCTCGAAGGTTGCCTGTGCAGCATTGGCCATGGTCGGCTTCTTCAGGATCACCGGGTCATCTTTGTCGATGTTGCTTGATTATTTCGCAAGCTCATCTCCGTTGTTGGTTTTCTCGGTGATGAAGGCGTCCGTGAGCTCGGCGCCTTTGTCCTCGCAGTCCATGACCATGTCGGGGTCGCCGCGAACGGTGATGATGTCGCATGGCCCGAGTAGCTACATCATGTTGTACGTGTAGTGTAGGGCCACCATGAACTTGGCAAATGCCTGCCACCCCAAGATGTAGTGGTAGTGGTTGCAGAAGTTCACCATCTCGAAGATGATCCGATTGGTGCATAAATTAGCTGGTGTGCCGAAGGTGACTGGCAACATCACCTTGCCTATCGGATACGCCTTCCGACCGGGGACGATGTCGTGGAAGGTGGTGAGGGTTGATTCGACCATCGACTGTAGAAGCTGCAGCCTCGTAACAGTGTCTAGGCATTGGATGTTGATGGAGCTTTCGCCGCCATCAGATCCTTGGGGAGCCAGTAGCCAACCACTTTGGGCTTGACCACCAGGGCGACTCACCCAGGGTACTCGATCCTGGGCGCGTGATCCTCACGACTCCAGGTGATGCCCTACTCAGACCAGTGAGGTAGCGCGGAATGTCCACCTGCACCACCGTATTAACAGCGACGACATGGGTGAGCAGTTTCTTCTCGCGCTTGGTGCCGAGCCCGATGAACGTGTGCAGCGAGCCGACCTCATTGCCGAACCCGTCGGCATTGCCATTGTCTCTTGGAAGGTCATTGTTGAGGCCTTCCCTTGCTCTCCTTGCCTTCTCAATCTCCTTCGGCGAGTGGTAGTCGGTAGTGGTGTGAGTGGCGGGATTCCCCTCCTACTATGGTAGACATAGGGTTGGTTGAGCAGGGCGACCGGGTCGAATTTCGGCCTCGTCGCATTATTGGCGTGGTAGTTTCCGCTGTCGCAGTAGTTGGCTCTGTCATGGCGTAAGTTCTTGGGGTCGCGGTGCACATAGCTGACATTGGCGAAGAAGTCGACTCACCCGTCACCACGGCGCTTTCCGGTGAGGCTAGTGTTGCTATAGCGCATCTCGCGTTGTCTGCCGTTGTCGTGGCCGCCTGCGTGGCGTCTCTCGTCTGACTTGTCCTCTGAGTCTTGGTACGGGTCTTCCTCCGTGTAGCGGTTGGTGATTTCGAGGTGGTCGGGGATGTTGGTGAGCGTCTGGTAAACCCTTTTGATCTTGGCGGACAAGGGTTCGTACAAGCACGCGTTCTTGAAGCAATGAATCGCTGTGTCTGGGTGGATGCCAGAGGCATTGATCCACATATCCTGCCACCACTACACCCAATGGCGGGTCGACTCGCATGGTCCGTGGATGTAACGCTCTAGGACCTCGATGGTGGTGACGAGGGTGTAGGAGCCCTCAAAGTGCCTGATGAAGGCATCTCACATGTCCTCCCACGAGTCGATGATGTTCTCAGGGAGGGTGTTGATCCATTGTTGAGTCGCTCCCTCCATCATCAGGGGGAGATAGCAAGTGCGTGCAGGTCGGTGTGGCAGGCGATCCCCATTCCCATGAGGTACGTGTCGATCCACACGTCTGGATCATATGTGGGGTTGCACTTCTCGATGTCCTTTGGAGATTTGAAGGTGGAGGGGTACTTCTCGCCTCAGATCATTGGTCTAAAGCACTGTGGCCCGATTCGGCTGAGGAAGCCCCTTGGCTCGGGCTCGCCGCAATTGGTGAGGGTGTTTGTTAAGTAGTTTGGCTAGCGAGCTTACTAGGCTTGGTTATTGAAGATGTGGGTCCATGCGTCAATCGGCTGACCATTAGCGGCGACTGTGTTGTGCATGGGTCATGGCTCGTTGGTGGAGAGCGTGGGGTTATCTGCCCACGGTTGGAGCTACAGGGGCTCGGGTGGTGGACATTTGGTGGCTTTGGCAACTGTTGGGCAGCCGCTCGAGGCTGCACGACTGCCGGATGAGCAGGAGTACATCTGCCCCCGTGGGTCGATCCCCGCAACTTGCTGCTCAACGGCCCTGGCTAGTAGGGACTATGCGTACTTAATCTGCAAGACACTTTTTCGAATGATGTTGAGGTTGGCGACTGCAGCCTGTCCCGCGATGACATTGTCCATCAGGGTGGAGAAGAGCGGGAGTCCATTCGAGTCGCGCGCCTGCGGGGTGATCAGGATCCACGGCTGCTCCGACGGAGGCAAGCGGCATGGTGGTGGAGCTCCAGTTGCAGGCGCGCCAGCTGGTGGATGACTGCCGCCAGGTAGCATGTTGTGGCAAAACTTGTGATCGGCCACGCGAGCAGGGTCGTGTTTGTCGTTGAAGTTTATGGTGCGGCCCTGGACATTGGAGTTGAGGTGACTCCTAATGCGGCACTAGTGATAGAGAGACAGCTCTTGTGCCATTTCCTGCTCGAGGGAAAATTTGTCGCGCTCGGCTTGTTCTCTGACCTTGGCCATCTCCAACTGCTGGTGGTACTCCTCGATCCCCGGCAATATCGTGGCCGACGGAAGGGGCATGGAGAAAGGATCTAGCAGTGTGGTGGTGCTACCCGCCATGTAGATGCCATTGTAGCGATTGGATCTGGTATGTGCCTCGTTAGGGGACTCCATCCCGGAGTCAGAGTCGAAGAGCCCGAGGATGGAGGTGTCCTCAATGTCCTCAGTGTTGGAGACCCTCATGTTGAACTCCTCATGTGACGTGGTGGTGATGGATCCGGCGACAGAAGCAAGGTCCGCCGAATCAGCATCGTCGCGGAAACCCGTGTCACTCCAGGCCGCGTCGCTGGCGGCCGAGTCACACTCGAATCAGGTGGGTGATGGAACGGATCTTGTCCTTCTAGAGCAGATCGCGCGGTGGCGATCCGCCGATGATTGCCGTCTCCGCCGGGTCGATGGCGTCCGTGAACCCAAGGAAGGGGTTAATGGTGCCGACCGGCATCACCGCGCTGCGTGTGACCAGACGCGACATCAGGATGTAGCTGGTTGGCAGGATCTAGAGGAACCCGCTGCTGCCACCATGAAGCCGGTGGAGATCGGCCTGTCATTCCAGATGTAGGGTCTCGCTGCAGATCTCAGGGTTGACTGGCTAGTCCCCACAGTGGGTGCCACTATTGTGGGAATGACCACGGCAGTCGCTACCAGGGGTAGCGATTGATACCATTTGGGCAAGAGCTAGTCCCCATCTGCGATGCAAGATTGGAACCAGAGACAAGGGATTTAGCCAGGTTCGCCCCCCATAGGGTAAAGACCTACTTCCTGCTAGATTGTATTATCTGCGAGTGAATTACAAGGTGTGCGAGCTCAGCGGCTAGGCAGTGAGTCACTTGGACGGGGTAGCTAATGGCACATAAGTATGCAGAGTACCCTAGGGAGGTTTATATATGGGGTACCTCGCTAGTGTTTACAGGATTACAACCGAACTAGTTAAGGTTTCGGAGGATTTGAACTAATCCGACTGAGCCTATCTAAGCTTGTGGGCCTCCAACTTCCAGTCGCTAGGCTTCTGCTTCAGTTGCTTTCCAGTCGCCGCTCTTGCGGGCCCATTCTCTATGGACTTGGGCTAGTCGAATCGTCCTGCTGGGCATACCCTGATTGGCGTATCCCCATCAGTATGGACGAGGGATACAACACCATGGTCTTGGATCAGCAATATGAGATGATGAAAAAATATGACTTTTCCACATCTCATATGGCTAAGTCTGATTCCTGTAGCTTCTCCATATTGAATCCTCTTGGCTCCTTTTATAAATGATTGTCCATTGTACCTACACAAAACTAAAAGACAAGGAAAAGGTAATAAAATCCTACTAAAACTACTAGTTGTGCAAAGTCCTTATGAAAATGAATGAGAACTAGTAATCATGCATAATGGGCATAGTTGGAACTAGATATAGCATATGATGTGTGACAATATGAATAATTTGTATGCTTAAATATGCATCAAATTTGCACTCATCATTTACAAAGGAGCTTCCAAAATTTAAGTTATTTTGAACTTTTCAAGGGACAACAATAGCTTTTGTTGTGAAGCAACTGCACAAAATATGGCTCAAAATGCTACCTTCCCAAATTTCACAAAAAGTAATAGATTATACTTAATAGACAATGCATGAGGTTCACTAATTTCCAAGTTTCCATGCTGATTTTGCCACTTTAACTAGTTTATCTCGGTTATTTGAAAATGGGTCCATTATGAGCTATGGCCACTAACATGAGGGTCGCACATATGGTGGTTCGCAAAAGAAGGGTAAGTCATATTTTCTGAAGTTATCCCTCCCCACCCATTCACGATGTGTAATAACATCCACCCTCTGCCGCCTAGACCTTCACTACCTTGCCAGGCAAAACAAACACACTCACCGCTGCTCCTCATCAACATCGTCCGTGCGAATAAGCTTTCCCTATCCATCGGTCTTATCGAGATGCACCGGTGGTCAAGCTGATCCCATGGTAGACCTTCTATCTCTAGCTCGATCTCATTGGCATTTTATTGCCCTTTCACTCGATCTGCCTCAAATAAGTAGTTTTATTTTTCCTCAATCTACATGGGCATAGCTGATTCTGCGACCGATCTGTTTTCTAAAATACCTTCATTGAATTTTGCTGTCAGTATGTTTGTTGAAATTCATAGGCATGTATGTCTCCAATAAGCTCCTTCGATAGGGGTTGCTCCATTCAGCAGCGCTGAACATATCTATAGTGTTGTACGATTTATGGATTTTGTTAGAGCTTATTGTGAGAACTAAAAAGTGCACTATCCCTACTTCATGTGTGTGAATCACGGGGTGGTGGAAGAACATTTATATAATTTTGGTATGCTACAAACATATGTTAGATGGGTATTTGATGGTGAACCATATGATCCTCCATATGAACTGAGGGAAGCACATCTTTATCATCAAGATCAAGTAGGGGAAGCAGATTTTGATCATCTAGATCAACTAATAGAGGCGGCTCCTAAGTATCTAGATCAACTGGGAGAAGGGGAGGAGAGAAAAAGCACAAGCTGCATGAAACAAGTTTCATTTGTGGTACTTCTGCTATGCTAGATGGAAAGGTATGTCTGTAGAACAACAAATGTTCAGGTTGTGTGTCTTAGATGTTTCTCTATAAATGTATATGTTAAGCTACTAATCACAGAAGCAGACAACCAAAGAGGACTTTGATGGTAACGATGTTGAACTATGCATTGATGATCCTGCACTTGAGGTTATGTATCCTTCAGGAGGCCATGGATTGGGTGCACTGCCTCTGGATGGAGTTGATGCAGGGTTGCTGATCATCGGGGGTGTACTTTTGGTGTCGTATGGGTAGTCTCATGACCACTAGCCTAGCAACAAAACTCTTGGGGTGCACCTAAGATCTCTCTAATATATGTAGAGAAGTCGCATGTTTGGTTCGCTACTGTCATAGTACTGTATTATGGATCTGCCTTATGATTTGTAGGAATTTCTTAGTGGAACTATAATTGGAAACTATTCCATATATATGTGTGTGTGGAAGTGTGTTTCTAGTATGAAATCGCATCTTATGATTTTATCAGCTCCCAAACGGTTTGTGAGGCATCCAACGTAGGTGCCCTATGATGCAACTATTGCCGTCTTGTCCTCTATCAGCCCTTCCCCTCCCTCAATGCTCTGTGAGTCAAATCAATAGGATAAGGTAGGATCAATTTGATTCGAAGAGAAGGTATGGTCCTGGGAGTGGAACATCAAAGAACTCGAACGAAGGGAAGGAGGAGATTGGCTCGGTCAAGTTTTTTATCCAGACATTGGTCCCGCTTTAACACAGCCCCTTGAAATAGCTATAGGCCACAATGTGAATGCTGGATGTTGAAAATTTGGACCACACCTGGGAAATAGTTCACTCCATCGCCCCTTAAACTTTTACTATAGAAAATAAGTACTAATCTTTTATCTCCCCTGCCCATGGCTTTCTACCGACCAAAAACCACCACTATCTAGCTCCCATCCAGCAAAGCAAGCAAGTGTCGGAACTGGTGGAACGGTTCTTTTTCCCATTTTGCTCCGATTAGGGAGTTCTTGCTTATCTCGAATAGGTGGGTGTATTTTCTCACCTAAAAAATCAGGTTTGTGTGCTTCTGATTGGACCATTCGGGTACTATTCGGTATGCTTTGATTGTGGAGTTCTTGCTTCTCAGATAGGTGGGGGGTTAGTGCTCACCTTGGAATCACCAAATTAAGGTATTTTGCCTCCTCTGGTCTGATTGATTGGGCCATTGTTATTTCTTATGTATTGTGGACTAGGGCATGGTCACTGTTGTTATGATTGGGGCATTTGGTCGGGTTCGATTTGGTTGTTCTTATCTCTTTACTGACTTCTGTAACCTTTAGTTTCTAGTAATGTTCAATGCATTTTGTGTCAGATTCTGCATGGAGAAGTAAGAGTTAGTGGTGCACACGACCACTATGGATAGGGATGGTCCTGTCAATTCCCTAAAAAGTTGCATGCAAAATGTACTATAGTAGTATATTCGTTGCGTCCTTCCATTCTTTTACATGTTGAAAGTGCTTGTTTGCAAGACGGATGTATCAATGTGCTATAAAAGTTTTCTCTGTCTGCATCATGTTTTGGTGTAAGCCTCTATGACACCATCTTCTTCTTTATTTACTATACCAGGATGGTACATACCGGCAAACATGCAGTCCTCTAGGTGCGACAAACATGATGATGCCCCCACATGCGACAAGATCTGGTAGGTACTAGTACTCGCCAAACAAGCGCAAGGACACTGCCGGCTGGAAGGGCCTAGCTTAAAGATAAGGGTATTTTTTCTTAATCCACTTACGATGGTGTAGACTGATTTATTTATTAATCATTTGGTGTCATGCATGCTTATATGATGTTCAGAAACATATGTATGATTTTATTAATTCTGACACTTTGTTTATGTGAATCTAGATATGGATCTTTCTGTCTGTCTCATAAATGCATATCACTACTACTGTATTAAATTGTTGATCTCTATTGCTATTTACGCAGATTGAAGGTGTTGTTGCGGAGGCTGAGGCTAATGTACATGCTAGTAGATTGTTGATTCCCCCCACCAAAATCGGACATCGTCTACACGATGAGCAAGTGCAAACACAGTACCCAGGTGGGCAGTGTCCTCTCTAAGCAGTGGGTATAATTGGGAAATCCACAATTTCAAATGTTATGATTTTCTGTGTTATTATTATGAGCTTTATATTTACGCTTATCAGAAGTTCACAAATATCAATTTTGGTTTCTTTACATGCAATGATTTTTTTGATATTATTATATTTACATGATTTAGTACCATGCAATGTCGGAGATTTGTCCCGCGAAGGCACTAGGGTCCAACGACCCCTTGGTTCATGGGGGGGGGATGAACACATGATTCCGAAGGAGTTCAGCGGCGGCTGCGGCAGTGGAATTGGCGCACAACAGAGAGTTGACACTGGGTTTTTTACCCTGGTTTAGGACCCTCGTGAGGAGGTAAATCCCCTACTCCTTCTTGGTTGTATTGCTCGCTTGCCTCGCGAGGTTAAAATGGTGGATGAAAGATTAGGGTTCTAGATCTCTAGGATCCGACCCCCCAAGGTAGGAGAAGGGCTTCTTATATAGGGAGGCGTCGGGCCTCTCCCCCTGGTCCATAGACTGGGAGGGTCACCACAGTGCCTCCCCTCGTGACCCTGGTCAAGGAGACTACCTTTTGGTCGACTAGGTCTTGGATGCTGGGCACCCCTCCACCCGCTAGTAAAGCTCTCCCCATATGGTGCCCCTTGTCTTCATCTTGTGTTGCATGCCATCTTCCTTGCACCAAAGTAGCTAAAGGTAGTCATGTCCATGCAAGAGCCATCCGTCAGCCGGTCAGGGCCTTGTCGGCGCTACCTTTGACCTAGTCTCGGGCCCTAGGACCGCTGGGAATGGAGCATCCTATGCGTCGGTCACGCTCTTCATTTTCCTCGGGAGGGAGTCGCGTTGACCTTGTGATGTCTCCCCTCTGGAGGCCACTACCGATGTGGCCCTGATGTACCTCGCGAGGGGGAACCCTCCCTCTTGTGGCCTTCCCAGGACCACATGGGTAGCAAAATGTATGCGGATTGAGGTACCCCCGTTACTAGCTATCTGACAGTAGACCCGACCATTTAGGCCCAGTGCCGCATCCAGGCCGCAGGGGCCCCGAACTGCCACCATGATGTCTAGCGCCTCCCTAGGCATGGGCTGTTCCATCCTTTACGCGCCTTCTTGAGAGACACACTCCCGAGCAGAAACACCCCTATCCCATTAAAAACAGGGGAAGCCTCGGTTGTGCGGATATATGTTCTTCTCCGCCAGCTCTTCTCCCTTGATCCTCTCTCAGCAAACCGTCCATGCATGTCGTGCGATATGTCTCGCCACAAAGCTCTAGCCGCGGCGAAGGGGAAGTGCCCTCTACCCAGACCCCCTCGAGAAGAAGAGGAGGAGGGGGCAGGAGTCGAGAGAGGTGCTTCTGCCTTCCACTATCAAGCCAGATTCCAGTCTTGACCGATGCCGCCCGAAGCTGGCCACCGACCGAAACGAGTGGGGAATCGTCCCCCTGGAAGCACGGGTGAGCATCTGAATCCTCTAGACATGGCTTCCTCCGCCGCCACCTCATCCGACGGCTCCCCCAGGTCTGCGGTGGGGAAGACCACTGGCGCAGGGATCCCTTCTTCCGGAGCCAACCCTCGGGAGGTATCTCATCAGGTGGGGAAGTGACGAGCCCTACCCCATGGGGGGCTTTCTTCCCCTCGGCACAAAACGGGGCCGCTGGGGCATGCAGTCCTCGACCGGGAGCGGCAACAGGTACCGATCGATAGCCTACTACTCCTTCTCATGTCATTTGACCTTAGCTCACTCATAGAATTCCTTGGAGTGACGGACGCCCAGGGAAGCAGCCCCGAGTGAAGAGGACTACCTCCCGGAAGATTCGGTCGGTTATACGCCTATGGGCATTGCCGAGTGAGGCCCCGGTCGCGCTGGCTGCACTTGTGGAGGAGGCGGCTATCTCCCCTTCGCAGGAAGTCCCCACCCTTGTCATCGCGGGGCCTTCGACGTTGCCGGCGACCAAAGTGGGCGATGGGCGCCTCCAAGGCTCTCCTCTAGAGGTCTCTTCCCTGGCCGTGGACCAGGTGACGGATGCCATGGGGCCAACCAATGCGGGTGCGTGGCAAGGGCAGCTAGAGGGAGAAGCTGCCGCAGGCCGGGTATCCCCTCGGGCAGCCCCCTTGACCCCTACACGCTCACTAGTTGCTCTGAAGGAGGATCCTTTCGGCGCACAACCCAGCGAGTCTCGGGCCCTGATCGTGGCAGATCCGGGGTATTCCCCTGTACCAAGCTCCGGGGGAAACTTGTTTCCAGCCTCCGTGCCAAGATGGACCATTTCCTGGTAGACGCAGTTCGCGAGGACCATCGGCTAACCCGGGAATGGGGGTAGCTCACAAAGGCTAGGAGAACAGTGAACTCTAAGAGGGAGCGTGCTCGTGTGGACGCGGAGGGCGTACTGCGAGACGGGTCGGCCCGGGCGGTGAACATCCTTGTCGATGCTAAGGACCAGGCCTCTTGAATCGGGGATGCCTTATCGGCCCGGGAGAAAGATGTCTCTGCTCGGAAGGTGGCAGTGGTTAACTGCCAAAAGGAGCTTGAAGCTCGGTCGCTGGGGACCGGCACCAAGCTGTCGGAAGCCCGGGAGCCCTCGCCCGGGAGGAGGAGTAGGGCTCCAAGCTCTGAGATGCCCTCGCCAAGGCGAAGGAACTCCGGAGGAGCTCACTTTAGGAGGTCGAGGAGCTCCGGGGCGAGATCAGGGCCCTAAAAGAGTCCCTTCCTGCTGCCGCACAGGCCAAGGAGGGGCACGAGTGGTCCGCTTGCGAGGCATTAGAGGCCCTTCGCCTATCCTTCCATGCCCTTGGTGGGCAGGGTGCTGCGGTCCTCCCGCTCTTGGGGGTCAAAGGCTTCACCACACTAGAGCTCCAAGTCGTCTGTGTGGTTGAGGCGCTTCTAGAGCTTGCGCGCAAGGTCCTGAGGACCCTTAGCCCGGCGGTGTAGGCCCTAGACGACTTTATCTCCTGGGAGTGCAAGGCGATGCTGACTGCCATGGGGAAGTCCCTCTTCACCAACCTCCTGCGGCTATGGCCCGGCCTCGACTACTCCTTGGCCGTGGGTCAATCGGATGCCTATGAGCTCTCAAGGCGAGAGTTGCCCCGCTTGTTGACCTGCTAGTCAAGACATTTCCACGCATGGTGGATGATGAAGAGGAGGCCGAGCTTAGCGGCTCGGGTGATCCTGCTATGCCAGGAGAGGAATGATATCCTCGCCAGGTGAGCACTAGGGTTGTCTCTGGGGAGGTAGAGCTCTTATTTCTGAAACGCTCAGGGAGCGAATCAGGACTTTCTCGTTTCTTTTCCAGGACTTGTAAGGGTACCCTTCCCGGGATTGGGGCCTTAACCATCTATTATCACCTTTCTAGCCCCTAGGGCGTGGTGTGAGGTTCTTTCAGGAGGGCCCTCAAGAGAGTCATCCTTCCCGTCTCTTGTGGAGATGACCGTTGGTTCATGCGCCTCTTGAAGGGTAGTCTCAAGGGTCACCCTGCTAGCCCCCCTTTCGAGGAGGTCACGTGGCTTGTACCTATCCCATAGGTCCCTCGAGCAGGAGGCCGTAGGCTCTGAATGTTCATTTCCGCCCCGTAAGTCCCTCGAGGAGGAGACCATAGGGCGCGTACTTTCCCTATAGAGTCCCTCAAAGAGGTAACCGTACGTCCCGCACGCCGCTTGAGGGGTAGTCTCAAGGGTCGTCCCGCTAGCCCCCCTTTTGAGGAGGTCACGGGGCTTGTACCTGTTTTGTAGGTCCCTCGAGGAGGAAGCCGTAGGCTCTGTACATCTAGTTCTGCCCCATCAGTCCCTCGAGGAGGCGACCGTAGGGCGCGTACTTTCCCTGTATAGTCCCTCAACGAGGTAAACTTAGGTTCCGCAGGCCGCTTGTGGGGTAGTCTCAAGGGTCGCCCCGCTAGCCCCCCTTTCGAGGAGGTCGCGGGGCTTGTACCTGTCCGATAGGTCCCTAAGGAGGCGGTCGTAGGCTTTGTACGCTCAGTTCCACCCTGTAAGTCCCTCGAGGAGGAGACCATAGGGCGCGTACTTTCCCTGTATAGTCCCTCGAAGAGGTAACCGTAGGTTCCGGATGGTGTATGCTTTCCTTTTGTGCATCGCGTGGGGATCGCCAAGAACCGGGAACCGTGGTTGAGGTGACTTATTGCTGGATCCAGTCCATAAGTTTAGAACTCGACACCTTAGGCTATCATGCTGACCGAGGGTGGCGATGGCGGCAAGCACCGTGACCAGCCCGTGCTCGCGGGGTGTGGAAAAGAGAGAAGCACCATAAAAACAAAGATGCAAGCTCGGAAAACAGCAGGTAGAACGAAGTCAAAAACGAGCTATCGCTCGAGAATGTTACATCACCTGAGGGGCACGCTGCTTATTACCGCTATCACCGTGAGGCCGGCTCATAGGTAGAACTTGCAAAGGTGCTAGATGTTCCATGGGTTAGGGATCAGGATGCCCTCCTCTGTTTCCAGCCGTGCTGCACCTGGCCTTGCAATGTGTGTGACCCTAAAAGGGCCCTCCCACATTGGAGATAGCTTGTGGAGTCCCTCGTGAGAGAGGACATAGCGAAGAACCAGGTCCCCTACTTCCAGGGTGCGGGCTCGCACGTTGCGGCAATGGTATCGGTGCAACGCCTGCTGGTACCTGGCCGCTCGCACGCTGGTCTTGTGGTGAGTTTCTTCGAGGAGGTTAAGGTTATCACGATGCAACTCCTCTTGTGCTATGTCGTTGAAAGCGAGCACCCAGGGGGAGCCGTATTTGGGCTCTACATGGATGATAGCTTCAACACCATATACGAGGAAGAAGGGTGTCTCACCGGTCGGTTTGGTTGTGGTGGTTCGTATGGACCATAACACTCCTAGGAGAGCGTCCAGCTATCCTCGTCCGCACTCCTTGAGCTTGCAACGAAAACTCTTGGTCTTGAGCCCCTTCAAGACCTCTGCGTTGGCTCTCTCTGCTTGCCCGTTGTTGTTGCGGTGGGCGACTGATGCATAGAAGAACTTAGTGCTGCTATCCTTGTAGTAAGCCTGGAATAGCCCGCTGTTGAACTGGCTGCTGTTGTTGGTGATGATGCGATTACGCACCCCGAAGCGGCACACCAGGCCTTGGAATAACTTTATTGCTGAGCGTGCCAGGATTGTTCTAACCAGTTCCACCTTGGCCCGTTCGGTGAATTTGTCAATGGCGACGTAGAGGTACAGGTAGCCCCCGGGCGCCCGTGGAAAAGGCCCCAAGATGTCCAGCCCCCACACCGCGAACGGCCACGAGAGCAGGATGGTCTGCAGTTGCTACGTCGACTGGTGTATTGATTTGGCGTGGAACTAGCATGCTTCGCATGACTTCACTAGCTTTGTGGCGTCAGCGAGCGCGGTGAGCTGGTAGAAGTTGTTGCGAAAGGCCTTCCTAGCTAGGGTGCGCGTCGAGGCATGGTTTCCGCATTCACCTGCGTGGATGTCGGTCAGTAGCTCGCGCCCTTTGTCGCTGGAGATGCACCGGAGGGCAACCCCATTAGGGCGGCGGCAGGAGAGGTCCCTATCCACCATGTAGTACTTCTTTGCTCGACGCACCAGGCTTTCCGGAGCATCCTCGCTGTCCGGGAGGGTTCAGTCCTGGAGGTAGTCTTTGAGTTCAGTGATCCAGCTCTGCTCCTGAGCTGTGGCTGCTAGGACGAGCCTACCTCCTGAAGGCAGGCCGCATTCGGGTGTGCCTGTGGAGGGTGGGGCAGGATTTCCTCTGGTCGGGTGGTGTCCTTCCTCGGGGGTGGGGGGTCAAGGGTTTGAACAGCCTTTGCTCGAAGACCCCCGGTCGTTGTGGCTGCCGCCTAGACACGCGCTTAGCAATCTTGTGCACCTCATAGTTGTCTCCACGAGGGATGTGAAGCAGGTCCACGAGCAAGAAGTACTTTTCCAGCCTTCGCACTTCCTCCAGGTACACCACCATGTGCTCGTCCTTGGGACGGTAGCTTTTTTTGGAGAGGTTGACCAGGAGCAAGGAATCCCCCTGGGTTGTGACGCACTTAACGTAGAGGGCGATGGCTGCCTTGAGGCTTGCAATTAAGCCCTCATACACGGTGATGTTGTTGGACCTCTTGTCTCCATCCTTCAAGCGTAGCTGCACATCATATGAGAGCTTGTCTCCCGTGGGGGAAGTGAGCACCGCGGCTTCCCCGACACCATCCGTGTTGAAAGCTCCATCAAAATTCATGGTCCAACGCCCTGGGGCTATCTTACCAGGAAGCTGAGTCATTTCCTCCCGAGGCTTCCTCTCCAAAGGTCGGTCTATTCCGCCGCGAACTCTGCTAGGGCCCTCGCACGGACGGTGGATGTGGTACCAAACATCAGCTCGAAGTGCTATAGTTCGATGGCCCACTAAGCCATTTGGCATTGGGGTTGCGCAAGATATCCCCTCGGGCAGCCCCTTGACCCCTACACGCTCGCTAGTTGCTCCGAAGGAGGATCCTTTCGGCGCACAACCCAGCGAGTCTCGGGCCCTGATCGTGGCAGATCCGGGGTATTCCCCTGTACCAAGCTCCGGGGGAAACTTGTTTCCGGCCTCCGTGCCAAGATGGACCAGTTCCTGGTAGACGCAGTTCGCGAGGACCATCGGCTAACCCGGGAATGGGGGTAGCTCACAAAGGCTCGGAGAACAGTGAACTCTAAGAGGGAGCGTGCTCGTGTGGACGCGGAGGGCGTACTGCGAGACGGGTCGGCCCGGGCGGTGAACATCCTTGTCGATGCTAAGGACCAGGCCTCTTGAATCGAGGATGCCTTATCGGCCCGGGAGAAAGATGTCTCTGCTCGGAAGGTGGCAGTGGTTAACTGCCAAAAGGAGCTTGAAGCTCGGTCACTGGGGACCGGCACCAAGCTGTCGGAAGCCCGGGAGCCCTCGCCCGGGAGGAGGAGTAGGGCTCCAAGCTCTGAGATGCCCTCGCCAAGGCGAAGGAACTCCGGAGGAGCTCACTTTAGGAGGTCGAGGAGCTCCGGGGCGAGATCAGGGCCCTAAAAGAGTCCCTTCCTGCTGCCGCACAGGCCAAGGAGGGGCACGAGTGGTCCGCTTGCGAGGCATTAGAGGCCCTTCGCCTATCCTTCCATGCCCTTGGTGGGCAGGGTGCTGCGGTCCTCCCGCTCTTGGGGGTCAAAGGCTTCACCACACCAGAGCTCCAAGTCGTCTGTGAGGTTGAGGCGCTTCTAGAGCTTGCGCGCAAGGTCCTGAGGACCCTTAGCCCGGCGGTGCAGGCCCTAGACGACTTTATCTCCTGGGAGTGCAAGGCGATGCTGACTGCCGTGGGGAAGTCCCTCTTCACCAACCTCCTGCGGCTATGGCCCGGCCTCGACTACTCCTTGGCCGTGGGTCAATCGGATGCCTATGAGCTCTCAAGGCGAGAGTTTCCCCGCTTGTTGACCTGCTAGTCAACACATTTCCACGCATGGTGGATGATGAAGAGGAGGCCGAGCTTAGCGGCTCGGGTGACCCTGCTATGCCAGCAGAGGAATGATATCCTCGCCAGGTGAGCACTAGGGTTGTCTCTGGGGAGGTAGAGCTCTTATTTCTGAAACACTCAGGGAGCGAATCAGGACTTTCTCGTTTCTTTTCCAGGACTTGTAAGGGTACCCTTCCCGGGATTGGGGCCTTAACCATCTATTGTCACCTTTCTAGCCCCTAGGGCGTGGTGTGAGGTTCTTTCAGGAGGGCCCTCAAGAGGGTCATCCTTCCCGTCTCTTGTGGAGATGACCGTTGGTTCATGCGCCTCTTGAAGGGTAGTCTCAAGGGTCACCCTGCTAGCCCCCCTTTCGAGGAGGTCACGTGGCTTGTACCTATCCCATAGGTCCCTCGAGCAGGAGGCCGTAGGCTCTGAATGTTCATTTCCGCCCCGTAAGTACCTCGAGGAGGAGACCATAGGGCGCGTACTTTCCCTATAGAGTCCCTCAAAGAGGTAACCGTACGTCCCGCACGCCGCTTGAGGGGTAGTCTCAAGGGTCGTCCCGCTAGCCCCCCTTTTGAGGAGGTCACGGGGCTTGTACCTATTTTGTAGGTCCCTCGAGGAGGAAGCCGTAGGCTCTGTACATCTAGTTCTGCCCCATAAGTCCCTCGAGGAGGCGACCGTAGGGCGCGTACTTTCCCTGTATAGTCCCTCAACGACGTAACCTTAGGTTCCGCAGGCCGCTTGTGGGGTAGTCTCAAGGTTCGCCCCGCTAGCCCCCCTTTCGAGGAGGTCGCGGGGCTTGTACCTGTCCGATAGGTCCCTAAGGAGGCGGTCGTAGGCTTTGTACGCTCAGTTCCACCCTGTAAGTCCCTCGAGGAGGAGACCATAGGGCGCGTACTTTCCCTGTATAGTCCCTCGAAGAGGTAACCGTAGGTTCCGGATGGTGTATGCTTTCCTTTTGTGCATCGCGTGGGGATCGCCAAGAACCGGGAACCGTGGTTGAGGTGACTTATTGCTGGATCGTGTCCATAAGTTTAGAACTCGACACCTTAGGCTATCATGCTGACCGAGGGTGGCGATGGCGGCAAGCACCGTGACCAGCCCCTGCTCGCGGGGTGTGGAAAAGAGAGAAGCACCATAAAAACAAAGATGCAAGCTCGGAAAACAACAGGTAGAACAAAGTCAAAAACGAGCTATCGCTCGAGAATGTTACATCACCTGAGGGGCACGCTGCTTATTACCGCTATCACCGTGAGGCCGGCTCATAGGTAGAACTTGCAAAGGTGCTAGATGTTCCATGGGTTAGGGATCAGGATGCCCTCCTCTGTTTCCAGCCGTGCTGCACCTGGCCTTGCAATGTGTGTGACCCTAAAAGGGCCCTCCCACATTGGAGATAGCTTGTGGAGTCCCTCGTGAGAGAGGACATAGCGAAGAACCAGGTCCCCTACTTCCAGGGTGCGGGCTCGCACGTTGCGGCAATGGTATCGGTGCAACGCCTGCTGGTACCTGGCCGCTCGCACGCTGGTCTTGTGGTGAGTTTCTTCGAGGAGGTTAAGGTTATCACGATGCAACTCCTCTTGTGCTATGTCGTTGAAAGCGAGCACCCAGGGGGAGCCGTATTTGGGCTCTACATGGATGATAGCTTCAACACCATATACGAGGAAGAAGGGTGTCTCACCGGTCGGTTTGGTTGTGGTGGTTCGTATGGACCATAACACTCCTAGGAGAGCGTCCAGCTATCCTCGTCCGCACTCCTTGAGCTTGCAACGAAAACTCTTGGTCTTGAGCCCCTTCAAGACCTCTGCGTTGGCTCTCTCTGCTTGCCCGTTGTTGTTGCGGTGGGCGACTGATGCATAGAAGAACTTAGTGCTGCTATCCTTGTAGTAAGCCTGGAATAGCCCGCTGTTGAACTGGCTGCTGTTGTTGGTGATGATGCGATTACGCACCCCGAAGCGGCACACCAGGCCTTGGAATAACTTTATTGCTGAGCGTGCCAGGATTGTTCTAACCAGTTCCACCTTGGCCCGTTCGGTGAATTTGTCAATGGCGACGTAGAGGTACAGGTAGCCCCCGGGCGCCCGTGTAAAAGGCCCTAAGATGTCCAGCCCCCACACCGCGAACGGCCACGAGAGCAGGATGGTCTGCAGTTGCTACGTCGACTGGTGTATTGATTTGGCGTGGAACTAGCATGCTTCGCATGACTTCACTAGCTTTGTGGCGTCAGCGAGCGCGGTGAGCTGGTAGAAGTTGTTGCGAAAGGCCTTCCTAGCTAGGGTGCGCGTCGAGGCATGGTTTCCGCATTCACCTGCGTGGATGTCGGTCAGTAGCTCGCGCCCTTTGTCGCTGGAGATGCACCGGAGGGCAACCCCATTAGGGCAGCGGCAGTAGAGGTCCCTGTCCACCATGTAGTACTTCTTTGCTCGACGCACCAGGATTTCCGGAGCATCCTCGCTGTCCGGGAGGGTTCAGTCCTGGAGGTAGTCTTTGAGTTTAGTGATCCAGCTCTGCTCCTGAGATGTGGCTGCTAGGACGAGCCTACCTCCTGAAGGCAGGCCGCATTCGGGTGTGCCTGTGGATGGTGGGGCAGGATTTCCTCTGGTTGGGTGGTGTCCTTCCTCGGGGGTGGGGGGTCAAGGGTTTGAACAGCCTTTGCTCGAAGACCCCCGGTCGTTGTGGTTGCCGCCTAGACACGCGCTTAGCAATCTTGTGCACCTCATAGTTGTCTCCACGAGGGATGTGAAGCAGGTCCACGAGCAAGAAGTACTTTTCCAGCCTTCGCACTTCCTCCAGGTACACCGCCATGTGCTCGTCCTTGGGACGGTAGCTTTTGTTGGAGAGGTTGACCAGGAGCAAGGAATCCCCCTGGGTCATGACGCACTTAACGTAGAGGGCGATGGCTGCCTTGAGGCTTGCAATTAAGCCCTCATACACGGTGATGTTGTTGGACCTCTTGTCTCCATCCTTCAAGCGTAGCTGCCCATCATATGAGAGCTTGTCTCCCGTGGGGGAAGTGAGCACCGCGGCTTCCCCGACACCATCCGTGTTGAAAGCTCCATCAAAATTCATGGTCCAAGACCCTGGGGCTATCTTACGAGGAAGCTGAGTCATTTCCTCCCGAGGCTTCCTCTCCAAAGGTCGGTCTATTCCGCCGCGAACTCTGCTAGGGCCCTCGCACGGACGGTGGATGTGGTACCAAACATCAGCTCGAAGTGCTATAGTTCGATGGCCCACTCAGCCATTTGGCATTGGGGTTGCGCAAGATAGCCTCTAGAGGGAAATTGGTGACCACGCTGATGGGGTGACCCTAGAACTAGTGGTGTAGCTTGCGTGCAGCCACCAGGATGGCGTAAAGGAACTATTGTTGCATGGGGTAACTTTCCCTCGCCTCTCTGAGCATCGTCCTGACGAAGTAGACCGGGCGTTGCACTGGCTCCGTGGCTTTGACCACGGTTTGGTCATCGGTCATACCCTCGGATTCCTTTGGGGTGTCGTTGCCCTCAGGAGTAGCCCCTGGGCCCTTGGGAGGGTTCGTGGCTCAGGGCTTCCGCTTCCTCTCTACCACCTCTTCATGCTCAGTGACTAGGACAACACTCACCATTTGTGGTGTGGCAGCCAGATATAGAAGTAGTGGCTCATGCTCCCTGGGGGCCACCATGATCGGTGGGCTCGTGAGATACCTTTTGAGGGCCTCGAACCCCTCATCAGCCTTGGGAGTCCACTGGAACTTACCGGTACGCTTTATAATCTTGAAGAAAGGCAAGGCCTTTTCGCCGAGCTTGGAGATGAATCTTCCCAGAGCCGCCACGCATCTGGCCAGGCGCTGCATGTCCTTGATCCGTGTGGGCGGACGCATTTCCTCGATAGCCTGGACCTTGTCGGGGTTAGCCTCGATTCCCTAGTGTGACACCAATAAACAGAGGAGCTTTCCTGACGGAACCCCAAACACGCACTTGGCGGGGTTAAGCTTGATGTTCACCCGGTGCAAGTTAGTGAAGGTTTCGGTCAGGTCCTGCACCGGGATCTCTCTACGGTGGGTCTTGACAATGATGTCATTGACATATGCCTCTGTTTTCCTTCCCATCTGCCCACCTAGAGCAATGTGCATGAGCCTTTGGAAGGTGGCGCCGACGTTCTTGAGGCCGAACAACATGCAAGTGTAATAGTACACGCTACACGGGGTGATTAAGGCAGTCTTCTCCTCGTCCTCCTTGGCCATCTTGATTTGATGATACCCCGAGAAAGTGTCCAGGAAGCACAGAAGGTTGCAACCAGTCGTGGAGTTCACGATCTGGTCTATCCGCGGCAGAGGGAAAGGATCCTTGGGGAATGCCTTGTTGAGGTCCGTGAAATTGATGCAGAGCCTCCCACCCCCAGTGGACTTGGAGACCACCACGGTGTTCGCGTGCCAGTCGGCGTGCAAAACCTCCCTGATGAGGTGGGTCTTGACGAGCTTTTCCATCTCGGCGATGATGAACTGCTACTTCTCAGCCGACTGCTTTCAGGGCTTCTGCTTCACCGGTCATGATGTGGGACACACTGCCAGGTGGTGCTCGATCACCTCTCGAGGGACCCCCATGACGTCTGATGGGGACCAGGCGAACATGTCCGTGTTGTACCGAAGAAAGGCGACGAGGGCCTCCTCCCTCTCAGGAGGGAGGCTAGCACCGATGGTGATGGTAGCCGCAGGTGCCGTCGGGTCGAGGGGAACCTTCTTGGTCTTAGCCCTCACTTTAGAGAACGCTGGCTTCTTCTTGCCAGCGACCTCAGTGATGCACATGGTCCCCTCGTCGGGAGGCGCCACCGACTCGTTGTTTCCTTTTACCTGAGGAGGGGAGAGCTAAGGGCGGTCACCCATGGGCTCCTGCCGCACCGGTGTAGCCTCCTTACGAGCTTGCCTCAGGGAGTGCACGGCTTCGACCTCGTCACAACGCACCATGACGGTGGTGTCGGCGCTGCCTGACATCTTGACCATCTTGTAGGCGTTATGCGTTACCGCCATGAACTTGGCCAGGGACGGGTAACACAGGAAAGCATTGTAAGGAAGGGAGATTTGAGCGACCTCGAAGTCGATGAGCTCCGTGCGGTAGTTGGCGCTCGTCCGAAAGGTAATAGGGAGCTAGCCCCGGCCGAGGGGCATGGTGGTGCCCACCGTGGCCCCTACGAATGGCGGGGCGGGAAGAAGGAGCGAGCCGGGTACCCGCAGCTGCCTGTACGCTTCTTCAGAGAGCACGTTCAGGCCTGCCCCACCATCGATCAGGGTCTTGGAGACTGCGACGCCAGCGATGGTGGGGGCGTAGACCAAGGGAACGATGTCCACCAGGCGAGTAGAGCCAGGGTGGTCTGAGGCGCTGAAGGAGACTGGCTGCCGCGACCACCAGAGGGGGGCGACGGTAGCACTAGCATTGCCGATTCCAGCCCCCGGGTGAACTGCTCGAGGTGTGAACCATGGGCAGAGACCTATAGGCCGCCCAGGATGCAGGCGACCATTCCAGTCAGCCCTCTAGGCGAGGATCCTCCTAGGGTGGCCTCCGCGCCAGAGCTCCTCGCCATACGGTCGCCCGCCCGAAGGTCTTGGAAGCGCGCCTCAACCCCCTATCTGGCGCACCAAATGTCGAAGATTTTTCCTGCGAAGGAACTAGGGTCCAATGATCCCTTGGTTCATGGGTGAACACGCGATTCCGAAGGAGTTCGACGGCGGCTACGGCAGCGGAACCGGTGCACGACAATTATTTGACACCGGGACCCAGGTTCGGGACCCTCATGAGGAGGTAAAGCCCCTAATCCTACTTGGTTGTATTGCTCGCTTGCCTCGCGCGGTTACAATGGTGGATGAAAGACTAGGGTTTTAGATCTCTGGGATCCTCCCCCCAAGGTAGGAGAAGGGATTCTTATATAGGGCGACGTATGGTCTCTCCCCCTGGTCCATCGATGGGGAGGGTCACCACAGTGCCGCCCCTTGTGACCCTGGTCCAGGAGACTTCTTTTTGGTGGACTAGATCTTGGATGATGGGCTCCCCTCCGCCCACCAGTAAAGCGCTCCTCTTCTGGCGCCCCTTGTCTTCATCCGTCGTTGTGTGCCCTCTTCCTTGCACCAAAGTAGCTAAAGGCAGTCCTATCCGCGCTGGAGCCATTCGTCAGCCAGTCTGGGCCTTGTCGGCTCTACCTTTGACCAAGTCCCGCCCCTTGGGATTGCTGGGAACAGAGCATCCTATGCGTTAGTTGTGCTCGTCGTTTTCCTCGGGAGGGAGTCGTGTTGACCTTGTGACGTCTCCCCTCTAGAGTCCTCCAGTGGTGCGGCCCTAACGTACCTCGCAAGGGGGAACCCTCCCTCTCGAGGCCTTCTTGGGACCACATGGGTAGCCAGGACGTAGGCGGATCGAGGTACCCCTGTTACCAGCTATCCGCCATGCACCAGCTGCTCAGCCCTTTGTTCTACCGTCCTATTGGTAAGCTTATGGATTCAAAGGGGGCCCTATATGCCCTTCGAAAGGCAGAGGGAAGAAAAATGGTGCATGGCCACCCTTTGCAAAGGGTACCTATGGTATTAGGTATGGTTTCCTAGTGGTTTAGAATGACTTGATGTTAGATCTTGTATCTCACTTTTCTTGATGTTGTCTTACTTCTCTATCAATTTTCTCATGAAGGATGTCCCTTGTGTCTTTCGCCCCATTATAAAAAAGTTGTGCAGAAATGACAAGTCTAGCTCTGTATAGCAAGATCCCTAAAGTGGATGTCTCGAAGACGATGGCCACCACCTTTTTGGTTGGACGGGGTTGGTCCAAGTATGTCAGCGAGAATGATATGAAGTAGGGGGATATGGTGGCCCTTGATTATGGAAAGCCTAGGCAGATACTTGCAAGTCATCATACACCTATTGTCCTAAGGACCAAGAACATAGGTAGTACTAACTTAATTTTCTTCTATAAATTGACGGGGGGAAATCTTGTGGAATAATTATGATGTATACTCTGGGAAAGATACAATTCCCTAACTCTTATGTCTGGTATCTCTCGAACCAGTTCTTCGGGATAATACCTAGAGTGGATCACGGTCCGGTTGGGTAGAGTACCATGCCAGTCACGTTTAGTAGCGGAGAGAACTTCCGCATGGAGCAGTGGATCTTTGAGGTGGTTGACTTCCCATGGTTTTGCAATGCCTTCCTCGGGCGTCCACATATCTCACAATTCATGGGTATCCCCAACTACACCTACCTCATGTTCAAGATCCCAGGGACTAAGGTAGTGATCACAATTAGGGCATCCTTGAAGCACACATCAGAGTGTGATCGATGCAGCTACAAAATGAGACAGGTCCCACCTAGGCTCCCTTGTGGAGAGGCAACCTGTCATCCAAAGTGAAGGATCATGGACACTTGCATGTAGGAGTTAGCCTAGAAAAATCAAGAGGAAAAAATAGGGGTGCACTCTCACATGCCCAACAACCGAATTCCTAGTAGGGGAGGATGAGTGGACCCCACAAAGACACGGTGCATCAATGCCATGTCCACAACACTCAGGGTTGCCAACTCAAGCATTATAAAGGAAACGAGAAGGACACTCTAGGGCATCAGGAGTAGAACCATAAAAATGCTCGTGTGTCTATCGAAAACCTCCTCGGGGATCATAGAACACCAGTGGTAGCTGGAAGTAACCTAGTGTCAAGCGGCATGGCCAGGTGTGTGGGGCACACATTGTTATTGCATCGACAAGATACCGAGAAGGAAAACCTTCACAGATGACCAGCCTGCGGTTGGCACCATTCCCAGATGTAAGGACATCGTGCAAGAACCAGGACGGTACGTGTGAAGATCCCCCTATCCCTCAGGCGGCTTGGCCGCAAACGCCCCAAGGTAAAATGGAACCCCTTGCATGGTAGTGACGGGCGCCTCATCTACAACATCGATGCATGGGCAGAAGCACAACACCTCCATAAGAAGGTGCCGGATCGGAAAAAAAGGATTCAACAGTTCCCTGGGGATAACAACATCATGGATTTGGAATGGAAGCACAAGACCTGCTACACTTCTCGAAATTCAAAACTATTGTTGTTGCAATAAATTTGGTGTATAAGGAATTAAGGTCTCGACTTAGCCCCTTACACACCTAGGGGCTCCTACTCCGCAAAACACGCACATTTATTCATTGTCCAAGATTCTTTTTCAAGACATAATGTGTACTGGAATTCCTTCCTCAAACACTCTCTCTCTTTATCCGTCCAGGTCACGGTCCTCACCGGTATAGAAGGGCAGGAAAAACCACGAGCGGTTTACAAACCATATTCGGCATACCTCATGTTCTTAGGACCAAGGCCTCAAAGCCGAAAAACCTACACGGTTACGTAACCTAACCTCCACAGTTCGCTTCACTCAAACATCAAGCAACCCCAACCGGATTATGAATTGCTAGGGTACAGGTATAGGGAGCGGGTTGCGGGAATCTTTAAGAGCGCACTAGGTGACGACATAGGAACTCTTGTGGGTCCTAATCTACCACTGACATAGGTGGTATAAGGAGAAGGTAGGCATTACTCAAGAGGCACAAACATCCATACTCGGCCTAGCGATCACCTGCAACCAATTTTACACGTTTGGAGAGTGGGGGAGTCATGACTAGAAAAGGTGACGATAACCTCATGGGAACGAGTTAACATAGCTTTCGCCCTACACCACTCTGGTCTCTAGACCATGACCTATGCTCCGGCCTCAGAGCCATGGTCTAGGAACTTATAACTCGATGTGTCATCCTCAAGAGGTCAAGACCTCCTAGACCCACCGCGTTACCACCTCTTTCCATCCGGTGTACTCAGACCATTCAGGAGGAAGGATGTAGGACAAACACAATATATACTCGGCACAAACTTCAAATAAAGCGGAAAACAGTTTATATAACTACCAAAATAAAGTCCTTTAGAGAAGGATTTTGTGACTGTACCGGGGGAGGACCCAAACAACAAGAAGCAAGATTCCCTTGTGTAACTAAGGCCCCTTCCTATGGGGAATCAGGCCTGACTCATTGACATGACGGATGGTGGCCTCCAGTGTCATCACAAAGTAAGAAAGGACCTCATTGTCCCTAGTGCAGGATGCGAGGACCTCATCGGAATGAAGACACACCTGGAGGACCTCCTCCTCCAGCCGAGTTTTCTCCTCCTTCAGCAAGCTCATCATGAACTCCTTCTCGACAAGCTTAGCACGGGCATGTCCCTCTAGTATTTGAAAGCTTCCATCGCCTCCCAAATCTTCAATTGATGAAGGAGGTCAACATAATCATCAATCGACCAGGATAGAGATTGCTGGGTAATGACCATGACCTTCTTCTCAGCCACCAAGGATCCTCAGAGCCTGAGTATCTCCTTCATCAGGGACCTATAGTATGGCGATTCCAGATCAAGTCCCTTCAGAATGTTCTCCATCGTCACTAAGACCCGATGACTCTGCTCAAAGAATAGAAGAAGGGAGGATTAAGCAGGAAAGTAATGTGAAGGTTGGGAGATCGGTGCTGAGTCTAAATACTCGGAGAAAAGGAGGCTCCCTTACTATTTCACTCTTGGATTCATGGTCAGCGGAGGGGATAGTTGCCAATGATCTCTTCCCTACCTCGACCAGGAAAATAGTAAGAAGGGGACTAGGCCTAGAGGTCTTGGGAATGGGACAATTGAAGGATAAAGCATTCAACGGCAGTATCATAGGAAGATGAAACCCTTGGGGGAATAATACCCATCGCTATCGGGATATCGACACACGGGGACACTTCCTGACAGTGTCACTAGAGCATTGTGTGCTTCTTCGACCCTCTCGATGTGAATATCCCTCAGGTGTTCAAGGATCTCCGGCTCGTCAAGAGGCACAACAAGCAACAGAGCTAATTCGGACTAGTAGCACGCTCTAGTCGTCTTCTCTTTGTACTGGGTATGCCATATTTCTCTCCTATGGAGGGAGTTGTTGTTGTTGTCCATGAAGTGGATGCTTGGAAGCAAGGTTTTTTAGTGTAACAAGGGATAAGAATTTAAAGGGATACAGACAAAAAGGTCTTATCAGTGGTATTTATGGAAGAAGAGCCCCGAAAGGTCACAACATATAAGGTTAGGTATGTCGGTGTGAATCACGGAGTCAAGGGGAGCTCCATTTAAGAGCAGGAGCCCAATTGGTAACCACGTTGAGGGAGCAGAGGATTTATTCCGCGATCACATAAACTGACGACCCATTAGTCAACATCATGGGAAGGAATCACATTATGATCACCATCTTCAATTTCGCCAGATGGAACAAATTCCCACGCTGCAGAAGAACTCTAAGAAGCAACAGTTATTTGAAAGGCCTCCCCAACCGGTTCAGAATTAGGTCCTCATGACATTGGGAAAGTTCCTCTCAACCTTCTCAAGTCACAAAGAAGTTAAAACATAACTCATTGTGTCAGACGGGTCCACGAGCAAGGTTCCAACATGATAAGAGTTGTACTTCCAGATACCGTATCGACCTCTCAGTTCGGTACTCCACATCATACACGGGACCTCTCCCGCGGACCTCCTTTTGTCATTTAAGGTACTCCCCCCGCTACACAAAAGGAATGTTTTCTTCCCTTTTGTTATTAACCCTTTTGCAGGACCTCGTCGTAAGTCCATTACCCTGGGACATAAGAAATGGGAACGCTCATCATACCTTCTCTAAGAACGGGCACACTAGAAAGTCTGTGCAGTCGATATGTCTACTCATGCCGAAGACCTTGCACCAAGACCTCGAGCATTCACAAGGACCCCACGTTTCAAGACCAAGGAGAAGTCATCAAGCTCACCAGGTGGAGGTTGAGTACGAGCTACAACAACTCTGCTACAAGGAAGGCCGTCTTATTAAAGGTACGGATCGAGGGCTTGTCGGTGATGGGTGGACTCAGTCCTGTACCAGACATGAGCTTGAACCCACAATTCCTTCCCACGACGACCTCTGATGATGAAGGATCCGGAGGCCTGCATCTAAAAGCTCTCAAACCGACCTATCCTTAACCAACTAGACCTGTGGGGCTGCAAGATGGCTCTCTAGAGACCCTGAAGACCGGAAGGACATGCAAGGGATATCGGAGAACACAATTACATGCAAGAAAAGATGAAAAACTGACGTGACTAAGAAGGATTTGGCTATCATCAACGCCTATAAGTACCCAAAGATATTCACCCCAGAAGGACACACCATAATCTCCCAAGTCTTCACCATTAGCCTTAGTTATAGCTCTAGATACATCCCTCTCGTCGGGTATCATTACAAACACACCGAGATAATCTTGTAGACACATCTTACAATCTCTCAATCACCTTATGAATAAAGTTTGAGGGATTTCTCCCATTATCCACATATCTTCGTCTTTGAAATCTAAACTTTCTGACTCGATCCACCTGCTGAACAAATATACTCTCTTACGTTCCTCAAAAATGAGATTGCGGAGGGATCGTGAAAACTATCCTTCATCAACATCACCATGCCCACCTAAGAAGAAGAGACTGCCAGCTGACGACCAAATAAGAAACATCGAAATCATAAAGCATTTGTTTAGATATAGAAAAACTTGATCCATATCTTATTTTTCTTCTTTAGTCTGATGCATAAGTTCATTAAAAAGTAGTATGTTCTCGAGTGCAAAATAACTATTAGAGATATATTTGGTAGTTGCACATTTTATAGGATTAGATCAGAATTATTTCTATATTATCTCTAGGATCCTTATTGACCTCTAAGTATTGTACTACTATATAACTCAGGACGAGAGGCTCAATACAACATGCACCACATTACGCCAAACTCATACTCTTTCATTGTATCAGCCTAAAATGATCATAACCCTACTCACCGCTAACACGCTTCCGTCACGCCGCCCCTGGGGGATCCATCTCCATGATATCCGTCGGGGAAGCACACCCCCTAGAAGGACTCGTCCGTTGATCCTTGATCGACTGCCCTGGTGAGTTCTTCCAGTCTTAGATTGGATTTTTTTCTATGTTATCTCTAACTATAACTAAAGATATAATTTGGAAAATGATACCAACAAATTATTGCAGATCCATCTTCCTCCCAAATACGGAAGAGAATATTCCATCTTTTTGGCCACATGAGCATTTCCTTTAACCTTGCATCCACAAAAAATGCATCAGACAACTTAAAACTCAATCACTCGATTGAGCCGAATTATCTTGAGCAAAAATATTTAGAAAAATCCATAAATAAGAAAAAGGTAGTAATGGATTCAACGTAATCATATAGGAATATCTCTAATGTAAAAACCTCGTATGATTGAGACATTCTTCTGATTGTTTGTAGCATGTACGTGGGTTTCAATCTTGGACACAATGAAATCTTCCATATAAATTTAGAGAACATCATATTCCATTATTTAAGTAGACGGACACGAGTTACCTTTATTCCACATTAGATGGTTAGAATTATTAGTAGAAATCTCTTGGCTCTATCGGCTTTCCCAACTTCAACCCTAGAGCCATCAGGCCCTCCCCGTCACTGCCCTTCTCCCTAGTCCTTCATGTCCACTCGCGCGACGGCGGCTCTGGAGGTGTTCAATTCCCTACAAACACTTCCAAGGCGAGACGCCCCGGGCTAGTGCCACCACCAGCGCTAGTGGTGATGGAGGCGCCCTTCCACCAAATGGTGGAGGGATAGGAGGCGCTCCCTACCGAGCCTCTCCGCACGGAGGTGATATAATGAGGTATGCACGATGGCGGGTGGTCATCTATGGACGCAAAGGGCGGGTTAAGCGGTCGGTCAGTGTGGAAGCCGGCCGGCCGTTGCGAGGACACGATAGCTGGCACCCGATGCAGGTTCGATAAGGGTCCAACATGCTCAATCCATGCCACATAGGCTGGACCAACGAACCATGGGTTTCCTGCTAGCCGTGACCATTAATCTGCTCGTGGGGCGCATGGTGCTGCGTGTCGCGTGTCGAAAAATCCATGACCCCAAGAAGAGAGGTGGATCCTCAAGCGTCTCCGGCTAGAAGGGCGGTGTCCCTTCCCATGATGGGGGAAAAGGAAATCTGGCACACCTTACCAGGAGGGAAAAATAGGAGGCCCAATGGCGAGTGTTAGTCCCGTTCTTCCCCAAAAGGCTGAATGAGGATGGCGTTAGCAAACTGGCCGATGTGGGGGCCTCTCGTCGGAATGAGCATGGGGGAACCCTCCTTCTTCCCGACCGTGTCCCAGGCTGGGGCCAGTTCCCGTGTGACGTGCACATTTTTTCATCCTTTCTGACAGCGGGGCTTAACCCGCCGCTTTCCCCCTTCCTGACAGCGGTCCTAGCGTCTTACCATCTTTTGTTGGCGTAGCTTCATCCCAGTTCCATCATGGCACTGCCATATTTTAATTCCTCTGTGACGATTTTGTGGGCGTCATGCCCCCACCATGCCGCTTTTTCAACCCTACTTCGTCCCCCGTGTTGAATTGGAGGATGCCATCTTAGGCGAAGTCACCTTCCGCCTCAGTGATAGGCTCACTGACACCTACATCCTCGTGGAGAAGAAAAAGTGGGACGAGTGACATGGAGAATGGGGCTTCGCCCTCTTCCCAAAATGGGACGACATCCTGGTGAGCCGTCCGCTCTCCCGGTCCACCGAAACGATTAGGGCGAGTAGAAGGAAAATGACGAGGACTTCACAGTGGTATACGCGAGGATCCAAGAGATTCGTGATCATAGCCTGACTAGCCTTCATGTCGTGCAGGAGTTCATCCCTCGCTTCATCTTGGCACTACAGATACACTCCCATCCCTCCTAGGAGTACACGGGCCTGTCTGATAGGACTAGGCTTTCTGTGGGTCCCTAGTCGAAGACGGAGGCCTCCATAGTGAGGTCTACGATGAACTGGCTTCTTGGGGGTTAGGTCGATCTGGTGCCCCTTCCCTCACTAATTGTTCCCCTCTGGATGGATCGAGACAAGCAAGACGCCGTCTTTGCATCCATGCTGCTTTGCAGCAAACTGGAGGTCCAACATGTGTGGAATTTCCCTTTGGAATATGCGGCGCACAAGAGACGGGGGCAGGCATCGGTAGTGGACCCACCCCCGGAAGCATCTTCCACTAGAGAGACCGATGGTGTTGGCTCCCCTTTCTAGTGGTGCTTGTTGTTCCTTTTGACGGGCGACTGTCACGGTGGGATTTTGCCCCCTACGGACCAGTCCACCAGCAAAGAAGAGGAGGTCGAGCCCCCAACCTTGGGGATGGTGGCTTCTCACACACGGTCCTCAAAGTCTCATCGCAAGGTGTCCACCCACCGAAGGCTCCCCAAGACGGAGCCTCTCCACCGCCCTGAGGTAGCTCCGGGGTTAGCTTCCTTTCCCCCAACAGGGCGTCCACCAAAGGTGATCTTGGGGATTCATCTCCGCCTTCGCCCCTCATCCCTAAGCATAGGGCCTCTGTGCGATCGTTTCTTAGGCGAGGGTGGTATTTCCACTATGAGCGCGGTGGGTGAGATTACTTCCCTTCCACCCCCTCGCAGGCGGTGGTTCTTGTCACCCTACAAATTATGATCTTCTTTTTTCTTGTAGGGCCCTGCTTGCCCCTGCGTTTGGAAAACAGGGTGGCGAAGAGTTGGGGACAGGTTCCGTTCCCCCTTCGTGCACCAAGAAGAGGCAGACCTTCCCTACTAAGGTTGGGGAAGATTCGACGGGAGGTTTTCTATAGGAGGGGCCACATCTAAGGAAGGCTCTCTGGTTCCAAAGCCCCGCCTCACAACAGGCCCCTGTAGCCACGTATACAAGCCCGTAGACAGCTTGGCCACGTGTAGTGGTGCCGACTCGCGTCTCAGGACTAGGTACGGCTTTAGCGATTACCACGATTTGCAACTTCAGCTCAAAAAGCCCCTTCTTACCTCTCCCACAAATTTGACGATGATTCTTCTAGATGCAATCGCATGTATGCTTGACCGATCGTGACGACCCGCTTGAACATCTATTTTTTATCTGAACAAAACCTGGCATGGCGTACGTGGAGTAATAATTTGAGTCGAATCAGGCTTATAGCTATCATGTTTCCACGCCTCTTGATCTGATGCATGCATGCATATGCGACAAGGTCATGTGTGGATAATTAATTTGTTTCTCTCCCGATTTGACTTGAGTTGAATCTGATCTGATCATCACGATGGGATTTGATCCAGTGATCGTTGTATGGATGACGACATGGCCTTGGCTGCTAGTCCAATGTTAAGAAATCAATTAGCTGATAGCATCTGGCTTCCCTTGAGATACATGAAGTATCACTTAATCCCCGGTAGTCAACGAACGTGTCGCTCTTCCTTGACTGCAGAACACGCCTGATGATGGGCTAGCCACGCACACGACGGGACGTGCTGGCACATATTTGTTGACAGCGAATTGACCAGATGCGATTTGACCATCGTTGAACGTGAGGGAGGTGAAGAAGATCTTCTCCCCAAAAGCTGGAAAATCGTGGATCACTGGTGATGGGGCCGTCGAGATTGCAACATCAGCGCTCCCAGTTCCCACAGACGGCGCCAATTGATGAGGGTTAACTCATCCCATTGTTATGGACTTAGGTTCGAGGAATTGAGGAGCGCTAGAAATCTCGATCGGCTAGTAAACAAGCACACAAGGAGACTCAAAGATTTATCCAGGTTCAGGCCTTGTAGAGGACCCTACTCCTTCTTTTTTCTCTTGATTGATGATGATCCGAAGGATTATAATATCGTCGATGACGGTATATGTGTAGATTAGATCTGACGTATGTGCTAGGTTTTGTGGTGTCTATATCTATTGTGGGAGAGGGGGAGATGTCTCCCCCTCGTTCGGCCCTCCAAGCCTTTATATATGGGGAGACTAGGTCTTAGGTACCAATACGAGTAGGTTATAAGTTAGATTAGAACTCTAGTCTTCAGTTTTCATTGTTTTGTACGCTTGGAGTCCATGTCCATATGGGCTTCGTATTCACCGAACCGTCATGGGTGTAATGAACCTTGGCAGGTCTTCGAGTGCGCCTTTCGTTGAGTCGCACCAGGTAGGCCAATAGTAGATGCATGCAGGGCATACCTATGTCAATAGGTCTCAGACATCCCATGACTGTGCCTTTAGGCGAGACGTAGTCATGGTCACCTCTAACTCGGAGGCCAACGAGGATGGCCGTCCCCATATCGCAGTTGTGGATAGGGTAGCCCCGCCACACCTGGACATGATCTCGCACCGGTTTCCTCCCACCATCTTCAAGGATGCCCATCGCGGTCTCACCCACCTGGAGGGCCAGCAACATCAATTTTCCTCCAGTTCCCTTCGCACCGAGGAGAGTCAAAGGAGAACCACCAAGATCCATGTCAAACAACATCGTGAACTTGAGGACTTCCATCAGGCCGTTTGTCGTGACCTGGCGTGCTGCCAAGTAGAGGGCGCTCCGCGTCCAGGGCAAAGAAACTGCTTGAGCCTTCTCATAGTCCTGCAATGCAACCAAAATCTCTAGACGGGGGTGGCTCCGTCGGTCGTAGCATTGCAGAAGAGTCTGGCCGAGTAGCAGCGATGGTTCAAGCATGACCTAGTGTGATCGCTCGAACAGAAAAACACGCACTAGGAGGCCCATTCTTCCACTAGATTTAGAAGTGCGTTTTGGCGCACGACCCCGTGATTTTCTCACTAATTTACATTGTGTGTTGTGAAGATAAACTTTGAGCCGGGAAAAACATTTGTTGTGCAACGGCAAGGCAAAGCTCAACTACTTTTGATTTCATACCTACTTTGGATCAAAGCACTTCTTTGGGCCATCCCCTTTTTTAATTGAGGAATATAATTCCTTGTGACATGGCAAAATTTGACCCTTTTGAATCCTTTTATTTTGCATCGGAAGAAAAAAAGAAAGAAAAGATGGGTTTGATTGAACCTTAGAGTCTTAAAAATTAGGCAAATTCTATTTTGAAACAAAAATCAATTTAAAACGGCATCCAAGCTAAATAAGCCTTAGAAATCAGAGCACAAATTCATGGTGAACAATGTTTAAAAAAATCACGATGCATTTGTTGTGCAATAGCCAAGTTGGAAAAAATAGAGTAAACTTTGTGTACATATTTTTGATTGAGAATAAACATACTTTGAGAGCTACGCGGTCAGGTCCGGCCTAACCTCATGCGGTTGGCATCCCGATCCCCGGCCGTCGCACTGGATTACCTTTTGTATAACACCAATAAGAAGGAGGCGAAGTGGTGCTGCCACCGGTCGACGCGTTGAGCCACACCATTACCTCACGCCTCTAAGAGGCAATACTGATTGGCTGAGGCCTTCTACCTGATTGGCCCGTTAAGAGACTGTACCTATGGGGCAAGCCATTTTACCCACTGGTTCGGTCCAATGTAAGTAGGAAAACAGCCTAGTGTTACTTTTTCATCCATCTAGCTAGAACAACGAGGAGAATAGAGAGAATAAGCAACCGGTTTAAAGAAGAGAGCTGAGCAAAAATAAATCCTAGAGAAGAGGAGATGGGCTCTGGTTTGATCCAGTTCTCCGGGATAAAGGGCAGGCCACAGGGAAGAAGAGGAGAAGCTTCACTGTGTTGGCGCATGAGGCAACGGGGTTCAGTCACCAATCAGGATCTGAAGTTTTACAGACATCCTATCAGCAAGGTCTAAACCCACTACCAGGTACCAGCTGACCCGGGTGAAGCGGGGCCACTCTAAGGTGAGCCCTTGCAGCGAACAAAGAGTGATAGGGTATGAATCAAGCTGATCTGCTAGGAGCTGGACATGAGCCGAGTCAATCTGACCTGCTACCATTTGGTATCTTCCTACCAGTGGTGAAATTTCCTTTGCGTGTGCTAACTGACTGCATGAATCATTTCACAAATCTTTTTCTTCAGTTAAAGAAAGTAAATGTGATGTTTGCATTTCTCATAGTGGTACACTTACAAATCACCACTTGACAACTAACAACTCACATATCACAAGCACAAGTGCGAATAAATGAATATATGATAGAAAGTTGCTGGACAGTGCACATCCATTCCTTTGGGTACAGTTGACGCTTTGTTGGTGAACTTGAATGACTTGGTCGTGTTCGAGGATGCGGCAGCAACGGAAGTTTCAGGCTTGGGCTTCCATTTTTGCCAAATTCTTCAGGAAACTTTGCACATGAAGCATACATATAGATACAACATATTTTGCCCTTTCTTTTTGTTAGCCTACAAGTACGACAAGCATAGTATCATAGTGAGGACCCAAAATAGATTTAGTTAGCAAAATAAATCCAATTCAGAGATGTTCTGAAATTGGTATTAGCTAGCCAAGCAAAAGCCAACATCAAAGAAACACTATAACAGTAAATCTTCTCAAAATTCTTATACCATGGTACACTAATTTCAGTAGGCTATTATGCATGAACTTGGATAATAACAACAGTTGTTCATCAAATTTCTTCAATAAATTTATGCTCCGAGTAGATGGGACACGATGCATCTAGAATCATATGTGTACATCATGTCTTGTTGTGTAGTTTTTGTTTGAGGTTGGTTGCACGTCCTCTAATACATGTATCATGGCTTATTTCAAACTCTTTAACCTTGCCGTGTCTCGAATAATAAGTTATCTCACAAAAGACTGAATCTTATGTTCTACGCACTGATAGATGATGATCTGTTAGCTACATTTCCTATTTAAAACATAACTCCAGACTGTAATTAGCATCAAAGGAACTACACTCTGGTTTACTACCAGAAAACAAATCTAGCGTACAACAATATCTTCAAGTACAAATTGACGCTTTTGTCTAAGATGTGCTTCTCACTGGCACTCCATCTACAACCACCATAATTTTGGAAGATTCTAGTACGGGCAAATCATATTCGGCAAGCTTCGAATCCATCATAGGAAGATGAGACGGAATCCTATGAAAGTGAACTGCAAAGAGAGAACCTATCCTTATTTCAAGACTTAATATTTTCTGGGCTACTTATCTGTATGCGTAGCGGAACTACCGTAGAAAAGATGATTTGTACAACTAACTTTGAACATGGCATGGTTTGTAAGATTTTAGAAAACTTGCACCTGTAGATGGAATAAAATATGATATATACCTTCCATGTATAGATCAAGTTTTGCAACAGGCATGTATATGCCTTATCAATGGAAGCGGTCACCCAATAATTTAGTGAGCTTTGAAATTGAAGTCCTTCATAACATCAAACCCCCCACAAAATTAAAAATATTCATCGCTATTAAACCATATAAGCTACATGCGCCATACCTTTCGATTTATGGTATGTGGCAATGTGCAGTTGCACCTTAACTCGCAGCAGTCAGATCCTGGAAGGTGCGCTGCAAGTCGAACTCTAGTGACCCAAATAGCTGAAATTGTACCATTTTGTTCCATACAATAAAATGTCAACTCACTATGATGTAGTATAATAATACGGATGTGTAAAAGATGTAGCTTTAAAAAAACAGAAGTCTACAAGTTAAAGTTCCCATTCTGGCATACTATAATGGCAAAGAGGCCAAACACATGAAACTTCAGTAATTTATTAGTTAACATCTAACTCTGAATAACTGCATGAAATCCCAGTGGTGGGAGTCCATGGGGACGATAATATCTCCTTGATTCATTTCACGGGGTAGATAAACTAGTGCACCTTGTATTCTCGTTGTCTTCTTCTTAATAATGTGACAAAGGTGTTAGTACCATTTGCCTCATTTAATTTACTTAGTTAACATCCTGTTAAACTACACGGAGTTGTAAGATACAAAATACATTTTGTGGTGTTTGACCTGCATTGCCGTTTAAGCAAACAACTATGAGCAGAAGGAAAGAGGCCCAATGAAACATTACCAGGACAAGGTTGATAAGCTCTTACCAATAGCTTTTCCTCGCAAGTGGAATAGGAAGAGGTGCAAGGTATACTCAATCAATGTCCAGACAAATAGTCCAAAGAGGACCATTAGAATCACTTCCCAAACAGTATGACCCATCTGAATTGACTTGGCAAACAACCAGAAGAAGACAGGTAGCCATATGACTGGGACAACCCACCATTTTGTGAGTGTCAAGAACTGCACAAAGAATTCAATATTAGACATCTGCGTTTCCGAAAATCCTCAATGAAATTAATATTACCGGAGTGCATTAGCATTACCTCCATGATATCATTTCTGAAAAAGACGTGGACCTTCTTTGCTCACAATAGGTTGGTGAACCCATTCCTGGTAATGTTCTTTGAGATGGCAAACCTACATTGAAATACAGAACACAATCTATAAGTGAAAATCAACTATTTTTAGATAGATTAGTTAAAGGTTGTAAACCCATAATTTAACCACTAGGGTGTATTATGTCATAAGAACAGAACATGCCTATCATGTACTATCAGATAAAAGTTTCACAATTTCAACACTTGAGTAGCTGAACCCGTGGTCAGAAACTCAAAAGTGTACTGAACTCCAGTGCGGACAACTCTATTTATCCGGAGTACTGAGCTGCAGGAAAAAAACAGAAAATTAGATAACCATGACCAATCCGACTCATCATAAGAAAATGGATGTGTCAACACAGATATCTATCTACAAGTAAAAAATATATTATAGTTTCCTTTTGATTTATCTTCATCTTCTTTCAATTTGGCCACGCGCAGCCTACTAATTTTAGCCAATTAAGACTTTGACTTCTCACTTTCTTTCTTCATGCTATGCAAGTCCCTCGCGGCTTCATCCAAACAATAGAATCTTTTAAGTGCGGCAACGAAACAAATTTACTCAAAATCATGAGAAAATCTCAAACACGAATTGCCTTTGCTAGTTTTTCACCCAAAATTATGTTTTTTATATCCCTCAGATCAAGTTCAATCTAAGAGACTATCTTTAATACCTCAATATGCTTCTGCTCTGCATCTTCCTTTTCATCTTGGTTCCTTTATTCTTTTAGCAGAGACTTTTATTTCTTTATCAAAACTCTTGACCTTCTCATGTAAATCTACCACTTCATTGTCCGCATTCAGATAACCGTGACCAATCTAACCCATCATATGAAAATGGATATGCCAACACAGATATCTATCGATAAGTAAAAAATATATATTATAGTTTACCTTTTCGATTTATCTTCCTCTTCTTTCAATTTGGCCATGTGTAGCCTACTAATTTTAGCCAATTTAGACTTTGACTTCTCACTTTCTTTCTTCATGCTATGCAAGTCCCTCGAGGCTTCATCCAAACAATAGAACCCTTTAAGTGCGGCAACAAAACAAAATTACTCAAAATCATGAGAAAATCTCAAACACAGAGTGCCTTTGCTAGTTTTTCACTCAAAATTATGTTTTTTATATCCCTCGGATCAAGTTCAATCTAAGAGACTATCTTTAATACCTCAATATGCTTCTTCTCTACATCTTCCTTTTTAGCTTGGTTCCTTTATTCTTTTAGCAAGCAGAGACTTTTATTTCATTATCAAAACTCTTGACCTTCTCATGTAAATCTACGACTTCATTGTCCGCATTCGACATCCTTTCAAAAAAAATCAATTATCATCCATCAAACAAGAAATAAATCAAATAAAGTAAATAGAATAATCGTTATAGGATACAACATGATCAGTGCTATTAGATGTATTGGTCTAGAACGCATCATTGGGGAGATAATGCCTTGCACAATAGCTAGAAACCATTCAGATGAATATTTATTAGCTTCTCCTATTGGACAACGTATTACATATTAGAGTGAGAGAAAAGCGCACTCTCCGACGTGTTCAGGACTGGAACATGGTTTTAATTGGGGAAGCTAGCGCTATTGTTACCCTCCACCCAAAATCTAGGTGTTCAAAATATACGTATATTCACCGAGAAAGAAATCAGATAGAGGAACTCGTGTAGGACGAGGGGTTGAACCTGTTCTCACAAATGGAGGCATAGCAGTGGCGAATCAGCGACGACGTACCTTGGTAGGTCATCCTCGTCTCCATCTCTTCGGCGGCGGCTAGCGATACTGTCGGCGCTTGTTTAGGAGAGGTCTGTGAACAAAGGTGGGGAGAAGATGTGGGGGAGACCACCCAGGAGGAGAGGGAGCAGCAAGAAACAAGGATGAAGAAGACGCCCGCGGCCAGATGCACTGCTCATAGACAGACGGCCGGCAGCGGAGAAAGAAGAAAGCAGGAAAGGAAGGGGGCGAGCGAGCGGGAGCCGTGCGAGCAGGGACGAAAGGGAGGAGGTGAGGCACCTGTGCGTGGATTGTGGGCTAGGGTTTCTAAGGTGGGCACCTTTTATACAACGGGGTTAAAAACCAATGGATGGTCCACATTTGCTTAAGGTAAGATCTTACGGCTGATTAAATCCGATTTTTGTGGTGCCGGCCAGGACCCCGGCCTATTATACCTTTATATGATGGAGTCCTTGTGAGGCTAGATTTGCAAAAGAGATGACGCCCTCCACGCCCTGGAGGATTGGATGATATCCCAAGTTCATGAGGCCTAGCGCCGTGAAGGGAGCGCGACGATTGTCACTTCCGATCAGGAAGACACCATGCGACAGCAGCTGGCAGCGTCTCACCAGCAGTTTGCCCAGGGCGAGGCATCTCTCCAGAAACGTTTGGATGAAGCACTCGGACTAGCCAAATTGGCCGCCGAGCGTGTCGTGAGGCGAGGCCGTTGGCTCGAGTAGCTGTAGAAGGCCTGCGACGAGTCTGAATCGGCACGGATATTCGCCTCCTCCGATAAGGACAAGATTGTGGTACTCTGCAACATCGATAACATTTCCTTGGCTGTTATTGAGAATGCAGCACTGACCCTGATGCATATGGTGGATATGCTGCCGATGCCTATGGATGACACGGACTGCTCCTCTCTCGCACCCTTCTTCCGCCACCTAGTGCAGGAGCTTTGCACCCTCCATGTCAAGCTAGCCCGTGTACTTAAGGAAGATGGTAAGCGTGTAGCCTAAGCCACGTCAAATCTCATCCTCTCTTGCATGCACTTCCTGGCCCCGCATTTCCGATTTTCAGATCTGCCGGAGCCTTTTGATGATGAGCTGGCTCAGCTCGCCGCAGAGAGAGCTGTGGCCCCACAGGTGGCCACCATTCTGATGGGACTGAAGGGTGCCGAGTGACGCCCCCTTCCTTTTATTTTTACTGTATTTCCTGCATGTGCCCTTCCATAGGTGCCACCATTACGTAATAACGAAACATCTCTTTTGTTCGACGTACCTCAACATTCATTTTTCATCCATCCATTTTTTTTAATTCTTCACCTTTCCTTTCTCAGCGATCCCTTTATGGATTACGAGGTGGTTACGCCGAGCCGCATCGCATAGACTTCTTTCTTCTTGCATTTGATAACTTGTTTGTTAAGACCATTTATGGGCATATCGAGCTCGGAGTCCCCGTGGCATCCCGCTGCACCGGCCCCTTGCTCATACATAAGTTTTAAACAAACCAAAACTTGCCAGAAGTTGCTAACTTGACAAATTTCGTAGATTCATTGCTGAGGCAAAGCCTCTTGTTTATATAGGATTAGATTGGGCTGGTCAGGCCCCAAACGCTTTGCACTTTGTTGGGACACTTGAACCTTATTCCCGGGGTTTCCTTATGGTGGTTTATATGATGGCTAGGACACCTTTACAAGGGCCTGACCAATCAAATGGATGTACTTACATGATATGTTGGGACACGTGAACCTTGTTCCGAGGATTTACTTACGGTAGATTATAGGATGGATAGGACACCTTTACTAGGGCCTGACTGATAGAACACGTGTACTTACACGATTTGCTAGCAAACATGAACCTTGTTCCCGGGATTTTATTATGGTGGCTTATACGATGGCCAGGACACCTTTATTAGGGCCTGACCAATCAAGCACGCATACTTTCTCGGGTTTTTCGGGACACATGACACGTCTTCTCAGGATTTTTTTTGGAATCGTAGTGCGAACTGAACTACCTCTTTTTTGGAGCAGATCTTCATGGCTATATATTGCGGAGGTGGTACTTCCACAAATGCTCGATATTCTAGACATTCGGCCTTGGATCCCCATCCTCTATTTCCAGGTGGACTACGCCTGGCCTAGAAACATGAACAACCCGAAAAGACACCTCCCTTTTGGGGGAAAACTTGTTCATTCCCTTGGTGTAGAGCTTCCTCTAGAGGACCAGGTCCCCTCTCTCGAGCTCTCGAGGAAGGACCCAATAATTATGATACCATTGTAGTCCCTGCTGGTAGTGCACGGACCGCACAACAGCCTAGCAACATCTCTCTTCTAGGAAGTTGACATCGTCGATCCACTCTGTGCGCTGGATGGTGTCATCGTAGGCACGTATGCGAGGGAATCCGTATTGCAGATCCGTTGGTAGAACAACTTTCGCCCCCATTCACAAGGGTGAAGGATGTCTCGCCTACTGCTCGGTTGGTCCACAGTGCCGACAACACCATGGGGATCTCCTCGATCCAGTTCCTCCTGCTTTGCTTGAAGCGTTCAAAGGTTATAGTTTTCGGGCCTCGCAGCACCTCCGCGTTTGAGAGCTCCACGTGTCCGTTCCCATAGGGGTGGGATAGGAGGCGCAGTAGACTTTAGGGTCGAACTCCGAGCATTAGGCCTTGAATTCCTTGCTGGTGAACTGTATGCCATTATCGGTGATGATGCTATTCGGCACACCAAATTAGCACATAATCCCTCGTATGAACTTGATGGCAGCCCAAGTGGTGATGGCCTGAATGGGATGCACCTCCACCCACTTAGTAAATTTGTCCATCGCCACCATGACGTACTCGTAGTATTCGACCGACCTTGGGACTTTCCGATGATGTCTAGCCCCTAGTTCGCGAATGACCATGGTAAATGTATCGTCTGTAGTGCATGTGCAAGCTGCTTTATACTCTTGGCGTGAAACTAGCATGCGTCATAGGTACATACCAGCTGCTCCACGTCAGCGAGCATAGTTGGCCAGTAGAACCCTTGGTGGAAAGCCTTCCCAGCCAGGGCCCTTGAGGCAATATGGTAGGCGAACATCCCTTCACGGATATGCTCTTTAGGCCAACATGACCTGCCCTTGCTCTTGTGATATGCAGCAAAGTTTCACCCCACACTCTCGTTTACGGTATAGCTCGCCATCGATGAGGCAGTACATGGTTGCCTGCAGAACCACAAAGTTGGCCTGCTTGTCATCTTCGGGCAAGCTCCGATCCTGGAGGTAACAGATCAGGTTAGTTACCCAGGGTGGTGAGGTATCCTCGACGACCATCACCGTGTGTTTTCGTAGGAAATGGCTCCTTTCCAGGGACGACAGGCCGGCTCCTTCGGGGTTTCACTATTTCTGGGTCCCCCGATGTTGGAGTAGAGAGGACCCTGACACCCATGCTTTCGGACACCGTTGGATTTAAGAAACGCTCGAGGAAGACCCTAGGCGGCACGGGCCCTTTCTGGGTGGTGAGCTTTGATAGCTCATCCGCTTGGAAGTTTTATCCTTGTGGGTTGTGCTCCATATGGAGGCCTAGGAAGCGCCACTCGAGACATCGTACCTCGTCCACATATGCCCACAACTGTAGGAAGTCATACTCTTTGTTGACCTCATTCCCCACTAGTTATAAGTTTCCTCGCAATATGAGTTGATTTATCCTAGGCTGGTCGCTGCCCTAAAGCCTATGAGGAATGCCTTGTACTTAGTGATGTTGTTGGATATGTTCTTGTCATCCGCGAAGTCGATCTGAACTGTGTACTTGAGGTGTTCCCCGATTGGAGACACAATAATCACACCGGCTCTAGCCCCCTCATAGGCACAGGATTCGTCGAAGTACATGATCCATCGCCCTTGATCCTCATTGTCAGGGAGGCAGGGTTTTCCCTCCCGCTCCTCGACCGGCGTCATGTCCACTCATAGATGAAATCAACGAGTGCCTTGTTTTTTATGGCATGGGCTCGAGTAAAGCTTAGCTCAAACTCATATAACTCCACGACCCACTCCGTGATACGCCCCATGGCTTCACGGCTACAAAAAACACTCTAGAGGCCTAAGTCGGTCAACACGGTAATGTTGTGCGCTTGGAAGTAGTGTCACAACTTCCAGGAAGCAACTAGAACGCCAAGCAGTAGTTTCTGCGCCAAGGGGTATTGCTCCCAGGAACCATGCAACATGGTGCTCACGAAGTACACCAGGCATTACTCCCAGTCCTCCTTTTCTGATGCCTCAGTGGCACTGCTCTCCTTCCCTACTCTGTTTTGTGGAGGCTCTTCCTTCCCACGATTACTAGCTTCTAGGGTTGCATGCCACTCTACTATGAGTATGCCCTCACCACCTAATTGGTAGCCGCAACGTTTAGCAAGAGGGTTTCTCGGGGTCATGGGAAAACAAGGATAGATGGGGTCATCAGGTACCATTTGAGGTCCTGAAAGTCCTTGTCCGCCTCCGAGGTCCACTCAAAAGGACCTTTCTCCTTCAACAGTTTGAAGAACGACAAGGCCCACTCTCCCAACTATGATATGAAGCGCCCGAACATGGTAATGCACCCATTTAGGCACTGCACGTCTTTCACCTTCCGAGGGGCCTGCATCTCTTCAATGGCCCTGATTTTGTCTTGGTTGGCCTAGATCCCTCGGTACGAAACCAGTAAGCTGAGCAGTTTCCTAGACACCAGCCCAAATACGCACTTTTCAGGGTTAAGGCACAACCTCAATTTCCGCATAATGTCAGTAGTCTCCGGTGGGTCGATAACAAGAGTGTCTCGACAATGTGTTTTAACCACGATGTCATCAATGTAAGCATCCACATTACGCCCCATCTGCTAGCCTAGACGGATAACCCACTAAAAAGTAGCCCCTACATTCTTGAGCCCAAATGGCATGCAGATCTAGCAGTAACACCCCACCGGGTTGATGAATGCAATATTTTCTTTGTCCTCAATTGCCATCTTAATTTGATGGTAGCCCGAGAATGTTTCCAAGAAGCTGAGCAAATTGCACCTACCTGTGGAGTCCACCACCTGGTCTATCCGCGGAAGCGACAAAGGATCCTTAGGAAAGATTTGTTCAGGTTGGTTAAGTCAGTGCACAACCTCATCCTAAGATTTGGCGTGGGAACCATGACTAGATTGGCTGTCCAGGTGGGGTGGAGCACTTCTCGCACCTCCCCGGCCTTTTCCAACTTCCACACTTCTTCCATGATAATGTCCTGACGGTCCTGGGCCACCTTCTACCACAGGGGTCGCGTTCGTAGACACACCGCAAAGTGATGCTCTACGGCCTGCATTGGCACCCCCGTGTAACACTATGACCTGAAAAGATTGTAGCTTCTATGCAACATGCCCATCCCTCGATTGGTTCATTAGCTTACATAGAACATAGATGAATAACAAAGCAAATATCTGTGTATCATAAAGTAACAAAATGATCCAGAGTATTCAATTATTCCAATATGCATAGCTCAAAGCTAGCTCAAATAGTTCAATAGAAAATAGAAGCATAAATATATAATAGGCTCTATCTTCAATTGCGCCACGGGAGAACAAATATCGAGTGGAGTACCGCAACCTAGTCGACCACTCAAAATCGTAGAATCCCCAAAGGGTAAATAATTGGAATGTATGGCAAGTAGAGCTATGTGGCACCCCGCTAAAACCACTACTAGAAAATCGCTGTGTTTTTGTGCATCGCATCATCATGACTGCATGCTCATGTCATCATGCCACATTGCATTTGAGCATCGTCATCATCATGCATGTGTTTGTACAAAACTATTTTCGAAAACCTATTTTGTTTTCTAAATAAGCCCCGTCTTTATTCAAATACAAAACCTCAGGCTTGTCCAGAATATTTTGTTTCGTATACAATCGGATTTCAAAAGCCCCGTTTTAAATAATAAAATATTTATGTTATTTTTTTAGGGGGCAGCCGAACCGGGCCGAACCGACCCAGCCGGCCACCCCCAGTAAACAAAACCAGACAACCCTAACCCACCTACCCCTAATCTACACCCTCCCAACAACACACGCACGGCACACACACACCACGTCCACCTGCAGCGCTCTGCCCGCGTCGCACACAACGCAACACAGCTCCTACCGCCTGCCACGCCTGCCCTTGGGCCCCACCGTCCACCGACCCCCAACTCCCGCTCCTCCCTGCTCCCGCACACCTCCACCATCTCCCGCATGCGACCACCCCCCGCCCGACAAATTCCCGCCAGGTCCCGATCCCTAGGCCCCGCCACGCAGACCCCGCCACCTACCATGCGGGGCCCACCCCAGACCGTGCCTGCCTCCTCCCTCCTCGTTCCCTAACCCTCCGCTCGCCCTCTCCCTCGCGACCTACCCCGCGCATCTCTCCTCCCGGGATTCTCGCCTCTATCGCCCCGCGCCGCCGCCCACCGGAGCCACGCCGGGCTACTCCCCTTCCCCTAGCGGCGCCGTTCCCGCCTCGGTCGTCTCCTCGCCGTCCCTACCAGCCACGGTGGCCGCCGCCTCTCCCACGACCCCGCGAGTGCGTGGGCCCCGCCTCGGCCGCCTCCCGCCCGGACAAGCCCCACCGCCTGGGCCTCCGCTCGTCCTGCAAGCGAGCTCTGCCCGCCTCCTTCTCGCCCCAGTGCGCTGTCTCCGCCTTGTCCTCGCCAGAGACCCAGCGACCTCCTCCCCGCGCCATGGCTCTATTGCGGACGCTGCTGCTCCCCTCCGCAGCCGCTCGTTGATCTCCACCAGCCACCGGCCATCGAGGCCACCCTTGACCCTCTCTTCTGCGGCACATGCCACCTCACCTCCCCACCGGTTTTCGCCGAGCCCAGCCTCTGTTGCTTGCCTTTCCGTCGGTCCTCCCCGCATGGAGGCGTCCTCGCGCTAGCCTGTCTCCGCCTCAAGCTCGTCAAGATGCCGTCCAACACCTACCCGTAGGTGCGTGTGTGTCCTCTGCTTGCCCCAGACTTTGGCCGCCCAAGACCAACCTCGCCACGTCCTGCCTGTAGACACCTGTGCCGATTCAAGTCCACCATCGACCACGACATTAGCAAGGATCCCCGTTGGGATACGACAATTATCCGACACGGCATCAAGTACTCCTACATGGATCCGATGCCCGAAGGTCTTCTACCCGGACGCCAAGACCGTCCTCGTCTACCACCGCAAGATCTTTTGGAGTCATCGTCCCCCGAAGGCCAACCGACGCACCTTCGACAATTGAAGCCGAGGAACCAACAAGATCTTCACGGAACCCGAACCCCTCAGAACAACATGATCTTCTTCATCGCCGCGAAGACCCGTTCCCGGAGGCGAACCCCGATCCCGGTGATCCGAAGGCCACGCCAAGACCCGGATCCGAAGACCGCCAAGATCGCCACCGGAATGACAAGTACTTCACCGCGGAACCCCGAGTTCTCCCTCACGGCACGCCAAGACATCCCTCGGAAACTGAAGACCCCGACCCTCAGTCCGAACCCCGAACCCCCGGAATCCAAGATCTTCTGAACCCAGATGTGTGACCCTAAGCCCCTATTTTTATAATATGACATTATCAACTGTCGCATATTAAAATTTTCATGCATGCATACCTGTCTGTGGTTTGGGGGGCATTACGCCGTTCCACCTCATAATTAATATGGAGTGTTTATGCGGAATATTGTTGTCTTATTCTGGACTCCATTTAAATTGGTGTAGCGAACCGATGCCATGTTCTGTCTTGTTAAGACAACATTTAAATTGCGGGGTTGTTAAATAACTTGAACCGTTTAATTAATTGTCGGGACCTCGGTTCCTCTTAATATTGCCTAATTGTACCGCATCTGTGCCATGCCATGCATCATATCATAAGCCTGCCGGATCTTCTGCCGTAGGATTAAATATTGCATCTGGTGTTTCTTCTAGTGTTTGCTTCTTCGCGGATTCGGCCGATGAGTTGATGTGAGTACCGACAAGTTCTCCGGATGTGATCCTCGGCTATGTTTCCCAGGCGAGCATTCTCCCCCTTTCTACCTATTTTGCATTTATAGTCTTTATTTTCCTCCTATTGATATATTGCTATCCGTGTCGCGATGCTTTAGTGTTCTGTACCAGATGTATTCCGTGCAGCCTTTATATTGCCTTGGACACATCCTATTGCCTATGGATTGATAGACAGTCGGCCTTGCGAGTCGTAGTTGCTTGCTCAGGTCCTACTTTGCGTCGTTGTCGTTCCACCGTTGATAAAAGGTTAGAACATGCTTAATGGTGGAGATTCTTAATGGTGGAGAGGATCGTGACTTTAAATACAATTATTAAATTGCTAGGATAACTAATGAAAGAGGCATCGGTGGGCAATATATGCTATTTGGTTTTCATGTCCACTTTTGTCCCGTAGGCCCCGAGTACTTGATACTTGTTCCTTGACTATTCGCACTATCCACATCCGGGAGAGTCTATGAATCCCCCTTAGCCAGAGCTTGATTCATTTTTTATTTCTTGGGGCCACAAACTAGTTTGGGACTTTATTATTATCATGTACTGATGCCATGCTTTACTGCTTTATTTACGATGGTGCGTGGAACACCTGTACTGTTATGGAATGTGGAATATTTTCGTGGTATCGACAAGCCCAGTCACACTTTCGGGTTCCCAGTCGTTTACAGCCATTGGCACAAACCTTGGGTCTGTCTCGGAGCCGGCCAACTTCGTTGCGGGTAGCTTAATGGGGTGATCCCCTAAAATATTTTATGAATCCTATGACTGCTTTGTCGTGAAAGCCTCGTTGGGTTTTGATTTGTTTTTCCGAGGTTGATCGTGTGTGTGTTGCTATTTGTGCACCCCTGCAGGGTAAACCTTTCTGAAAGTCGTGTCCGCGGTTATGGACGACTTTGAGCACAGTATCTCGATCATAAACAAGCATAACTAAAGTAGTGCTATAAATTTGACTTAATATATGACTAGTAATCAGCTTCACTACAATGGAATGGATAATAAAAGTGCCAACAACTAGTGGAACTAGGGTGTATCGTGTCATGTTATACCTGCCTAGTAAGTATCGCAACTCCAATGGAATGAAATAAAAGTGCCAACAACTGTTGTGTTTAGGATGTCACGTGCTAATTGTATCTGACTAGTAAGTACTACAACTACAACTGAAGGGTTAACTAAAACTTCCCGCTACTTATGCTATCAGGATGACTCATACTATCTATATCTGACTAGTAAGTGCTGCAACTATAATGGAATGAATAAAACTGCTAACTGTGTGAGTTCCTCGGTTTGACTTCCTCGTTTGGTCTCGAGGGGGAAATACCAGGATGAGTATGATTGGTGTTAGAATCGGGTGGGTCCCGAGTAGGTCTCTCTTATCCCTCTCTAATAGCCGACAGTTGCATCGAGTCTCTATAGGTTGTTTAGTGCATGCTGCGCTGTCGCTTCAGTCCTCCATACCTATGTAGGCGAGAGCCGCCGAATTCTAGCGTCGTCGTGTACTGGCCTCAGTACTGACGCTCCTCTTTTCCCTTTTCCCTTTGTCGGCACCCCTTTTGTTTTAGCAGGTTTGGGATGAACGTCGTTAGCAGGGTTAACCTTCCGGCTTGGCCTGGGAAGGGTTATGGACGCCATTGGTTATTCTTCAGGGCTCTTAGCCCCATTTGCATCTTGTCCGTACTCGGACGTTGTATCGTTTTCAAGGTGATTTGGATCTTTGTATTGTATATATCTGCATTCTTGACTCATGGAGTCATGTTGTATATATCTGTTCTGTGGGTTCCATCGTGGACTATTGTGTAATGATATTACTTCGTTTTCCACCCGCACGAAAGTGCCTGGTGGGCATCCTTGAATCATTTCTATGCAGGTTGGAGGGAAGCGCTGAAACTTGCATAGGGCCGATTCAGGGTGTTATAGAGTTGTATCAGAGCTCAGCAGTTGCGATACCCCACTGGTCCAGCCTGTAGGATAACCTAGCTACCGGTCGATGTAGAGTGTCAAAACTATTTCACAACATCGGTTGGATAGATCTGATTAGGTCTGATTTTACTCCTTACCCCTATGCTATTCTCCTCTTACCTCTGCGTGTTTTGAATCTGCTCTCTTATCTTTTTCTCAAGTCTAGGAATTCTCGTGGTTGGGTTTCCGTCGTACCTTCAGGGTTTCGCTTCCTCCTTTGGTAACGGTTCTTCTACATCCGGTCTTCATCCTATCTGAGGAATCCTTCGTCTGCTGGACTTCTCTTTGTTCCTTCTTGTGCCTTCCGGTGTTTTCCAACACGACGTCCTCATCTACGTCAGATCTAATGAAGAGCCTGCATCATTCCTTTGTTCTCCGAACATCGCTTGTAAAGATCTTCAATCTGAATTCCGAGAGTTGGTTGCACGATTCTTTTGTTCATGTACAGAGTAATGCTGGGTGGGTTCGAGTCACCAGAACCTACTAAGTCCAGCCAACCGGCCTCTAGATACCTGGGTGCCTTTCTGCATTGATACCAGCAAAAAATGTCAATCCCATCACACCCAGGAGATTCATTAATTAAGTTGTTTTAGTTTTCTAAAAACAACACTTGCAACAACAGCTGTCATATGATGTAGCCCAGCCGTCGCCAAACACAGCATAGCTAAGTAGACATACGGTGGTTCAACTACAAGGAATTTCCTACCAAGGTATATAGAACATAGCATAGCAATAGTACTTTCCCACACATGCATATAAAAAATACACTACACATGCATAGAAAATAGTAGGACAAAACTATGATCAAAATAGCATCTACTTTCCTTGGTTGCAGTCGTCGAAGGTACAATCCTCACAGGAACAGGTGTTACACTCATCGCGGTGCATTTGTTGTGCAATAACCAAGTTGGAAAAAATAGAGTAAACTTTGTGTAGATATTTTTGATTGAGAATAAACATACATTGAGAGCTACGCGATCAGGTCCGGCCTAACCTTATCTGGTTGGCATCCCGATGCCTTGCTGTCGCACTGGATTACCTTTTGTATAACGCTAATAAGAAGGAGGCGAAGTGGTGCTGCCACCAGTCGCCGCGTTGAGCGACACGATTACCTCACGCCTCAAAGAGGCAATACTGGTGGGCTGAGGCCTTCTACCTGATTGGCCCGTTAAGAGACTGTACCTATGGGGCAAGCCCTTTTAACCACTAGTTCGGTCCAATGTAAGTAGGAAAACAGCCTAGTGTTACTTTTTCATCCATCTAGCTAGAACAACAAGGAGAGCAGAGAGAATAAGCAACCGGTCTAAAGAAGAGAGCTGACCAAAAATAAATCATAGAGAAGAGGAGATGGGCTATGGTCTGATCCAGTTCTCCGGGATAAAGGGCAGGCCACAGGAAAGAAGAGGAGAAGGTTCACTGTGTTGGCGCATGAGGCAATGGGGTTCAGTCACCAGTCAGGATCTGAAGTTTTAGAGACATCCTATCAGCAAGGTCGAAACCCACTACAAGGTACCAGCTGACTCGGGGGAAGCGGGGCCACTCTGAGGTGAGCCCTTGCAGCGTACAAAGAGTAATAGGGTATGAATCAAGCTGATCTTCTAGGAGTTGGACATAGAGTGACATGATATGAGTCGATCTGACCTTCTACCATTTGTTATCTTCCTACCAGTGGTGAAATTTCCTTTGCGTGTGCTAACTGACTGCATGAATCAATTCACAATTCTTTTTGTGCAGTTAAAAAAAGTAAATTTGATGTTTGAATTTCTCATAGTCGTACACTTACAAATCACCACTTGACAGCTAACAACTCACAGATCACAAGCACAAGTGCGAATACATGAATATAGGATAGAAAGTTGTTGGACAGTGCACATCCATTCCTTTGGGTACAATTTACATTTTGTTGGTGAACTTGAATGACTTGGTCGTGTCCGAGGATGTAGAAGCAATGGAAGTTTCAGGCTTGGGCTTCTCTTTTCGCCAAATTCTTCAGGCAACTTTGTGCATGAAGCATACATATAGATACAACATATCTTGCCCTTTCTTTTTGTTAGCCTATAAGTACGACATGCATAGTATCATAGTTAGGATCTAAAATAGATTTAGTTAGCAAAATGAATCCAATTCAGAGCTGTTCTGAAATTGGTATTAGCTAGCCAAGCAAAAGCCAACATCAAAGAAAGATTATAACAGTAAATCTTCTCAAAAAATTTATACCATGGTACACTAATTTTCAGTAGGCTATTATGCATGAACTTGGATAATAACAACAGTTGTTCATCAAATTTCTTCAATAAATTTATGGTCTAAGCAGATGGGACACGATGCATCTAAAGTCATATTTGTACATCATGTCTTGTTGTGTAGTTTTTGTTTCAGGTTGGTTGCACGTCTTCTAATACATGCATCATGGCTTATTTCAAACTCTTTAACCTTGCCGTGTCTGGAATAATAAGTTGTCTCACAAAAGATGGAATCTTATGTTCTAAGCACTGATAGATGATGTTCTGCTAGCTACATTTCCTATTTAAAACATACCTCCAGACTGTAATTAGCATCAAAGGAACTACACTCTGTTTTACTACCAGAAAACAAATCTAGCGTACAACAATATCTTCAAATGCAATGTGACGCTTTTGTCTAAGATGTGCTTCTCACTGGCACTCCATCTACAACCACCATAATTTTGGAAGATTCTAGTACGGGAAAATCATATTCGACAAGCTTCAAATCCATCATAGAAAGATGAGACAGAATCCTATGAAAGTGAACTACAAAGAGAAAACCTAACCTTATTTCAAAAGTTAATATTTTCTGAGCTACTTATCTGTATGCGTAGCGGAGCTACCGTAGAAAAGATGATTTGTACAACTAACATTAAACATGGCATGGTTTGTAAGATTTTAGAAAACTTGCACCAGTAGATGGAATAAAATATGATATATACCTAACATGTATAGATCAAGTTTTGGAAAGGGCGTGTATATGCCTTCTCAATGGAAGTGGTCACCCAATAATTTAGCGAGCTTTGAAATTGAAGTCCTGAAGATCCCTGAACATGAATAGCATCATAACATCAAACCCACCACAAAATTCCAAATATTCATCGCTATTAAACAATAGAAGCCTCATGCACCATACCTTTTGATTTATGGTATGTGGCAATGTGCATCTGCACCTCAACTTGCAGCAGTCAGATCCAGGAAGGTGCGCTGCAAGTCAAACTCCAGTGACCCAAAAAGCTGAAATTGTACCATTTTGTTCCATACAATAAAATGTCAACTCACTATGATGCTAGTATAGTAATACGAATGCGCAAAAAATGTAGCTTTAAAAAACAGAAGTCTACAAGTTAAAGTTCCCATAATGGCATACTACAATGGCAAAGAGGCCAAACAAATGAAACTTCAGTAATTTATTAGTTAACATCTAATTCTGAATAACTGCATGAAATCCAGGTGGTGGGAGTCCATGGGGAGAATAATATCTCCTTGATTTATTTCACGGGGTAAACAAACCAGTGCACCTTGTATTCTCGTTGTCTTGTTCTTAATAATGTGACAAAGGTGTTAGTATGATTTGCCTCATTTAATTTACTTTGTTAACATCATGTTAAACTACACGGAGTTGTAAGATACAAAATCCATTTTATCGTGTTTGACCTGCATTGCCATTTAAACAAACAACTATGAGCAGAAGAAAAGAGGCCCAATGAAACATTACCAGGTCAAGGTTGATAAGTTCTTACCAATAGCTTTTCGTCTCAATGTGGAATAGGAAGCGGTGCAAGGTATACTCAACCAATGTCCAGACAAATACTGCAAAGAGGACCATTAGGATCACTTCCCAAACAGTATGACCCATCTGAATTGACTTGGCAAACAACCAGGAGAAGTCAGGTAGCCATATGACTGGCACAACCCACCATTTTGTGAGTGTCAAGAAGTGCACAAAGAATTCAATATTAGACATCTGCATTTCCGGAAATCCTCAATGAAATTAATATTACCGGAGTGCATTAGCATTACCTCCGTGACATCATTTCTGAAAAATACGTGGACCTTCTTTGCTCACAATAGGTTGGTGAACCCATTCCTGGTAATGTTCTTTGAGATGGCAAACCTACATTGAAATACAGAACACAATCTATAAGTGAAAATCAACTATTTTTAGATAGATTAGTTAAAGGTTGTAAACCCGTAATTTTACCACCAGGGTGTATTCTGTCAGAAGAACAGAACATGTCTACCATGTACTATTAGATAAAAGTTTCACAATTCAACACTTGAGCAGTTTAACCCGTGGTCAGAAACTTAGAAGTGTACTGAACTCCAGTGCGGACAACTCCATTTATCCGGAGTACTGAGCTGCAGGAAAAAAACAAAAGAAGAACAATCTAGTGTTAGAGAGTCACTTTAAGCTAGCTTCTACACTTACTGGGCTTCCTCTTTCTTTCTCTCTATCTCGATAAGAGTTCCTCAATGCTTGCTCTCACAAACTATTACCTTTCAAAGCTCACTTACTATTCTAGAAAACTTCTCCTCTCATATTGTGGTTGAGGCCTCATTTTATATCTCAAGGGGGTACCATAGTGTCCAGAGTGCTTGCGCCCTCCTATTGTTCCTGGGATCCACTACAGCCGTGCCACATGGCACGGCGGCACACGGGCGGTGGTGCTGGCCACTCCTGGCCATGGGCGGTGTCGTTGGTCACTACTTGGCCGCAGGTGGTGCACCGTGGTACTTGATTGTCATGGGACAACACGACATCTGTGCTGCTATGTCAGCCTTGTGGCCTTGTACCCTCTAAAGTGCCATCAATGCTCCGCAAGGGTGCAGGCTCTAGGTTGTCACATGTCTTCCGTGCAGCTCCTCTTGCTGCAGCTAGTGTCCCTTCCGTTGACTCATGTTCCCAGGCCATGCCTAGCCCAGGAGGAGTCTTATCTTAGAGTCTACAGGGTGCTATGGAGTTTCTTTCCCATGAACATCACCGCACCCTCCTTGGAGATGTTGTCGGAGCCCTGGCATCCAGGGTGCCACGTCCCTATGCTGGACGAGCCCTGCAGCATAGGAGTCTTCGCCTTCAAGAGGTAGGACACCTCTTGAAGGGCCCAAACCGGGTGGGCCTCGCGAGGCATCCTCTCGAGGGAGACTGCCACAGTATCATGTAATGTCCTTGTTGGGGATATGCTAAATGGGTATCCTCATAGCATGTCACCAATCCGGCTAACCCGGGTTGCCCATTGTTGGTAGCAAGCCCTATGGCCCCCTTGGTGGCCCAGTTAGACGGATCCAGAAGGGAGGCCCATGCCGGATAAAGGAAGGCTATGCAGGAGTCACCGATATACTCGGAGCCTTGGAGTGCAAGACATGAAAGACTAGCTCGTATTAGTGTAGGACTCTTTACCTTGTCCGGCAAGGACCTTTCCCTGTTAACCCTAGGTTCTGGTGCCTTTATAAGTCGGACTTGTGGGATCCTTTAGGTCACAACCTCTTAGATTGGTATGTACAACGTGTAACACCTCGCACAACGAACCTATCTCGGTAACTCGGCGTATTGCCATTATAGTGATTTATAGGAGGAGTAGAGTTCCGCCACCGTTGTGGGACTTGAACCTGGGTAAGCTGTGTTACCTCATACCCGCCAACTCTCTGCCTTACCCCACGTCTCTAAACACGCATTGTGAGGACCCCTCCATGGCGTACTCGTCGGCAATACCATGACAATTGGCGCCCACCGTGGGGCAAGAGGCGCTTCGAGCTCTACACCGGGCGAGGTTAAATCTCTTTGCAGGAATCGGCGACACCATAGCCGTCATATGCATTCTCTTCTCCGGCAATGTACCAATCGTCCCCCTGATGAGTTCTGGGTGCCAGCAAAGACGAACCCTATGCGCTGCTGTGTCATCCCCTTCGGAGACAGCCACATCTTCATCGGCGAAACCGACTCGGGTCCTAGCTGCTAGGAAGTCGGAAACTCGTCAATCCCCGCACGGACCTCCTATGAGCAGGACAAGTTCGCGGAAGGATCTGGGCCATATCTCTCCTTGGAGTATGGTGGCTCGGATCAGGAAAATTCAAGGCCCACCCAAACCGCCCCTGTGCAGGATATAAAGGTGGAGGAACCCCGCAAATCTGCTTGGCTTCCTCGAGCGTTAGAGATGCGCAGGTCGCACTTTGTCGGTGTAGTCAACATCTTCGATCTGGCTAGATGAGTTCAAAGGGACGGAGAACCTCCCCGTGAATACCTCGCAAGATGGATGAGGTGAGTGAAACCCTAGAGGACGACCGCACAGGCGAGCTCGTGTACCACTTTGTGGAACGGCTCAAACATGGAACACTCCTTCGGCATACCCTCCGAAGGCGATAGGCCGCGGGTCCTCTCACACTTGGTGAGATGGTCGCAATGGTCAACGAATACGTGGACACTGAGGAAAACACCCAAGCTATGCCTGGGCCGGAAGCCAGAGGAAACAACAACAACAACAACGGCCCGCCTACATCACCCTCAACATCCCCTCCCGACAACACCAAAGACAACTCCGACTCCGTCCTTGACGCGCTATACGCCGACATAAATATGGATGGCGGCGCCTCGAATGCTAACTCAGAGGAATATGATGTTGTTATGAGGGAGATCGAGTAGGAGATCGAGAAGGAGGAACGCGCCGAGAAGACCAACGCTTCCCACCAGGTTCTAGTCGCCATTGGGAGCGTGATGGAAGAAGACGGGCAGGAACGGGAATGTGGGAGAGCACCGCCCACGCTAGCGGTTACCATAGCAGCAGCAGACAAGAAAGCCGCCGAGCCTGTGGCTCCGGCCAAGGCCTTGCCTCCTCCGGTTATCCGCCCGCAAATGATGCATGAACTCACCACCACCCCCAGTACTTCCCTACAATCAAATCAACCGCCAATGCCACCATCAATGTCTGTAGCTAGCAACCCATTGGTTACTCCCGCCGATAAGGCAATTTACTGCGCACTACTCGTTGAGCCTATCACCGTCACCCATATCCGGAGCATTACGGAGCTTGATGAGAAGCGTGCAGAAATCTTAGCGGAGGTCAAGTGCATTGAGGAGCAAGGATCTAAGCTGCACGAAGACATGGCCAAAGCGCAGCAATCCATTAAGGCGGTGATGCGCTCGACTTTCAACGTAGAGCTCGTTGGGAACCCCAAGAGGAAGGTATGATGAGCACAGTAGTAAGTTTTCCCTCAGTTATGAAACCAAGGTTTAATCGAAGCAGTAGGATCAAGGAAACACCCCAAAGGTGTTACTAGCTGAGCTTTGGCAGGGCACACTACCGGTGCTAGTAGCAACATGGAGACCTGCACAACACAACCACAGAACTTTGTCCCCAACTTGCGATGAGGTTGTCAATCTCACCGTGTTTTGCGGAAAACAAAGGATTAAACGTATCGAATGGAAAGAAGTAAAAGTTTGCAGAAAGTAAACACAAAGCAGAAACAGTTTATAGATTGTATGTAAAGAAAAAGGACCGGGATCCATAGTTCACTAGAGGTGGCTCTCCTTAGATAGATAACATGCTGGTTGAACAAATTATAGCGGGGCAATTGACAAACACCGAGAAAGAAATACATGCATATACTAATCATCTTGAATCCTCTGAGACTTGATTGGGAATTACAACATAATACATAGACCACCATCCAACTACATCTATGACTAATAATCCACCTTCAGGTTATCATCCGAACCCCCTCCAGTATTAAGTTGCAAGCAACAGATTATTGATTTACGAACTATGTGTAAAGTAAACAATACGATTGTTCTATGAACAAAGGATTGTTGTTTTCACCCTAGTAGCAACAGCACATCTAGTACCTTAGAGATTTATGTCACTTCCCCAGATTACCAGAGGCATGAACCCACTATCGAGCATAAATACTAACTCTTGGAGTTGCTAGCATCTACTTGGCCAAGATAGCTACTAACAACGGAAAGCATGCAAGATCTCAAATAACGAAGACATGATAGAATCAATAATCAATCTGAAATAGCATCTCAATATCCATCAGATCCCCGCAAACATAGCATGGTGATGAAGAAGGCCTCCAGGGTGAATTCCCCTCTCCGGCAGGGTGCCGGGAAGAGCTTCAGATCCCTCCCGATCTAGGGATGGAGACGACGGCGGCTACAGACTCTTTCGTGGATTTTTGATCGGGTACTTAGGGTTTTTGTCTCGAGGGCAATATATAGGCAGAAGGAGAGGCCGAGGGGGTGCCGGGAGCGGCCACACCACCCCCTGGCGTGGGCCAGGCCTGGCCGCGCAGCCAGGTGGTGTGGTTGCTCCCTTGCCCTTCTTCGTCTCGTATTCTAGCACTTGATTACTTCCGGAAAAATAGGCACTTTGGCTTTTGTCCCGTCCAATTCCGAGAATATTCATTTTCTGACTTTCCTAGAACCAAAAGCAGCAGAAAACAGGTAGCTGGCACTGTGGCGCTTGTTAATAGGTTAGTCCAAGAAATCATATGAAAAGTACTCCAAAGTTGGAACAAAACAGAAGAAAGTGGATAAAACCAAGCATGTAACATCAAAAATTATAGATACATTTGCAATGTATCAGGCGACAAGAGCTATGGAGGCAGAGTACAAGCAATTGTTGTTCAAGCAAAAGGAAAAGAAAGTGCCAGCTCATGTCTTCGAAGACCTCGATGTTCGGCGTAGGTTGGGATATGACGGGTCCAAGCCGACAAAAGCCACACATACATCGATTCAGAGGGGAGACAAGTCATGCCAACTCCCTCCCTCAACATCGTCATTGCCAAAACCCTCCTGGAACAGGACATGTCACCAGAAGCAGTTGCTCAGGTGTACGACCTCGTCGCTAAGGCATGCAAGCAACATGAAAAGGCTACCTCACAGAGGCTTGAGTCCAACTCGGAGCTTTGCCAGTTAACCCTGAACAGCTACAGAAGGCTAAAATCTCCCCCCGACGAGGGATCCCACATAGGCTCCATAGAGTGAAGACAGAGGGAGGCACGCAATAGGACTGACGTCATCCCCATATCCTTCGATCACAGAGAAAAAGGTCGCCCTCACCGGTCACCACCTCCACCACCATCTCGGCGTCAGGAGGAACCACATCCGCGCCACCGTACAAGCATGCCACCGCCAAGGCATCCCCAAGCCGGCATCGTTAGACACGACTAGGGCTAGCAACCCCCGGATGCCAGAGAGCGCGACAGCATTGGAGGACATAGGATCAGGTCCCACAAGGAGCCGCCACGTCCGTCAAGCAACCAAGACAGGCATGAGGAGTCGAAGGAGGGATACAACAAGAAGGCTAACCCACCGCCTCCACCGCCACCGTTGCCACCTAGCAGCCATCATGGTAGAGGGCACGGTGGATCTCATAGATCGCGCCACAACTCCCCTCCCCATGACGGAAAAGGGAAGCAGCCAGAGCCGTATGACGCACGTACACGGCTGGACAAGAAGCTCGGGAACTTCCATACCTTGGGCCACGTTGTTTCGGACCGGTAATACGGGCAACAACCTACCCCAAGGGTCTCCAAATTGACAAGGCCATTAAGTCCTACGATGGGACTGCCAGGCCAGCAACATGGTTGCAGGACTATTGCGAAGCGATTCACATCGTAGTGGGAAACCCCAATGTCATCGTCAAGTACCTCCCACTCATGCTGACCAGCACCGCCAGACAATGGATCGACGACTTGCTGGAGAAATCGATATGCAATTGGTTGGACATGCATGAAGCGTTCACCAAGAATTTTGAGGGTACGTACAAACGTCCCTGCACTATCGGAGACCTACACGGTGTATGCGAGAAAAGTAAGAAACCTCTCGTGCCTATCTCTCTCACTCGCTGGATATGAAAAATTCCTGCGTAGGGGTGGACGAACAAACCACTATGGCCGCCTTCATTGACGGTCTGGAAAAGGGAACTTTGCTCCGTTATACGTTGAAGCACAAGCAAGACGACAATGAGCTCAACCTCAACGCAATGATCGCCATCGCTAGCAAGCTTGCCGCAGCTGAGGAGAACACGTGCGGATCATTGCTAGCAATAGCAATCCCTACCCAGGCCTGGAAAAAAACAATAACAAGCAGAAAAATCCGCCTGAAGAAAAGAAAGTAGCCGACATGGTCACCGCAACAGAAAGTAGCTTTGAGACCCGGCCTATTATATATAGGACAGGAGAAGCTTAGAGAGAACACATAAATCTAGAGGACAACTTGTAATAGTGTGTTTTACCCAATATTCAAGCGACTTTCTCTTCATCGTTTTCCTAACATCCAACGAAATCCCCGGCATTCTCTCTTTCGTGAAACCCCAAGTCCATCATCATGGGTATTGCCGAGGTTACCCCTCGTCAATTGGCGCCGTCTATGGGAAACCTCAATGCTGGAACCACAGATTTAGCAGAACGCTCTCCACCAAGCATCAACTCGACAAAAGAAGATCCACGCCCGCCCACCCATGTATAGGTACCCGCCTATTTTAATGGTGGATCCGATCTAATCATCATAAGCTTCCACTTCCATGCAGACAACCCGCAAGAATCGCACCCTTTGGCCCTGATTACATCAGAACCGTCGGTGGAAAAAGCTACGCCTACGAAGGTACCAGCATCTTCTGCCGGATCCTCCACGGATGTGACAGCACATATCAAAGTAGGCGAAGAAGGTCATCAGCCAACCCCACCACGCGAAGCAAACCCGACAAACTCAGAACCCGATGAAAGCAGCAAAAAACATTGACTTCAAAAAAGGATGGCGAAAATCTATCTAGATCTATGATCTCAGAACACTATCAGCCCACACTTTGAAGCCGGAGACCACACCATCATACCATGCACAACACGCCACCAAGTATGCATGATCAACGGGGATACGTCAACACCACGCGACAAAAACGGTAATCCCATCCTCAACCCCGATGATATTTTATCTGGTGACAATGTAGGAAACCACAACAATGAAGGAGGCCATCGGAAAAGAGGAGAAATAGAGGATAATCGCATAATCTAAGGAAGAGGTGGAGAACTGCACGTAGGAGAAACACAGGGACTTCGCTTACCTGCATCGGCATGGAAAAAAGCAAGGGAGGCAATTTTGGGAGCAGTCCCGATGACAGCAGATGCTTCACATGAGGATCTATTGGCATACCAGTATTTACTCCACCACACGAAGAGAGACCTACTTAGGACGCAGAGGTAACCCGGCAAAAGAAAGAGATTAGATGATGAATCCAGCTTACGACGGACACAGTTAAGCTCTACTTGAGGATCAAGGAGCATGACAGGACGAGCACCGCCAATAAGGGCAACATCTCGACTGCAGCACATCCCCGAAACAGAAAGAAGTGGACTCATCCAAGATTTTGATCTATCCTTCATGTCACTCGACCAGGCTGGAAACATCAAGGCAAAAATAGCTCAAGCAGCCATTGTGGCCGCACAAACATATATGATTACCAGTCATCCTGCACCCAACGATCCGCGGGCGGCCCTTCACCGCTCCACCCTGATGAACCTTGGCATGGTAGGAGCCTCTCTCGTGGAAGCAGAACAAGGAATCACACGTCAACCCAAAAGATCCCCATGCCGTCACAACAGTCCTTGGCAAGTAGGACACACCCGACGATCTCGATCACCACACCAGGCACATCTCGTAGGATCCGAGCCGCGAAGCAATACAAGAAACGACAACACGCAACATAGGAGCAGCGAATCTAGAGATGAAATCTGCAGTCGACAATATCAGGATGGATATGACGAAGATGATCATGAGCTATGCGGGGCCATCTATTTCACAAAGAGGATTTGCAAGGCCTCAGTACCCAAGGACTTCAAACTTCCACGTGACCGCCACAAGTATGATGGACTCCAGGAACCCGAAGCTTGGTTAGCAGATTATTTGGCCACTATCAAATTACAGGGTGGCTCCACAACTACCGCAATGCAAATCCTACAATTACATCTCACCGACGCCGCAAGATCATGACTCAGGCAATTACCCAAAGATTCAATTGGTAGCTGGAACGATCTGGAAGAAAAAATCTTCCGACATTTCCATTCCATGTTCAAACGACCAGCATCCTTGGAGCAGCTGAGAGCGTGCAAACAACAATCTGGAGAATCAATAAGAGCATTCATACAACGATGGAATATTATAAAAAATTCAGCTGAATCCATATTCGACGAAAGGGCCATCGACGCCTTCAACGACACCCTCCGTCGCCGAGAATTTATAGAAAACTGGGATGGGTTAAACCTAATTTAATATCACAGTTAATGGAGATAGCAAATTGATGGGCCGATGGCGAAGACACGCTGCATAATAAGCGCGCGCGGTCACCCGAAGAAGATAGGGATAAGCATGGAAATGATACAAGAAGAAGGAACAACGATGGAAATACGGGACCAAGCTACGTCGCAGTATGTTTTCGAGTGAAGGTAACAATAGAAGCAACGACCACAACGGCGGATACCGCTAGAACAGGTACGATGTCGGAGGAAGACAGTCCGTACAACGGTATCAGCTGAGAGCACGAGACCCACCTATGTCTGCAATGCAAATGCTGGAAGGACCTTGTAATATGCACTTTTACGTTGACTCGACAGGCAGACAACAATCCAACCACCTCACGAAAGACTGTCGAACATTCTTGAAGATGCAGGAGTTGTGGAATGCAAAGGCAACCGAAGCGGCAAATCGAGGATAGACATCTATGCCTGGCACACTAGCCATCGGCGCACCACCACCACCACTAGTGGCACCATCATAAAACACAAACGATCAAAACAACGAGTACCCTAGATCAAAAGGGGCAATGTCTATGATTCAGAAAGGGCATCCATCCAATAGAATTCAGAAGTCCATCACAAGACAAATCTATATGGCGGAAACAACAGCATGAACTACACCCGAATATCTCCATTGGTCAAAACAAGAAATCACATTCAACAGAACTGATCATCCGCTTCGGGTCCCAAGAGCGGGTCACTTAGCCTTGATAGTCTAAGCATAAATTGGAGGGTTTGATATGAGCAAGGTCTTCATGGACGCAGGAAGTAGCATAAATCTGATCTATGCAAAACCACTAAGAACAATGGGCTACCCCCTGGACAACATTGCACCAACAGAAACATCCTTCCACGAAATAGTACCAGGTAAAGCCGAAATCCCTGTAGGCAAAGTTTTTCTTGACGTTGTTTTTGGTTCCAAAGTAATTTCAGTCAAGAAAAACTCGAATTTGAAGTCATGGACTGGCCATCACAATATCACGCAATTCTGGGACGACCGGCCTTTGCACGATTCATGGCAGTTCCGCATTATGCATACGTAGTGATTAAAAGGCCAGTACCCAAAGGAATGATTATGGTAAAAGGAAGCTTCACCCGCGCCGACAATTGCGATTAGGAGTTTGACAAAATTGTTGAATCCTTCGGGATGGCAACGGAGTTTGAACAACTCAAAACCTCAGCAATTGCACAACCATTGTAAGTAGCGTGTGTCAATCAATATTAGGCTTTTGACACGGCAAAGGACACAAAAGAAGTACAGATCCACCGCGTCGAACTGACAAAAACAACATTTGTGGCCTCCAACCTTGACCCCGCATAGGAAAGCGTACTCATCGAGTTCCTCTGTGAGCACTGGGAGATCTTTACATGGTTACGTTACGACATGTTGGGGATTCCCAGGGAACTCGCTGAGCATGCATTAAACTTGGATCTAAAAGCGAAGCCAGTAAAGCAACCGCTTCGTCGCTTCACAGAACCAAAGCGCAAGGCCATTGGAAAGGAGCTCCATCACCTCATTGATGCCAATTTTATCGAGGAACTAACAAAATCAGAATGGCTCGCAAAACTAGTATGTGTCCTAAAGAAAAATACCACAAAACTTTAGATGTGCATCGACTTTACTGTCCTAAACAAGCATTGTCCAAAAGATCACTTCCCATTGCCATGGATCGACCAAATAATTAATGCAACTACGGGATGCGAACATCTTTCTTTCTTGGATGCTTACTCCGGATACCACCAGACAAGGATGAAGGAAGAAGATCAGGAGAAAACAGTGTTTGTCACGCCTTATGAGTTATATTTGGAGTTGGATGTCTCTATGAAATTGTGGTGTTTGTTGGAACCATCTAGCGCTCAAGGTCACAGTGTGGGGTTACCTGGATGGGGAAAGCAAACTTTGAGGTGTGTTGTTATAGCCCTACCATGGATTAGAGTGTCCAACCGGAGAGTAGTTCAGAGTAGTATCATAAAGAGAAAATATTTATATGAGAGTGTTCACTAGTGAAAGTATGATCCCTAGGCCTTGTTTCTAAGCATTGAAACACCATTTTCAACTAGATTTGTAACATTTTTGCTTGCTTCCATCTTTATTTCAGATCGCCTTTAGTCTCTTCCTACCCATCAAGCTCTTTTCTGGCACCGTTACCACTTATAATTATCCATACCACTTGTATTTCACTATCTCTTTGCCGAACTACTGCACCTATACACCTGACAAGTGTATTGGGTGTGTTGGGGACACAAGAGACTTCTTGTATCTTGATTGCAGGGTTGCTTGAGAGGGATACCTTTGACCACTTCCTCCCTGAGTTCGATAAACCTTGGGTAATCCACTTAAGGGAAACTTGTTGCTGTTCTACAAACCTCTGCACTTGGAGGCCCAACAACTATCGACAAGAATAGAAGTGCGTAGACATCAAGCTATTTTCTGGCGCCATTGCCGGGGAGGTAAGGTAAAAGGTACTCACATCCTCCGGTGTGAGTGCTCAAAGTTATTTCCTTTAGATTCTGCAATTTTATCTTTTTGTTTCTTGTTTTCACTAGTTAGGCTTAATGGAAAACAACAACAAAATTATAAAGCTTTATAGTATTTATCTTGAGTTAGGACATGAAGTGTTTGAATAGAAAATTAAAAAACCTATGGAACTTTATTTGCATGCTAATAGCAATGCTGTTAGTATGAATTCTTTGGACACCATTATTGCTAATGCTATGGAAAAGTCTAAGCTTGGGGAAGCTAGTTTTTATGAAAATGATATTTTTAGTTCCCCAGCTTTGGAAGATGGTTATTCTATTGCTTATGATGATACTAAACCTCCAATATATGATAATTATAATGATGAATATGATATTTTCAGTCCACCTACTATTGAGGAGAAATTTAATTATGATTACAATATGCCTCCTATATTTGATGATTATGGTGATGAGAATAATAATGATAGCTATTTTGTTAAATTTGCTCCCACTACGATTAATAAGAATGACTATGCTTATAGGGAGAGTAATAATTATTTTATGCATCTGGCTCATGATAAGAATGTTTTATGTGATATTTATATTGTTAATTTTTTTTTCATGATGCTAATGAAAGTTATTATGAGAAAGGGAAACATGGTTTTATGTATCTCAACAATATTAAGTTTCCCCTCTTTATGTTGAAATTTTTTAAGTTGCACTTGTTTTGTTTTTCTAGGCTTGTTGCTTTGTGCTTTCATGACTTGTTTTTTTACAAGATTATTTTTCATAGGAAGTTGGTTAGACTTAAATTTGTTCCATATTTGCTTCTTGATGCTCTCTTTTACTTCAATTCATATTCCTTATGTGAGCATCATTGAAATTAGCATGCCTAGCTTAAAGGCGTTAAAAAAAAGTACTTATTGCGAGATAACCCAAAAGTTTTAGTTGAGTCTTGGAAGTTATTGCCTCTGTAATAACCTCTCCTTATCCTTTTTGTTTGGTTTTTGTGCCGAGAATAACCTCTAATGAGAGTGAAGTAAGACTTGGGAAAGTTTCTTTTGAATGCCGAAACAGATTTTTGTGCTTCACTGTAAACATTCGTGACAAATCTCTGTATGTCGGTTTGAGTTGTAATTTTTTGTGCTTCTGCCCTAGGTTGTTATCCAACATTCGTTAGATCAACACTTTTCGATTTGAGCAATAGAAGGTCTTTGAAAAAATTGGTTTGTACCTTCTGGTCTGTTTTGACAGATTTCTGCCATTATTTGCATTTGCCTCTTAATCACTTTCTCTTTGAGTTGTCCTTGATCATCTGAACTTTTTGAGCGAATTGCTACAGTAGCTTGTGTTTTTAATGAAAGTTTTTCTGTTTTAAAATAAAACCCAAAGGTTTATTATCTTTGGAATGCACTAATGTTGCTAATGAAGATTGTGTGAAGTTTTGTATGAAGGAAAAAAATCAGGTGTAGGGAAAGAATGATGTAATGAGATGAAGAATGGACAAAAGATCAAGCTTGGGGATGCCACCCTGTGTCACCACAAGAAATATTCAAGAGGTACAAGCGTCAAAGCTTGGGTATGCCCAAGGCATCCCTTCTTCATCAATAAAAATCTCAAGTGTTTCTGGACACTTCGGTTTTATTGTTTCATGCACGGTTGTGTTGTTCTTGGAGCGTCTTTGTTTTTGTTTTTAGTTTTCTTTTGCTTTGTTTGCTTCAATAAGTTGGTTGGATCCCAACACACTTCTTTTGGAGAGAGACACACCACGTTGTTCATTGCCTAGAACACTCTAGTTTTCACTCTTATTGTTCTACAAGTGTTCTCTTTTGCTAGCACTGTGTTTAGCCTTAGTTTTCTTGTGCTTTCATCTTAGAACTTTTTAGTTCTTCTTTTTGGATTTGTGAGACAAGCTCACTGATCTTTATTTATTATTATGTTTTTGAGTTCTTTCAAATAATTCAATTGGTGTTATAAGAGAGTAGGAAAGTTCATGCTTTAGTGGTACAAAAGGGATCTTGTTTTGACTGTGACTTAGACTTTATCATGTCATGCTTGATATTGTTTTGGCTTTATGCTTACTGATTTTTGTTGTAGCCTGACATGTTATAAACAATTGAGATTGCTTAATGTACCTTGAAAGAATCATGCGTTGTTTTAACATATTAAAAGCATAATATTGTGGTATTCTGCTTTAAATGCTTTATTTGGGTTGACTTGGCGCATGCTCACACCATGTTATGACTATACCAAGTCACCATAGCCTCTATTATCATTTAGTTTTTGAATTGTAATATCACTTTATGCTTTAATTAATGATGTTTTGTCGCTTTGCATGATTATGGCCATTATTGCTCTCTTTTGCTAGCACTGTGTTTAGCCTTAGTTTTCTTGTGATTTCATCTTAGAACTTTTTAGTTCTTCTTTTTGGATTTGTGAGACAAGCTCACTGATCTTTATTTATTATTATGTTTTTGAGTTCTTTCAAATAATTCAATTGGTGTTAGAAGAGAGTAGGAAAGTTCATGCTTTAGTGGTACAAAAGGGATCTTGTTTTGACTGTGACTTAGACTTTATCATGTCATGCTTGATATTGTTTTGGCTTTATGCTTACTGATTTTTGTTGTAGCCTGACATGTTATAAACAATTGAGATTGCTTAATGTACCTTGAAAGAATCATGCGTTGTTTTAACATATTAAAAGCATAATATTGTGGTATTCTGCTTTAAATGCTTTATTTGGGTTGACTTGGCGCATGCTCACACCATGTTATGACTATACCAAGTCACCATAGCCTCTATTATCATTTAGTTTTTGAATTGTAATATCACTTTATGCTTTAATTAATGATGTTTTGTCGCTTTGCACCGTTACCACTTATAATTATCCATACCACTTGTATTTCACTATCTCTTTGCCGAACTACTGCACCTATACACCTGACAAGTGTATTGGGTGTGTTGGGGACACAAGAGACTTCTTGTATCTTGATTGCAGGGTTGCTTGAGAGGGATACCTTTGACCACTTCCTCCCTGAGTTCAATAAACCTTGGGTAATCCACTTAAGGGAAACTTCCTGCTATTCTACAAACCTTTGCACTTGGAGGCCCAACAACAGTCTACAAGAATAGAAGTGATAGACATCAACGGTCGGCGCCGCCTGCCAAACCAACTCCCTCACCGCGGTGAGATACCCCTCGTTGACCAGTTGTTGTAGATCTTCGGCGGAGAGGTCAGAGCCCCTCCACACCCCCTTGTAGGAATCGTTGTCTTCTTAAGTAGCCTCTGGTGCTGCTCGTTCTTGTTCGTCACCGGTGGTTTCTACCACGGTGATGACAGGGACAACCACCCCCTCCGGTGGAACAGTTACTCCCTGGGATGGCTCTAGAATAGCCTCGAGGGTCGTCGCCATCGAAGGAATGGAGCTGCTGGAGGCCATTGTTATGAGGGAGTGGGAGGAGAAGAAGAGGGCCCTGGCTAGGGTTTTCAAAGAGGAGCTCGAACGGGCGTGCAGCTGCAGGAAGACGAAGACAAGGGAGCGAATGTGGGTAAAAGAAAAAATAAACTAACCACGGTGAAAATATATAGACCCGGCGTCAAGATTCGTGCTAAGGGATCTAATGGATGGAGCGTTGCCGGCGTGGAGGTGAATGTGCACGGTAATTTCACCACTTCCTCCATCTTTGCCGCTTCGCTATTTCGGATTTCGCGCATGTGAAAATATCTAACGATTAATTCCCGGTTCTCTGTGAGTTTCGAGGTAGCATAGGCTGCACCCTATGTCATCCTCCTGATAGTTGGAGTGAAGTGTCACATCTGACGATTCCATCGAAGGCAGAGAATGTCCAGCTCTGGAAACAAAGACTCAAGGAATCTCTGACTACATTGTGAAGCCCGAGAGGATTGCAGGGTTCTTTAGGAGACCTTTGAGATATTGCTTGATGAATTGTCGGCATCACCTAGACGGAGTATTCAAAGATCAATGTGCAAGACGGTGCAAGATTTCAAAGTCCTCCGGGGGCTACTATTGGGGATATGCTAAATGGGTATCCTCATAGCATGTCACCAATCCGTCTAACCTGGGTGGCCCATAGTTGGTAGAAAGGCCTATGGCCCGCTGGGCGGCCCAGTTAGATGGATCCAGAAGGAAGGCCCATGCCGGATAAAGGAAGGCTACACAGGAGTCACCGACATACTTAGAGCCTTGGAGTGCAAGACACGAAAGACTAGTTCATATTAGTGTAGGACTCTTTACCTTGTCCAGCAAGGACCTTTCCCTAGAAACCCTAGGTTCTAGTGCCTTTATAAGCCGGACATGTGGGATCCTTTAGGCACAACCTCTTAGATTGCTACGTACAACATGCAACACCTCGCACAGTGAACCTATCTCTGTAACTCGGTGTATTGCTATTATAGTGATTTATAGCAGGAGTAGAGTTCCGCCACGTTGTAGGACTTGAACCTAGGTAAGCTGTGTTACCTCGTGCCCGCTAACTCTCTGCCTTACCCCACGTCTCTAAACACGCATTGTGAGGACCCCTCCATGACGTACTCATCAGCAATACCACAATAGTCCTCGAGCCTCGATTACCCCCGGGTGCGTCCGGGACAGAACAGTAACTACGCCGTGTGGAGTACGGACTATAACCCCGATGGCAAGTACAGGGCTTTCGCGGCCTTAACCACCTCGGAAAAGAAGACCTGGTCTAGCCTCCTTTCGTAGCGCAGGGACAGGTGATCTCGTGGCAAGAGACTCCCCTAGTTTCCGTTGTGGTGAAAAGAGGGACAAAGAAGGGAGTGTCGGATGAAGACAAGGGACGTCGACAAAGGACACTTTACAGGATGATGGAGTGGAGAGTGGTGAGCTGGACCAAGTCCATGTAAAGTAGTCTTCTAGATTGGGATCATGATGGTTGGCACTGTGGGCACCCTTCCCGGCCATGAACCGGGGGAAGAGGCCCGACGCTGCCCTATATAAGGAACCCTTCTCCTACCTTGCAAGAGAGAGATCCCCGAGATCTAAAACCCTAGACTTTCATCCACCATTGTAACCTCACGAGGAACATGAGCAATACAAAAAGAACGAGTAGGGGCTTTACCTCCTCACGAGGGTCCTGAACCTGGGTAAAAAAACCGGTGTCAACTCTCTGTCGTGCGTTCGTTCCGCCGCCGTTCCCGTTGCTAGGATCCTTCGGAATCACTTGTATAGCCCCCTCATGAACCAAGGGATCGTTGGACCCTAGTTCCTTCACGGGACAAATCTTTGGCGCGCCAGGTAGGGGGGTTGAGGCGCGCTTCCAAGACCTTCGGTGACCTCGACAACATGTCAGCCGACAACGAGATGCACGCCGAGCGGGTTCTTTGTCGTGCGGCTAGCAAATCCCAGATGGAGCAGTATCCGTAGTGCACCGCTTCCGAGCAAGTTCCGTGGACGTACGACGAGGGGGATCCTCCTACCGTCTGTCGCGGGAACCTACTCCCTCTTTGCACGGCGTCACAGTGCTCTCCCGCACCGCGTCGTCTCGCAGCCACCCCGAGCAGCTCACCCCGGAGGCCACTAAGTGTATGGTGTGTGAGCTCCTAGACCACCCACCGGCTGAGAAAGCCTAGGAGAAGTGGCATGACTGGATCACCAAGCTCCTCGATGCTGCCACACTTTCCCCGAAGGGCCTAGTGGCTTGGCCCGAGGGCGGGGAGTCGGGGGCTAGGGGCTCACTCCTACCTCGCTGACGCGGGGGCACGGCCAAGCCATGTGACACCTCTCAACTACTCGTGAACAACTACCAGATCATCTCCCCTCCCGTCGCCACGGCATGCACGAGCGCGAGGACCGCCTCGCCGAGGAGCGCGAGGACCGCAGCGGGGTAGCAGAACCGCGTGGGCCTTTACAACGGTAGGGCGGTCCAGGCAATCGGCTGCCTCGCCTTCACCAAGAACCTCCACCGTGTGGTCTAGCCTCACAAGTTTCGCCTAGAGGCGCCGATGCGCTACGACGGCGCCACGAACCGTGCGAGTTTCTCCAGCTATCCACCATAGGTGTCAAAGCGGTGGGGGAGACGACCATGTCATGAAGCAGGCGAAGTGGTTCCCCCTGTGTCTGAAGCAGGCGACAAGTACATGGCTAATGAACCTCCCTGAGGAGTCAATCCACTCATGGGAGAAGCTCAGCTCCCTCTTCATATCCAACTTCAAGGGAACTACGAGCGCCCTCTCACCTACTACGACCTCCGCCAGATACGTCAGCAGCCTGGGGAGTCCCTCTTCAAGTTCCTGGAGAGGTTCAGTCGAGTCCGTAACAAGATCCCCAAAATCTCAGACTCCAACGTCATCACCGCTTTCTTCGAGGGTGTGAAGGACTTCAAGATGAGAGAAAAGATTGGGATCCACCAGATTCATTGCATGTGTGGTCCTTTCCTAAACCACCACCAGAGTCATTGCGTGTGTGTTCTTCTCCTAAACCACATGGATCCACTAGTGTAATTCCAAGTGTGTTCCTTTCATAAACCACATGAATCCACCAGAGTCATTGCAGGTGTGTTCCTTTCCTAAACCACATGGATCCACCAAACTCATTGCTTGGGTGTTTCTTTCCTAAACCACATGCCACCACTAGAGTCATTGCATGTGTGTTCCTTTACTAAACCACCATTAGAGTCATTGCATGTGTGTTCTTTTCCTAAACCATATGGATCCATTAGTGTCATTGCATGTGTGTTCCTTTCCTAAACCACCACTATAGTCATTGCATGTGTGTTATTTTCCTAAACCACATGGATCCACCAGAGTCATTGCATGTGTGTTCTTTTCCTAAACCACATGGATCCACCAAAGTCATTTCATGTGTGTTCTTTTCCTAAACTACAACCATAGTCATTGCATGTGTCTTCTTTTCCTAAACCACCACTAGAGTCATTACATGTGTTCTTTTCCTAAACCTATCCACCAGAGTCATTGCATGTGTGTTTCGTTCCTAAACCACATTGATCCACCAAAGTCATTGCATGTGTGTTCCTTTCCTAAACCACATTGATCCCCAGAGTCATTGCATGTGTGTACTTTTCCTAAACCACATGGATCCACTAGAGTCATTGCATGTGTGTTCCTTTCCTAAACCACATCCAAAGTCATTGTATGTGCCTTCCTTTCCTAAACCACCACCAGAGTCATTGCATGTGTGTTCTTTTCCTAAACCACATGGATCCAGAAGTGTCATTGCATGTGTGTTCTTTTCCTAAACCACCACCAGAGTCATTGCATGTGTGTTCTTTTCCTAAACCACATGGATCCACCAAAGTCATTTCATGTGTGTTCTTTACCTAAACCACCACTACAGTCATTGAATGTGTGTTCTTTTCCTAAACCACATGGAACAAGCAGTGTCATTGCATGTGTGTTCCTTTCCTAAACCACCACTAGAATCATTGCATGTGTGTTCTTTTCCTAAACCACATGGATCCACCAGAGTCATTGCATATGTATTCTTTTGCTAAACCACATGGATCCACAAGTGTCATTACATGTGTATTCCCTTCCTAAACAACCACTAGAGTTATTCCACGTGTGTTCTTTTCCTAAACCACATGGATCCACCAGTCATTACATGTGTGTTTGTTCTTTTCGTAAACCACCACCTGAGTCATTGAATGTGTCTTCTTTTCCTAAACCACCACTAGAGTCATTGCATGTGTGTTTCTTTCCTAAACCACATGGATCCACCAGAGTCATCGCATGTGTGTTCCTTTCCAAAACCACATGGATCCACTATAGTCATTGCATATGTGTTCCTTTCCTAAACCAGATTGATCCACCAGAGTCATTGCATGTGTGTACATTTCGTAAACCACATGGATCCACTTGTGTCATTGCATCTGTGTTCATTTCCTAAACCACCACTAGAGTCATTGCATGTGTGTTCTTTTCCTAAACCTCATGGATCCACTAGAGTCATTGCATGTGTGTTCTTTTGCTAAACCACATGGATCCACCAATGTCATTGCATGTGTGTTCCCTTCCTAAACCATCACTAGAGTTATTGCATGTGAGTTGTTTTCCTAAACCACGTGGATCCAATAGAGTCATTACATGTGTGTGGTCTTTTCCTAAACCACCACCAGAGTCATTGAATGTGTCTTATTTTCCTAAACAACCACTAGAGTCATTACATGTGTGTTCCTTTCCTAAACCACATGGATCCACCAAAGTCATTGCATGTGTGTTCCTTTCCTAAACCACATGGATCCACTAGAGTCATTACATGTGTGTTCCTTTCCTAAACCACATTGACCCACCAGAGCATTGCATGTGTGTTCTTTTCCTAAACCTCATGGATCCACTAGAGTCATTGCATGTGTGTTCCATTCCTAAACCACATCCAGAGTCATTGCATGTGTGTTCTTTACCTAAACCACATGGATCCACCAGTGTCATTACATGTGTGTTCTTTTCCTAAAACACCACCAGAGTCATGGCTTGTATGTCTTTTCCTAAACCACCACTAGAGTCATTGCATGTGTGTTGCTTTCCTAAACCACATGGATCCACTAGTGTCATTGCATGTGTGTTTGTTTCCTAAACCACATGGATCCACCAGAGTCATTGCTTGCGTGTTCCTTTCCTAACCCACATGGATCCACCAGAGTCATTGAATGTGTTCTTTTCCTAAACCACATGGACCCAAAAAATTCATTTCATGTGTGTTCCTTTCCTAAACAGCCACCAGAGTCATTGCATATGTATTATTTTCCTAGACCACCACTGGAGTCATGGCATGTGTGTTCTTTTCCGAAACCACATGTATGCACCAAAGTCATTGCATGTGTGTTCTTTTCCAACACCACATGGATCCACCAGAATCATTTCACGTGTGTTCCTTTCCTAAACCACATGGATCCACCAGAGTAATTGCATGTATGTTGTTTTCCTAAACCACATGAATCCACCAGTGTTATTGCATGTCTATTCCTTTCCTAAACCACATGGGTCAACCAGAGTCATTGCATGTGTGTTCGTTTCCTAAACCACATGGATCCACCAGAGTCATTGCATGTGTGTTCCTTTCCTAAACCACCACTAGAGTCAATGCATGTATGTTCTTTTCCGAAACCACATGGATCCACTAGAGTCATTCCATGTGTGTTCTTTTCCTAAACCGCATCGAGAGTCATTGCATTTGTCTTCCCTTCCTAAACCATCACTGTATTTGTGTTCTTTTCCATAAACACATGGATCCACTAGAGTCATTTCATGTGTGTTCTTTTCCTAAACCACCACCAGAGTCATTGAATCTGTATTCTTTTCCTAAACCACCACTGGAGTCATTGCATGGGTGTTCCTTTCCTAAACCACATGGATCCACCAGAGTCATTGCATGTGTGTTCTTTTCCTAAACCACATGGATGCACCATAGTCATTTCATGTGTGTTCTTTTCCTAAACCAGCACCAGAGTCATTGCATGTGTCTTCTTTTCCTAAACAACCACTAGACTCATTGCATGTGGCATCCTTTCCTAAACCACATGGATCCACCAGAGTCACTACATGTGTGTTCCTTTCCTAAGTAACATTGATCCAGTAGAGTCATTGCAGGTGTGTTCTTTTCCTAAACCACATGGATACACTAGAGTAATTACATGTGTGTTCCTTTCCTAAACCACATGGATCCACAAAAGTCATTGCATTTGTGTTCCTTTCCTAAACCACATGGATCCACTAGATTCATTGGATGTGCGTTCCTTTCCTAAACCACATGCATCCACTAGATTCATTTCATGTGCGTTCCTTTCCTAAACCACATTGATCCACCAGAGTCATTGCATGTGTGTTCCTTTCCTATACCACAATGACCCTCTAGAGTCATTGCATGTGTGTTCCTTTCCTTAACCACATGGATCCACCAGAATCATTGCATGTGTCTTCCTTTCCTAATCCACCATCAGAGTCATTGCATGTGTGTTCCTTTCCTAAACCACATGGATCCACAAGCGTCACTGCATGTGTGTTTCTTTCCTAAACAACATTGACCCAGTAGAGTCATTGCATGTGTGTTCTTTTCCTAAACCAAATGGATCCACCAGTGTCATTGGATGTGTGTTCTTTTACTAAAACACCACTAGAGTCATTGCATGTGTGTTGTTTTCCTAAACCACATGGATCCACTAGAGTCATTTCATGTGTGTTCTTTTTCTAAACCACCACCAGAGTGATTGCATGTGTGTTCTTTACCTAAACCACATGGATCCACTAGAGTCATTTCATGTGTGTTCATTTCCTAAACCACCTACAGATTAATTGCATGTGTATTCATTTCCTAAACCACCACTAGAGTCAATGCAAGTGTGTTCCTTTCCTAAACTACATGGAGCCACCGGTGTTATTGCATGTGTGTTCTTTTCCTAAACCACATGGATCCGCCAGAGTCATTCATGTGTGTTCCTTTCGTAAACCACCACAAGAGTCAGTGCATGTGTATTATTTTCCTAAACCACATGGATTCACTAGAGTCATTGCATGTGTGTTCCTTTCCTAAGACACATCCAGAGTCATTGCATGTGTGTACCTTCCCTAAACCAGCGCTAGAGTCGTTGCATGTGTGTTATTTTCCTAAATGACATGAATCCGTCAATGTCATTACATGTGTGTTCTTTTCCGAAACCACCACTAGAATCATTGCATGTGTGTTCTTGTCCTAAACCACATGGATCCACCAAAGTTATTTCATGTGTGTTCTTTTCCTAAACCACCACCAGAGTCATTGCATGTATGCTCTTTTCATAAACCACCTCTAGAGTCATTGCATGTGTGTTATTTTAATAAACCACATGGATCCACAGAGTCATTGCATGTGTGTTCCTTTCCGAGACCACATGGATCCACCAGAGTCATTGCTTGTGTGTTTTTTTTCCTAAACCACATGGATCTACTAGAGTGATTGCATGTGTGTTCTTTTCCTAACAGCATCTAGAGTCATTGCATGTGTCTTCACTTCCTAAACCATCACTAGAGTCATTGCATTTGTATTCTTTTCCTTAAACACGTGGACCCACTAGAGTCATTTCATGTGCGTTCTTTTCCTAAACCACCACCAGATTCATTGCATGTGTGTTCCTTTCCTAAACCACCACTAGAGTCATTGCATGTGTTTTCCTTTCCTAAACCAAATGGATCCACTAGACTCATGGCATGTGTGTTCCTTTCCTAAACCATATTGATCCACTAGAGTCATTGCATGTGTGTTCCTTTTCTAAACCACAATGATCCTCCAGAATCATTGCATGTGTGTTTCTTTCCTTAACAACATGGATCCACCAGAGTCATTGCATGTGTCTTCCTTTTGTAATCCACCATCAGAGTGATTGCATGTGTGTTCCTTTCCTAAACCACGTGGATCCACCAGAGTCACTACATGTGTGTTCCTTTCCTAAACAACATTGATCCAGTAGAGGCATTGCATGTGTGTTCTTTTCCTAAACCACATGGATCCACCAGATTCATTTCATTTGTGTTCTTTTCCTAAACCACCTCCAGATTCATTGCATGTGTATTCTTCTCCTAAACCACCACTAGAGTCATTGTAAGTGTGTTCCTTTCCTAAACTACATGGATTCACCAGTGTCATTGCATGTGTGTTCTTTTCCTAAACCACATGGATCCACTAGAGTCATTCATGTTTGTTCCTTTCCTAAACCACCACTAGAGTCTTTTCATGTGTGTTACTTTCCTAAACCACATGGATCCACTAGAGTCATTACATGTGTGTTCCTTTCCTAAGACATGTCTTGAGTCAATGTATGTGTGTTCCTTTCCTAAACCACCACCAGAGTCATTGCATGTGTGTTCTGTTCCTAAACCACATGAATCCACCAGTGTCATTGCATGTGTGTTCTTTTCCTAAACCACCACTAGAATCATTGCATGTGTGTTCTTGTCCTAAACCACATGGATCCACTAGAGTCATTTCATGTGTGTTCTTTTCCTAAACCACCACCAGAGTCATTGCATGTATGCTCTTTTCATAAACCACCTCTAGAGTCGTTGCATGTGTGTTATTTTCCAAAATCACATGAATCCATCAGTGTCATTGCATGTGTGTTCTTTTCCTAAACCACCACTAGAATCATAGCATGTGTGTTCTTATCCTAAACCACATGGATCCACCAGAGTTATTTCATGTGTGTTCATTTCCTAAACCACCTCCAGATTAATTGCATGTGTATTCATTTCCTAAACCACCACTAGAGTCAATGCAAGTGTGTTCCTTTCCTAAACTACATGGATCCACCAGTGTTATTGCACGTGTGTTCTTTTCCTAAACCACATGGATCCACCAGAGTCATTCATGTGTGTTCCTTTCCTAAACCACCACTAGAGTCATTGCATGTGTGTTATTTTCCTAAACCACATGGATTCACTAGAGTCATTGCATGTGTGTTCCTTTACTAAGACACATCCAGAGTCATTGCATGTGTGTACCTTCCCTAAACCACCGCTAGAGTCGTTGCATGTGTGTTATTTTCCTAAATCACATCAATCCATCAGTGTCATTGCATGTGTGTTCTTTTCCTAAACCACCACTAGAATCATTGCATGTGTGTTCTTGTCCTAAACCACATGGATCCACCAGAGTTATTTCATGTGTGTTCTTTTCCTAAACCATCACCGGAGTCATTGCATGTATGCTCTTTTCATAAACCACCTCTAGAGTCATTGCATGTGTCATATTTTCCTAAACCACATGGATCCACAGAGTCATTGCATGTGTGTTCCTTTCCGAGACCACATGGATCCACCAGAGTCATTGCATGTGTGTTCTTTTCCTGAACCACATGGATCCACTAGAGTCATTGCATGTGTGTTCTTTTCCTAACAGCATCTAGAGTCATTGCATGTGTCTTCACTTCCTAAACCATCACTAGAGTCATTGCATTTGTGTTCTTTTCCTTAAACACAAGGACCCACTAGAGTCATTTCATGTGCGTTCTTTTCCTAAACCACCACCAGAGTCATTGCATGTGTATTCTTTTCCTAAACCACCACTAGTGTCGTTGCATGTGTGTTCCTTTCCTAAACCACATGGATCCACCTGAGTCATTGCATGTCTGTTCCTTTCCTAAACCACATGGTTCCACCAGAGCCATTGCATGTGTGTTCCTTTCCTAAACAACATTGATCCACCAGAGTCATTGCATGTGTGTTCTTTTCCTAAACCTCATGGATCCACTAGAGTCATTGCATGTGTGTTCCATTCCTAAACCACATCCAGAGTCATGGCATGTGTCTTCCTTTCCTAAACAACCACTAGAGTCATTGCATGTGTGTTCTTTACCTAAACCACGTGGATACACCAGTGTCATTACATGTGTGTTCTTTTCCTAAAACACCACCAGAGTCATTGCATGTATGTTATTTTCTTAAACCACCACTAGAGTCATTGCATATGTGTTTCTTTTCCTAAACCACATGGATCCACTAGTGTCATTGCATGTGTGTTAATTTCCTAAACCACAACGATCCACCAGAGTCATTGCATGTGTGTTCCTTTCCTAAACCACATGGATCCACTAGAGTCATTGAATGTGTTCTTTTCCTAAACCAGATGGATCCACCAAAGTCATTTAATGTGTGTTCTTTTCCTAGACCGCCACCATAGTCATTGAATATGTCTTCTTTTCCTAAACAACCACTAGAGTCATTGCATGTGTGTTCCGTTCCTAAACCACATGGATGCACCAGAGTCAATGCATGTGTGTTCTTTTCCAACACCACATGGATCCACCAGAATCATTGCATGTGTGTACTTTTCCTAAACCACATGGATCCACCAGAGTAATTGCATGTGTGTTCTTGTCCTAAAGCACATGAATCCACCAGTGTCATTGCATGTCTGTTCCTTTCCTAGACCACATGAATCCACCAGAGTCATTGCATGTGTTATCCTTTCCTAAACCACATGGATCCACCAGGGTCATTGCATGTCTGCTCCTTTCCTAAACCACCACTAGAGTCATTGCATTTGTGTTCTTTTCTAAACCACATGGAGCCTCTAGAGTCATTGCAGGTGTGTTCTTTTCCTAAACCGCTTCCCGAGTCATTGCATGTGTCTTCACTTCCTAAACCATCACTAGTCATTGCATTTGTGTTCTTTTCCTTAAACACATGGACCCACTAGAGTCACGTCATGTGTGTTCTTTTCCTAAACCCCCACCAGAGTCATTGCATGTGTATTCTTTTCCTAAACCACCACTAGAGTCATTGCATGTGTGTTCCTTTCCTAAACCACATGGATCCACGAGAGTCATTGCATGTGTGTTCTTTTCCTAAACCACATGGATCTAGTCATTTCATGTGTGTTCTTTTCCTAAACCACCACCAGAGTCATGGCATGTGTCTTATTTTCCTAAACAACCACTAGACTCATTGCATGTGTGTTCCTTTCCTAAACCACATGGATCCACTAGAGTCACTGCATGTGTGTTCATTTCCTAAACAACATTGATCCAGTAGAGTCATTGCAGGTGTGTTATTTTCCTAAACCACATGGATACACTAGAGTGATTGCATGTGTGTCCCTTTCCTAAACCACATGGATCCACCAAAGTCATTGCATGTGTGTTCCTTTCCTAAACCACATGCATCCACTAGATTCATTTCATGTGCGTTCCTTTCCTAAACCACATTGATCCACCAGAGTCATTGCATGTGTGTTCCTTTCCTAAACCACAATGATCCTCCAAAGTCATTGTATGTGTGTTCCTTTCCTTAACCACATGGATCCACCAGAGTCATTGCATGTGTCTTCCTTTCCCAATCCACCATCAGAGTCATTGCATGTGTGGTCCTTTCCTAAACCACATAGATCCACAAGAGTCACTGCATGTGTGTTTCTTTCCTAAACAACATTGACCCAGTAGAGTCATTGCATGTGTGTTCTTTTCCTAAACCAAATGGATCCACCAGTGTCATTGCCTGTGTGCTCTTTTACTAAAACACCACTAGAGTCATTGCATGTGTGTTCTTTTCCTAAACCACATGGATCCACCAGTGTCATTTCATGTGTGTTCATTTCCTTAACTACCTCTAGATTCATTGCATGTGTATTCATTTCCTAAACCACCACTAGAGTCAATGCAAGTGTGTTCCTTTCCTAAACTACATGGATCCACCAGTGTTATTGCACATGTGTTCTTTTCATAAACCACATGGATCCACCAGAGTCATTCATGTGTGTTCCTTTCCTAAACCACCACTAGTGTCATTGCATGTGTGTTATTTTCCTAAACCACATGGATTCACTAGAGTCATTGCATGTGTGTTCCTTTCCTAAAAAACACCAGAGTCATTACGTGTTGTTCCTTAACTAAACCACCGCTAGAGTCGTTGCATGTGTGTTCTTTTCCTAAATCACATGAATCCATCAGTGTCATTGCATGTGTGTTCTTTTCTAAACCACCACTAGAATCATTGCATGTGTGTTCTTGTCCCAAACCACATGGATCCACTAGAGTCATTTCATGTGTGTTCCTTTACTAAGACACATCCAGAGTCATTGCATGTGTGTACCTTCCCTAAACCACCGCTAGAGTCGTTGCATGTGTGTTATTTTCCTAAATCACATCAATCCATCAGTGTCATTGCATGTGTGTTCTTTTCCTAAACCACCACTAGAATCATTGCATGTGTGTTCTTGTCCTAAACCACATGGATCCACCAGAGTTATTTCATGTGTGTTCTTTTCCTAAACCACCACCAGAGTCATTGCATGTATGCTCTTTTCATAAACAACCTCTAGAGTCATTGCATGTGTGTTATCTTCCTAAACCACATGGATCCACAGAGTCATTGCATGTGTGTTCCTTTCCGAGACCACATGGATCCACCAGAGTCATTGCATGTGTGTTCTTTTCCTAAACCACATGGATCTACTAGAGTCATTGCATGTGTGTTCCTTTCCTAACAACATCTAGAGTCATTGCGTGTTTCTTCACTTCCTAAACCATCACTAGAGTCATTGCATTTGTGTTCTTTTCCTTAAACACATGGACCCACTAGAGTCATTTCATGTGCGTTCTTTTCCTAAACCACCACCAGAGTCATTGCATGTGTATTCTTTTCCTAAACCACCACTAGAGTCATTGCATGTGTGTTCCTTTCCTAAACCACATGGATCCACCAAAGTCATTACATGTTTGTTCCTTTCCTAAACCACATGGTTCCACCAGAGTCATTGCATGTGTGTTCCTTTCCTAAACCACATTGATCCACCAGAGTCATTGCATGTGTGTTCTTGTCCTAAACCTCATGGATCCACTAGAGTCATTGCATGTGTGTTCCATTCCTAAACCACATCCAGAGTCATTGCATATGTCTTCCTTTCCTAAACCACCACCAGAGTCATTGCAAGTGTGTTCTTTACCTAAACCACATGGATCCACCAGTGTCATTACATATGTTTTCTTTTCCTAAAACACCACCAGAGTCATGGCTTGTATGTCTTTTCCTAAACCACCACTAGAGTCATTGCATCTGTGTTGCTTTCCTAAACCACATGGATCCACTAGTGTCATTACATGTGTGTTTGTTTCCTAAACCACATGGATCCACTAGAGTCATCGCATGCGTGTTCCTTTCCTAACCCACATGGATCCACCAGAGTCATTGAATGTGTTATTTTCCTAAACGACATGGACCCAAAAAAGTCATTTCATGTGTGTTCCTTTCCTAAACAACCACCAGAGTCATTGCATATGTCTTCTTTTCCTAAACCACCACTGGAGTCATGGTATGTGTGTTCTTTTCCTAAACCACATGGATGCACCAAAGTCATTGCATGTGTGTTCTTTTCCAACACCACATGGATCCACCAGAATCATTTCACGTGTGTTCCTTTCCTAAACCACATGGATCCACCAGAGTAATTGCATATGTGTTTTTTCCTAAAGAACATGAATCCACCAGTTTCATTGCATGTCTATTCCTTTACTAAACCACATGGATCCACCAGAGTCATTGCATGTGTTATCCTT